>KV417481.1:700265-779848 GCA_001630335.1 Athelia psychrophila | reverse complement strand
GACCCGTGTGTTCTTGTTCCTTAGTTTTATTTACTGAGAACCACATATCATCAATGTTCGTCCTCACATATCGTTCCCCTCTAAAGATCCTTCTGTCCCTTTCCTGAGGGACACCACTCAAGATTCCTCCCCCCCTTGAATCTCCACTCGATCTTTGATGACTTGCTTTTTATACGATCAGGAATATATGATTAGGACTGAAGGTAAAAGCCTGATGAAGGGTCCTAGAGACTAACCGGCAACCCGGGTTAGGGGTCAAAAGACGTAGAGTTCGTGAAGTAAGGGGTTTTGGGGTGTAAAGAGCGACCGACATGTCTACAAAAAGGGGTTTGTAACACGATTGACTAGTGCACAAAGGGGTTTAACATGGACGACTGACTAGTGCACGAGAGTCTAACATGGACGACTGGCTAGTGCACGAGAGTCTAACATGGACGACTGGCTAGTGCACGGGAAACCAACATAGGACGACTAGGGACCTAAAAGACTACGCCTTGTGAGGCTAACACGGACGACTGACTAGTGTTCCAAGGGTTTAAAGTGTAAGTACTCTGGTAGACTGAAGTTTTGTGGGGTTGAAGGACCTAAAAGACTATGCCTTGAGGGATACACTACGAATGACTCGTTTTTGTGGGGACAAAGTACGACTTATTAAAAGATCTTGGGACAAAAGATCTGACTGACTGCCTTTTGTGGGACCACGCCTCAAAAGGTTACCTTCGAGAGACTGACACCGGTAGACAAGGAACCCCACGGGGATAAAAGAGTGCCCACTCATGACAAGTACACTGAAAACACCGTTAAAAGAACAGCCAGTACACGGTCCGAACTCGTCCACTGAGGTCAGTCGAGTCTACAGTTTTTTTTCTTCTTTTGTTCCAGAACTCAACCCTAACTTGCTTGTAAGAAGACCATTGACCAGACTACAACTAACATTCAGTTGTATTTTGACGATTGACTAAGGTCGCTATTCGATGATACCCTTCGAGTCAGAGAACGTTAGGATCCGTGCCAGCACAGCATTCTGAGCAGCTTGAGTCTAAGAAACAGACTAAGTGTGTGTCAAATCAAGCCTGAGCAGGAGCGTTAAGTACCCAAACGGATTGTGTTTAGGACATCAGAGTTTTTCCCACAATACATCAGAAGCACAGTTGTGCCCCTCAATATTTGTTTTTCAGTGACCCCCAGCATCAAGTTATTTCCAGTCCAGTTTCCCGCCCTTCAAGATTCCAGTTATTAGGGTCATAGTCTCGGATAGACTAGGCTTTATTAATATTACAGTTACCGTCACCATCCGATTATATCCATTCAAAGTAGCAGTAGGCATTACTTGCAGCTACTAGTTCCATTTTATTTTTCCACTTCCCCTACGAAATCGACTTCTAAGTCACTCACTACCCGACTTTTCAGGAAAGAACTCAAACTAGGGATAGCCCGTCGATATTTGTTTGGACCGGCGACTCTAGGGATTTGTGCCCAACACTTGTCCGAAACCACACCGGGCCTTTCCGAATCTGTGTGGCACAACTGTTTAGAACATTTGGCTAAAATCTGCGAGTGTCACAAATTAGTTCTGATATTTCTAATTTGAGAAGCACTTTTTTGGAGATCAACTATCTTTCCGCATATTTTTAACATTCGGAAGGATTGCGGATGAATATGTGATGCCCGCATATTCGACCTCGCCAGTCGTGTAATCCAACGTGTCTAAGTAAGGGGCACGTGATATGTGGTGTGAGGTTCGGTTTCGTATCTCAACATTGCGGGGTGAAGTAGTAAATCATCGGACATTCACAATCTCCACAACCTTCCCTCAACCTTCCCCGCATCAGAGCACTAGAGGCTCGAAGGAAATGAACACATGCGGTGCTCGAGTGTTTGTCATACATATTTCTTGCTCTAGGTCATCTTCTTAGGCCACTAACAGTGCATCTCGCAACATCCTGTGCATGACTGTCAGACTTCAGTCATCCTCATGGCATTGCTGTACACATCAGTGTCCCCCTAGGACCCCCTGACAAGCCCCTGCTGACATTTCTATCAATCACATTTCTTGGATTGTGCTGTTTCAGATGGGTCTGAAGCCTTAAACTCATCCCCGTTGCTTGTCGACTTGACTTTCAACTAGCTTGACCAGCGTCAAGCACACTCAATGGGTGTCCCTCTTTCTGGCTGGGAAAATCCTTTGATGTCCCTTGCAGCGCGTGTTAACACGTTGGCTGTGAATTGAAACACCTTCTGCGAGGCTAGTACTCATACACAACTCGTGCCAGCTAGCTGTTATGAAACGAGATTCGTTTAGGGGTAGCAGCTACTTTAGGTAGCTACTGTAGCGATAAGGGAATGAGAAACACGATAAGATTGGTGTATAGAGAATGTATACACAAGTCTGTAGTGGCGTGAGAATATAACTAAGGTAGAGAGCGCGCAGCGTGTCTAAGCTTAGATATTTGTATTGAGGGCAAGAATAGCGCGTAGCATAGACTTACAATCAAGTACGGAGTTGGTTGAGTGTATGCACACGAAAGGTAGGTTGTAAGTTGTGTGTCATTTCAGTATCTTCAGTTCCTCTATTTATACAAAATGGATCGCAGTCGGAGAAGGTATTGGAACATTGATAAGTGCAGTATCATTTATCTACGAGCTACAGGAACATTCTAAGTAGGTAATAGAACGTACGTGAATGTCGTAGAGAGTTCGAGGTAAGCCATGCGGCAGCTTCGCACAGCTTGTGCATCGTGTATGCGGTCATGTGACGATCGCTCCGTTCCGAAAGGTATTTGATTTCTTGTGTAGGTGGCTGAACGGTCTTCATTCATAGTTATCTACTGTAGGTAGGTAACGGTAATTGTTTTAAATAGGTAGGTGCTTATTTATACATAGGATTCCCAACACTAGCACGGAAAAGAAGCACTCCAGGATTCAATGCACGCTCGACCACTGCCAGGCCATCTTTAATATATGGTTCTGACGGACCTCTTCTGACCATTTCAGGGTATCGAAATCGATGATTTTGCATGCTTCCGGCATTATAAGCGTTCACGCTCGACTGCCCACGCGACGAAACCTTACTCGTGTAATGTGATATCATACAATGAAAAGGGTACATCCTCGCGCTTACAGCGTGAATCAGAGCGGCTCGCATCGATCATGAACAGGATACCTGGAGATCTTTGACGGAGTGCTGCGCAACATCCCTTCATTTCGCACTAATCTCTGTGAGGTTAGCATCCTCGCACTTGCCTCGCACTTTCAGTGCAATCAGAGTGGGGAGAAAATGTTAACGGGCTTAACCGGTCATCATGTGTAGGGGTGTGCACCGTACCCGTGTACGGGTACGACCGTACTTTGTACGGGTGAAGGACGGGGACGACCAGTAAGCCATACTGACCGTATAATCGCAGGCTCGAGGGTCGATCGGCACGGGTACGGGTGATCATACAGCCGTCAACGGGTAGTACGACCGTGCATTGTCACAAAAATGCTCTTTTCGAGGTCCAATTGCTTATACAAGTAGATAATATATAAACCTAAGTGCCAATAATATCCCTGACCGCGTTGCGCGCAAGCCGCAAACGCTGCTTGACCAACATCAAAGTACGGATAGTGCCCGGCTTTAGGCTTGCACGGCGCAGCGAGATGGTGTCGCGTCCACCCGAGAAAATCCGTTCAACAGCAACAGCCGAACCTGAGGCAAATAAGGCGATGAGCTGAATGCAATGCCTTAAGATAGTAAAATACATACCTGAAATACCCAGGACATCCCTGGCGAAACGGGACAGGTCTGGAAACTGAGATCGGCGACCTGCCCACCAAGCAAGAGGATCACATGTATCGAAGTCCTCCTGGGGCAGTGAAAAAAACTGCTCCAGCTCGTCGAGCATGCCTCGATCTCGCTTGTACCTTGCTGTAAAAATTCACCTTCTGTGGTGAATCCGAGGAGCTCGCGATGGAAGTTGTCGATGATTGCTGGGAAAGACCTCTGGCAGATGTGGCGGCATTCAAGACAGAAGCAGGAAGGTATTCCTCACGGTAGCGTTGCTCCAGACGTGCTGTGGAGGCCTATTGCCAGTGCTCGCATTCGTTCCGGGTCGCGAATACGATGTCCACGGCCGGTATTAGGAATAATTTCCCAGCCATCTTGGTCTACAAGGTCATGGTCAGCAGTTTTTCATCTCAACATCCTCAGATTACTACTCACCGAAAGTTGGGGCTTGAGACGAAGACATGGTTAAGGGGGGATATGGTTGGCTTTGAAAGTCGAATGGTGAATGCGAGTGATTTGGTTTCACTGAGACCGCATAGCTATTTAACTGTTCATGCATTCCAGCACTCCGATTAGCTACGGCAACACGAAAGACCGTCGGGTACCTATCAGTATGCATTTGCGAGGGGAGAGTGTTCGTTTCGAGGCCCAGCTAATTTTTTTAGCTGGCTAAGTCAAGGCCAAGCTGTGAAAAAAAGTGTTCGTTTCGAGGTCCAGCAAAAATTTTAGCTCAGTATCGCAGACAACAGGCAGGGAAAATGCACTTAGCACCAGATCGGAGGGACAATCCTGAGAGTGCCGCATCACATCGAGAAGCAACTGTAAATAAGTTATAATAGAGGTCGTGAATCGTTGTGGAATGGATCTAAATCGGCGCGACGTGATTGAGGTTCCTGGCAATGAACAAGGTCTGGGCCATGCGGGCCTGGATTCCCTCTGCGCCACACTAATCGACGAGCGGCAATCTACGTTAACATGGCATAGAAATCTTACTAATATTTCTATCCGTACGGCCGTATGATACCGTATACGGCCGTTATATGTACTGGTCGTACAGTGCCTCTAAAACCCGTCAGCGGATACGGGCAAAATTTTCGCGAGCTGCTACCGGGACGGGTACGGACCTGTATGGACGGACCCGTCTATACGACTGTAGACGGGTTACGGTGCACACCCCTAATCATGTGACATGTCTCCTGCCTGCTTTCGCTAACTTATACAACACGAGGTCTTTGGTTGCCAACTTCGAAGTTAACAATACATAACCCACAGGCTCAATTACTTCGTGGACAGACATTCTCTGAGCCAGTCCTCACATCGGGTATGCGTCACGCACTACTCCTTATCTGCTTGGCTCTCGTGCAGGGCTGCGTCGCTCCCGCAGCGTCGGATGTCGCTGCGAATCACGCTTCACGTCTCCTCGACGTTACCAGCTCCCCCACTTCATCCAGCTCAACCTCCGATGTCTGCGATAACCTCGATAACTGCAGGGGCCTGGTCAGTATCATCACCAGCTGCCTTGCTACCATCTTCGCGTGCGTGTGGGCAGCGGTCCATCCAAATCTGCCTGGTCCCAAGCAAACCTGGATGTCGAGGCAGTTTGAGTCGTTCAAGATCATCGTCGTGACGCTGTTGGTGCCGGAGTGGGTCCTTGCGTGGGGTATGCGGCAATCTTTGCAGGCGCATCATTACACGCATATACTGCGGAGAGAAGCTGCAGAAGTGTATCGTCAATACGATCAGAACAGCACACACGAGGGGCACGCGACAAGATCTTCGAGAGATCAAGAAAGAGATCAGGCTGCTGAAATAAGGCCGGAGGCGATGTCTACGCCTCGTAATAATTTGAGCGGGGATAACGCCGGTAGCATGAGCGAAGCCACAAGAGGCGAGCCTGACGAGAAGAGGATATATCTTCTTCATCGCGAATCTCGTGGGAGGAACACTCAGGCGCCACAAGAGCCAACGCACAAACACGTCAACTCATGTAAGTCATTCGGTGCAAACTCACGACGCTACTAACGCCGCCGTCTGCATCAGGGGAAGAAGAATGTGATCTTGGAAGAGCTATGCAACGTAGGCCAAAATCGATATTACTGCCATTCACTTTGCTTATGATTCACAGCATGGATGCCCATGCATGTTATCCTCGCCAGTATGGGTGGGTTTCACTACTACCGAGGCGAAGAACCGATGTTCCCGCTTCAGGTAGAGGGTGGTGTGGTTCGGGTGGATAGGGCCAACGAAGGTCGCTGTCTTCTAACGCTCGTCAAATCTCGTTCACTGGTCCCACCAACATGGCAGGAGCTACAGGACAAGAGCAAGGGCAATACACTCTCCAAATCCATCACCGAGTTGCAAACACTTTGGTTCGTGTCCCGATGCATTGCGCGCCACCACGAGAATCTCGCGATCACGAACCTTGAGATCATGACATTGGCCTACACCGTGATCACGGTGGCGATGAAGGTCGCCTGGTGGAATGCGCCCCTGAACGTGCGCTGTGCCATCCGAGTCCAAGGAGAGAGAGCATTTGACACGGGCGCGCGACCCTTAGATGAATTTGTCCAAAAACCACGACCTTTCGAGTGGTCTGACATCATCCACTATGTCACAGGCAATCAGGACAGGCTAACAACTTTAAGCGACGAGGAGCGGGTTCCAACCTTTTGGTCGGGCTGCACAGCAGACTCCGACGGCGAACTGCCACCTCATGCCATCAGATCCATACGCTACGCCAATATATTTGGTCTGACTGCCACGGTGATCTTTGGCGCTCTCCACTGCGCGGCATGGTCCTACGCTTTCCCTTCGCTTGCGGAAAAGTTGATGTGGCGCGTGTGCGCACTTGCCATGACCGTTATTCCAGTACCAATGGCTGTAGTGTTTTTGGTGTTCAACCCAATCCGGGCCACAGAGCGCAGCGACCTCTCTGCATACATACACCGACTTTGCATGACCTTATGTGTACTGCTGTACATCCTGGCCCGTATCTTCCTCCTAGCGATATCCTTCACCTGCCTCCGCCACCTGCCGCCCTCGGCCTATCAGTCAGTACAATGGACCGCATTCGCCCCCCACATTTAGCTTCGAGGCCTTCACACATCCATCTCTACTGTGCCACTCCATGTATGCTACTTACCCCTTGTCCGAATCCGACGTATCTCCAAGTCTTCACCACATCCCTCTCGTTTCATATTACTATACTCTAGCCACCGACCACATGTACCGTTTAGCTACCGCGATTTCAGAGAATACTCTAGCCTGAAGCTTGGCGCTTTTACGCTGTTCTTTAGCTCCCAATGCTGTTCACTCGCTCCCCCTTTGCCCAACCCATTCTAAATCTGATATGTTCTTCCACGTCATTCCCTTTCGGCAGCATTCGCGGATTTCAAGAGTACCGTGCAATAGGCTGCATCGAATGCTAACATGTCAATATACACCCGGGAGGCGCTCGTATAGTAGGCTACAGCAGTTGCGCGCTCAGGCGCGTTCCCTGAGCGCAGCAAATGGCTACAACGACCGGCGAGCTCTTTTACATAAGTAACTCAAACCTTCTTTCGTCCTTACATTTACGTGTAAGCTCGAGAGTTAGGAATGGCGGGCATCTTCGCGTTGTTGAATCGCGTGTTGAACACATAGCAGACACATACTTGACGATTTGCCATGCCATCCGGGGATCTAACGGCCTCTGCCATGTCATGCCACTCGGGCGTTCGCAATCTCCGCAACATTCCCTGTCTTTAGAGCATTCGAGGCCCGAGTGAAAAAATCCGAACACTAATAGGGCTAGGCCAGATAGCCGCTATGAGGTAGTAAGTACATGAATATGATATGATTAAATAGAAAACGACGTACCTCGCTGTTCATAGATGAACCCGTGAGGAAAAAGATCGTTGCCTAGATTCGGACAGACATGTTCTGTCCGAACCTTATTTTTCTAATGGGCACTTCCCGGCGCCATCGCCCCTCATGTTCTATCACCGAGGAAAATGAATGCATGCGGCGAGTGTATTTCATATGTCTTGCTACAGACTGTCAGGACTTAGGTATCCTCTTGGCCGTAACTAGCACAGGCTGCAGTCCATTCTATCAATCACACTTTTTCACTCGCAGTCGTATGGGAAGAGGATTGTGCATTCTCAGCATGGGGCTGAAGCATTTACCACATCCTTGGTTGGCGTTTCGCTATCGCGTGCTTGCCCATGTTATTGACTCGAGTTCTGCTCGAGCTCATTCTAAGCCTTCGCTTGTCGATTTGACTTGTGACTGGCGGAACCAGTCTCGCTCACACTCAATGTTAGGGGTGTGCACCGTACCCGTATACGGGTACGACCGTAATTTATACGGGTGGGGAACGGGGACGACCAGTAAGCAATACAGACCGTACATTGACAAATTGGGGCTCAAACGGCACGGGTACGGGTGGTCATACAGCCGTCAACGGTTAGTACGACCATAATTTATAGTTAAAATACAAAATATATAATAGGAAGCCCTGGAGTATATGTGGAGGTATTATTAGCATCTAAGAGTCATATATGTACTTAACTATAGGTAAATCTACTCAGAAACCTCAAACGAGCGCCCCTGAGGCGCGTCAGCACATCACTTATCTCGTATCGGAACTTTTCTACGATGCGCCACATTACCGCCAACCAATAAATCCTCACGATCTCAACAAAAGTGCAATTGAGTGATATTCTGGTGATGTAATAATTGAATATGCAATACTTAGAAGCTAATTAGACAGGCAAATACAGCCAAAACATGCCCTTGATGATAAGATAGTCGTACAGCCGTATGGTGCCCGTATACGGCCGTATGGTGTACAGGTCGTATGGTACTTCAAAAACCCGTCAGCGGATACAGGCAAAATTAGCGCAAGCTGCCGACGGGACAGGTACGGACCCGTATTGACGGACCTGTACATACGACTGTAGACGGGTTACGGTGCACACCCCTGCTCAATGTGCGTCCCCTGCCTGGAAAAAACCTTCACCGGCCCTTACATCCAATATCAACATGTCTGTCTTCGAATTGAAACACATCCTGCGAGGCCGGGACTCGTGCACAACCCATGCTAACCAGCACGCACAAGATGGCCTCCAGGATTCAATGCAAGCACCACACCTACCAGGCCATTTTTATGACCTGACTCATACCGACCTCTTCTCACCATAAAACATTGTCAAGATTCGAACTCTATCCTTTGATAAATACTCCCTGATAAATACTCCCTCCCTGCATTGTCAGTGTGAGCGCTATGGTGCTCTTCACTTAGTCACAGCTAATCTTGTGCTAAAGTTTCCCACGGCACTTCGCCTTTCAAATTAAATGCTAAATAAATTTCCTCTTATCAAAATGCTTGTATTAACAAGGGGAACAAATTGGCTAGACATATAAGTGATTACTAAAAAACTGAAGGAGAAAAAAAAGATCGGTCAGGTCCAATTTAGCGCACTGGATGAGTAAAAGGGACCGAAATAAGTCAAAAAGTGCTCCAAAAGTAGTGCAAAATCGGCGGCAGCGGCCCTGCGGGGCACAAAAGGGACCATTTTGGTAGCATAAAGTGCTGATTGCCACCCTTTTGTAGGAGTGCAGATAATTTACCGGGGATTGCGGCCTTTGGTCCCTTTTGCGCCCTTTTTCAGTACTAAAATAACCGTCGCCCTTTTGCGCCCTTTTGCGACCTTTCGACAATTTACCTGGCGCACTTTTGAGTCTATCAGTGCCTCTGTCGCATAACCTCTAGTCCGCTAACTTATATGTCTTTCACTCTGATGGCTGCCTGACCCAATAAGCTATGTCTAATTGGCTCGCGCTGTTCTAATCATTGTCCTCGCTTCACCTATCTGCAACGTTGTTATCATTTGACCACACAACCTTGTCATACATAGCAATAATATACTGTTCTGTTAGCCTTCGGGAACTGCACAAATTTATGATAAAAGGATTTTTCAGAGCGCCACCTTGTTTGTACTCCGGGAACTCCTTCTCAATGTCAATGGCTCTGCGGGTGGTTTTGGGGCTCTTTTCTTGGATTTCCGCTCTGTTTCGCCATCAAAATCATCGCGTGATGGCCGTTTGAGCGACGGCACGAGCGCTTCACCAGGTAGTATGTGCTCCTCAGGAGCATCACTGGCGGGACCTGAGTTCTCGATGTTCAGATGAAACGGCTCCATCTTCGCAATATGCTCAGCCGCTGATTCAGCTGTCATACGGCGGGGCTTTGGCCGCGGAACTGGCACATTCTGGATCTCTCGGAGATCAGGAGGAGTATAGTGGCGAGGAGTTCGATCTCCACCGGTGAGACCTGGATTAGTTGACCACAGTAATGTGAACGAATCATTTATCGAGGCCAGCGGCCCATCGTGCTCAAGGCCTAGAGCTTCATTCTTGATGACTTTGATGCCCCATAATTCTGGAGAGACATCTCTGGAAATGAATCGGGCAGTAGGGCTTGTATTGTCCTCGCCTGTGCATGCCGCCAAGGCTTGCTCGTGCACAGTCCAGACCCGCGAGATCCGTCCATCTTTCACGAGTTTGAAGATATCGAGGTCGTTCTCTGGCGAGAGATTGAGATAGGTACGGAGAACAACCAGTTGAAAAAGGGCTGTGGCGATGGTTTGTATTCTAGGGCCATCTGCATCATTGAAGCCGCGGCTGGATTGCTTTCCGTATGTGACATTGAGGTCCACAATGAAAGCGTCTACGAGTGATGCATGACCAGCAAGTATAGGGACGGGAAATCGCATGAGCTTGTTATGGTCAGATATATCGCTGTAGTTGAATCACACATCTGCAACTTCACGGGCCTCGAGGCTTCTGAAGTGTTTTGCAAGGTGCGCAACATAGAGGTCCGTGATTGGATGCTCACAGGTCCCGTTTATGATGTCGTATATGGACAAGTATGCGCTGTAGAGGGCAGTTTGAATTGCATCATCCTGATATCCGTTGTCAGCAGCATTGGCCCAAAGCGCCAGTGGCCAATATATAGTGCCAACCTTGTCATATTAATTAGTACTCTAACACCTTAGCAACATGAATGACATAGCAACACTCACCTCTCTAGGCACTGCTGCATTAAATGCAGCATCATCGAGGGCCAATGTGCAGTCTATTACCTGTGTCATAAACTGCAGAGCGGCGGGTTCTTCGCCTACAATGTAGATATTCCGGGTATGCCAGGATAGAGATGCCTGGTGGCCATGGCGAGAGTCAATGCGAGCGGGATAGTACTTGCTGCGGGGCTTTGTCCGGAACAAGGCAAATTGGCCGATGCTGAATTAAATTAAATTTTGTGAGTGAGATATGCTAGACGAGAAGAATTTTCATTTACTTTACATCACTCCAAACATCTGTTTCGTTACATACCGGACAGACCCAGTTATCAGCATTGTCGGTGACCCTTTGCAGCTTCGGGTGCTGCATGCACTTGAGATGGGACCACCTTTTGCACCGAACACACTGGATACCGACAGAATCACCATTCGTCTTAATACCACAGCCTTGGCAATCAAGAATCTCGAGATCAACATTGAGTTGCATGCCAGAGGGAGGAGGAGAGCTGTTGTATGCGGCTGGATCATCTGATATCAGGTGTTCGGCCACCTCTACCACTCCCATACTATCGCCAGTTTGAGAGGCTATTGGCTCATGTTCAGACCCGTCTACGGACACAGGCGGTGTTCGAGCTGTTTCTGCAACCTTGACATCACTCTGGAGCTCCTCCAATGTGCGGGATGTTGTACAAGACCCAGATGGTGAGATGTGGTGATAGATAAGCAGAGAGACAGTGTAGCGGGATACTGGAAGTTGGGCCAAAGCTAGGCCTGCTGGCCCTACTTTAATAAAATTCCCGTTGAAGTGCATACCGTCAGACTGATAGAGCTCGTCCCCAATGATGCGGTCGCATGTGTAGTGCTCCTGTGCGCGGTGAAAATGAATGCGTCCTTTGAGCTCATAGACTACTTGTCCGTCATAAAGCAAGAGCTTGAGAGGAAGTGGGAGAGGAACATGATGCTCAAACGACTGGATTGATGCACCAACAGTCTCGGGTTGAATTTGTAAAATTTGAGGCCAGGTGGTATGAATGCTTTCGACCTTGCAGTTTAAGCAGCATTCGGGGTGGCTGCAAATTACTGTGGTATCATGCAAGTTGATAGAGCCTGTCTTTGCGCTTTGGGGTTGCTTAGGCACCAGATGTTCCAGATAGTCTGCAAGAGTAGCCTCTGCACCACATATCTGCCGAGTTGTGGCTACAGCATCGCCTCTGATTTGATAGCAAATATCCTGAGGGGGTGTGAGGACGGATGAGACATGAACCCCCGCATAGGGATTGTCTCCACCATTCTGCAGACCTACACCAGGACAGCGGCCCTGTAGAACATGTCAAATTGCAAAATGGGAGTGAATGTCCTCGGTGATATCGTCCTGAGACATTGCATCAAGCATCTTTTGCAGCCATACTGCAACAGATCCGTACTCTCCTACGCCCAAGTCAATTCCCGGCAGCTTGTCAAATATTCCGTGGCGCGTTAGGAGCTGGCCAAAATCCAACTCAGATCTTCCGGCCAGCAGATTTTTGCTGCCACCCTGGAGCCAGACTAAGCGACGATTGAAGTGCCAAAAGACAGTGGCAAGTACACTCTCGTGAGGGACCATGCGCAAGAAAGCCGTTCGAGTGTCAGAATCCCAGGCCTCGTAACAGGCAAACCAAACAGCAAGTGCGGCATCAAAGAAGCAAGAGTTGGGTGGGCTCCAGATGTATGATATGAGCTCTTGTGCTGTTGGTGGCAACAGACTTGATCTCGATGATGTGGTTGACATCTGAGACACCCCAGCTGCAATGGACTTTGAGCGGATTGCTGATTGGAACTTGACAGTCTTTTGGGCGAGTGCCAAGCTTTGCGAAGGCCCTAGGATTTGTGAAGTTGATTCAGAGTTGGCTTTCCATAGCGAGTCAAATGCATGGAGTGTTTCGTTGGTGTCAGGTGGCCGGCCGTCATTCTCACTCCAGTTGATACGGCTCTGTCGATAACTGCGACCGTGTGGGGGTTCGGGTCGAATGTGACCATCTGATGAATTGTGTGAGTGTCAAATGCAACAGCCTCGAAAGCTCAATATACCTTTGATTGCAAGGTATTCAGTATGGGTCTTCTCGATAAACATATGCAGCTTTTTTATGCCGGTGATCAGGTCCTGATCAACCCCCTGCCAGTGCGCTCTATGCAAGAGTGAATGCTGACTCTCTACACCATTTGTTGTGTTGGGTGTTTCGTCTGCCAGAGTGCGGTCCATGCGACGCTTCACTGGAAAGATCATCTGTGCATTTGCAGGCCGCAGCCACCAGGACAACCAGCCTTCAATGCCAGGGAAGTTGGACCTCAGCTCCCTAACCGCATCGTCAAATTGTTGCTCCAATGTATCTTCCGATGTGAGTGTGTTGATGAAATGTTGGAATAATTCTCTTTTTTCCGATGGGACCAGCCTTTCGTTACGCTGGATGCGGAGAACGGACCCGTTGAAGTGAGTCTTGCAACCTTTGGCAGTATTCTGAGCCTCCAGGACACATTGTGCGTGCTCAACCTTCTGCGCTTCGGGGGAGAGCGAGGTAAAGCCAGGAATTCTGGAGACCAGTGCATCTGCGTACTCTTCAGCGCGACCATTGAGCTGTGCTGCTGAATAGTCCATGACCTAGGGAGATTTGATTAGTTAAAACTAGCTAGAAGTGCACGTTGCAACATACATTGAGAAACAATTTCTTGTCAAATTTCCCACCAGCGTGCTTCATGATCATGCGAAACAAGGCGCGGAAGTGCGGCCTGTGGTGCTGACCGTCAAGAGTGTCGACCCACGAGTAGACAATTGGTACCCAAGACAGAAGGGATGGGCTCCAAGCAGCGGTCACTAGCAGATTTCCGCTCCTAAAGAATTTATGATCACCATCAGTGACAAAGCCATGGTGTCCAACACTCTCGCCCTCGTCTGAGCTTTCAATCCAATCATGAACGGACTCTTTCACGATGATCTCCATGAAGGGGGTGTACATAACGATGTATACCGGCCCGTCAATGCCAGAATCCATCATGAAAGGAGTGGATAGCTCCTTGCGAAGAGTAGTGAAACTGTGAAGCATTCCGGCAACTCCGTTCTGAGATTTTGAGGCAATACCTTGAGCCGAACGGCTCGTCTCCATGGCATACCGGGTGGCTCGAGCATTTGAAAGTGAAGGTGCGATCTTTCCAAGTGGAACAGAGCCAGGACCAAGGTCGCCAGTCCGCAATTGTAGAGCCGAGGCTTCGTGATTTCTCGCCACTTGCTTCCCAACCTCTTCCCATTCTTGCCCCGTGAGACGACCACCAGGGGGACGTTCATGGCCCATATGCGAGCCTTTGTGCTCCCATACGAGGTACTCAACACCGTCCCTCTTGATGGGAAAATAGTATGCATTTGTGTTGCATCTCGTCCAAGTGTAGGCGCCACCGCACTTGCAACCTTCGCTGAATTGTTCTTGTGGCTTTCGAGTCTTTGGTCGAGCCGGAGTGTGACAGTGGGTGCATGTAAAGACACCCAGGCAGGAGCGCTTTTCGGCTACACCTTTCAAGTTGGAACTCTCTGTATGCTTGCTGTATCCATTTGAGTGCCACGCAAATTTTGTGGCAAATGAATTGTTGCTAGCTTGTGCAGTCTCGATTTCACGCCGCACATAGCCTTCGGGCCACATGACAGACTCCTCATCTAGCAAGGTCATTTGAACGGTCTAATAAATCCATAAAAACACTCACCTTTGCTCTCTGAAGCTGATTCATCACGGGAAACAGTGGACTCCTCTCGCTTTTGTCTTTGTATTCTCTTCATAGATTTTGGAGTGGGCCGACGGTCGTCTGAGTCAGATGTGTCCTCATAGCTCGTAGAGGAGATAGAAAGCTCTCTTTTACGCGCAACGGCAGGCTTGGATTGTGTTCGTGATTTCTTGCTCTTGAACCTACGCTCAGGGCTGGGGCTGTGAGGCCGTTCCGCTGATCGCAAGTCAGCAAAAATTGCAGACATCCGCAATAATGAGAATATACCATGTTTCTTCTTCCGTTTCCACTCTGTCTTCTTGCTTGTTCCTTGTTCGTTCTCGTCATCTTTTGGAGGAGTCTTCCCCCTATGTCTGCCCCTATTGTACCAGCCGCGATCACTGGAGGGGGGCCCCAGCAGTTTCCGGAGCCAGTCCAACATAGTTATACAGACCCAGAATGCCGATTTATACTGCGGCTGCAGTGACCAGTGCCACAAGCAAGATAGAAAGGCAATCAAGCGCAAACTAATTAGCGAGTCTCAAATTTGAATGGTGTCACGTGCATTGATGACCGAAATGCCCAGATGCTGCTGTCACTGCAGGGGACCATCTCAAAATACTGTAATTCTGCATGTGAAGCTACGATACAGGCTGTTGAATCTTGTTAAGTAGCCCGGGATAATATAGATTACAGGGGTGATGGCGAGTGAGCAGCAAAAGGGACAAAAGGGAGTAAAAGGTAATTTAGTGTGACACCCGGTAATTTGCGCCGGGCAAAGTGCACAATGATCGGGCGACTTGTGCGCAGTGTGATGCGCGGATGAGGACTGGAGTGGGCAGTGCATAGAACTGGTGTTCTTTATGTGGGTGTAACATGTGGGTGTGACATGGGTGGATGTGTGCGTGTGTTGGGTTGTGTGGGTGTTGACGTGATGTGCTGTGAGGTGCAGGGGGATCAAAGATGTCAAGTTCACGATTAGCCAGAGTCAAACTCTGGCTAATCAAGGGGGTAGTGTGGGTTTTGATGAGATAGCAGTGAAGCTTGTTGGTGACCGGCAGTGGTTTGAAGGATGATGACACTGGTGAAGGCCCACGACGATTCAGAGAGCATGCTGCCGCCCACGGTGTTGTCGTTGCGCGCATCGTCAGAGATCACGTAGCTGCCGCACGCGTTATTGCGAATCACGCCGTGGGTGCACGTCGCCTCGTTGATAGTCTCGCTGATAGCCTCCTGCGGCATCGTCAAGTTGTCGGGTGCGCGGGTGCTGGCCAGCGCATCGTCTAGGTCGATCGCCGCGGCTATCGAAAAGGAGAAGTCGAACGAAGTTGTCAGGTTCACGATTAGCCAGAGTTAAACTCTGGCTAATCAAAGGGGTAGTGTGGGTTTCGACGAGATGCAACTGTGTGTGGAATAGGTCAGTAAGCACGTCACACACAACTATGTTAGGCCTAAGATGTGCACTGCCACAGAGCTCGCAGTCCAACAAGCTTGAGTTTCTCACGGATTCTATCATGTTTTTATGGGCTCACTGCAGCCCAAAAAAATGTCAGCTATACTTGAGTGCCTTGGACACATTCAGGGTTTTTATACGAAGCTGAAAAATGGGGTGGGGAAAGTAATTGAAGGTTCAAAAGGTACAAAGGTGGCCAAAGGTAATTTAGTAAGCGCCCGGTAATTGGCACCTTGTTGACGCACATGAATTAGTGTCGAACCGTTCATTCAATCGGACGGGCTATTTGCTAAGAAAAAGTGGCAATCAGGTAATGTTTGCATGACTATAAACAGTGGGTTCTGTGTAAAAAACATACCCCGGGTGCTTCACATCATCAGTGATTCCGTGTAATCAAAGGCGAGAGCAGATCCACGGTATTACCTCCGATAGCCGTTCAGCCTGTCTGCTTTGCTGTCTTAAACACGCAATTTATACCATGTGCCCGTACATTAACCTAGATAGTGTTCTTAATAGTATTAGTAACATATCCCACTTACCAATTTATCTTAGGAAACAATTCATTCCGTGTAATGAAAGGGCCAAAAGGTCCAAAAGGGAGCAAAAGGTAATTTAGTAGGGCGCCCGGTAATTTGCGCCCGGTAAAGTGCAAATAAACGACAAATTACGTTTTGCGCCTTTTTGCCCTGCCAGAATTGTGCCGTCGTCTTTCCGCGCACTTTTGAGGCCAGGCGACAATTTACCTGGCGGGCACACTAGGCTATGTCTTAACCATCACCACCGCCTCACCTCCCCTTTCTTGCAGGCATGAGCCGGGCGCGAATACAGGTGGAGCACGAGCGGGAGGCGGGTGCAAATGCTGGGGGAGCACTGGCGCAAATGCAGGCGGAGCGCGGGCCGAAATGCAAGCAGGGCGCGGGGGGAATTGTGGCCAGGAGGTGAATGTTCTGAATCGCGCAGGGATTTCCGATAGAAACACAATCTGGGAAATCCCTGCGCGATTCTAGACGTTGCAACAGCTGATCCAACAAACATCCGGAGTGGTTAACATGATCTCAGCAAATCTACAGAAAAGTGACATCACTGGGTTTTGAACCTGGAACCTTCCGGTCTTTCATTTGGTTGAGGTCGGTCCGCACTGTCTGTGCAATTTTATTTTATCTATGTAATTATTTTTCAAAAGACACGAGAGGCTAAATATCTAACAAGGGCGCAAAAGGTAATGAAAGGTTCCAAAGGTAACACATCCATCACTAAAGTGTTCGCGAAGAGACTCTTAATGCAGCAGCCATCTCGCCAACCTGTAGGGAAGATATGTAAGGCATATCCACAGCATATGTGAGGTGCTGAGGGTTTGTTACCAGTACTGTTCGCGTGTTGTCGGCGCCGACGAGCAAAAGGGCGAAAAAGGGACCGGGCGACCTGACGACAATTTACCGGGCGCCCCTAAAAAAGGGACAAAAGGGCGAAAAAGGTAAATTTGTAAGGCGCCCGGTAATTTGTCCCCGGTAAATTGTTAACAACCCTTTTGTAGGGCTAAAATCGCCGAAATGTCCTACAAAAATTTTGCCCGACCTTCGGTCGGATTTGGCGCCTGCACAAATGTAACGGCGACTAAGTGAAGAGCACCATAGAATTCCCACGCGACAAGCCTCGCTCTTTTGATGTAATATCATACAATGAAAAGCGCACATCCTCACGCATTCAGCGGGAATAAGAGCTACTCGCATCATCATGAACAGGATTAAAGGGACGAAAGGGTACCTGTGGGGATTCTGAACGGAGCCATGGGCAACATCCCTTCATTTCGCACCAATCTCTGCGAGGCTAGCATCATTGCGCTTGCAGTATCAATCAGAGCACATCAACGGGCTTAAACGGAGAACGTGTCCCCTGCCTGCTTTTGCTAATCACACAACACGAGGTTGACACGAGGTCTTTAGTCGCAAAACTCGGAGTTAAAGATACATAACCCAACGGCTCACTTACTTCATGAACAGACATATTCTGAGCTAGTCCTCACATCGGAGATGCCTTTCGCAGTACTCCTCGTCTCCTTGTCCCTTCTACAGGGCTGCATCGCGCCCGCCGTCAATGACATTGCGAACGCTGCTCCACCCTTGCTCGAAGCTACCAGGTCCTTCACTTCATCCGGCTCAACCTCCGACGTCTGCAATAATCTGAGCGGCTGCAGGAGCCTGGACGGCATCATCGTCAGCTGCCTCACTACCATCTCCGCGTGCATCTTGGTGGCAGTCCATCCCAATATTTCAACGCCGGCGCCCAGGGGGGAAATGAAGTTCTATAGTATGTTGCATGCAGACAGTTGGATTGGTTTGCTGCTGGCGAGTTGGGTCGAGGCAATCAAGGCTGTTGGTACGTCATTGTTGGTGCCGGAGTGGGTTCTAGCGTTGGCCGTGCGGCAATTCTTGCAGGCGCGGTATTGCGCGGGTATACTCGAGCAAGCAAGGGTCGAAGCAGCTGTTGAAGCAGCTGATGAAGCGATCACTCAAAACAATCGGAACAAGACACAAGAGGGGCAACTCTCCCATCTACGTATGTCATTCGCTGTCGGTTTATGAAGTTGCTCACGCCGCATGCATCGATATCAGGGCAATTAGAGTTTGAATTGCGAAGGAACAATCGATGTAAGCTAATTAAATTAAACAACTGCCCTTCACTGCGCTTACAATTCGCAGCATGGACGACCACTCACGCATTCTTCATAAACATGGGTGGTTTTCACTCTTATCGCAACGGAAATCCAATGTTCCCGCTAGCGTATGAAGATGTCCTTGCACGCGTCAAATCACGTTCGCTTTTCCCACCAACATTAGACGAGCTACGAGACAACAGCAAGGGCGATGCACTCTCCAAATCCATCGCCGTGTTCCAAACCCTGTGGTTCGTTGTGCAGTGCATTGCGCGTCACATCGAAAATCGCGCGATCACGAACCTCGAGATCATGACGCTGGCATACACCGTGATCACGGTGGCGATGTACGCCGCTTGGTGGAACAAGCCCCTGAACGTGCGCTATCCTATCAGAGTCCTGGTCCAGGGAGGCAAGGAGGAAGTCTCAGCTAAGCGCACGCCAACCTTCGAGCGGTCTGGCATCATTGGCTATGTCAGACGCAATGAGGATAGGCTGGTAATTTTACTAAGCGGCGAGGCAATATTTTTGTCCGGCATCATCGGACTGGCACTCGCAATGGTCTTTGGTGCAATCCACTGCGCCGCGTGGTCCTTCGCTTTCCCTTCGCTCGCGGAACAGCGGGTATGGCGGGTCTGCGCAATTGCCATCGTCGCCATCCCACTGGCACTGACTGTGGCGTTGGTGGTGTTCATGGTGTTCAATCCGGGCCCGCCCGTGCCTTTCAATCAGGCCCAGCCCCTTCCTACTGGCCACAGTGCATACACATACCACATCCCACTCATTTGCATGTACCTGTGCGCATTTATGTACATCCCCGCCCGCATCTTCCTCCTAGGCCTATCCTTCAGCACCCTCCGCCACCTCCCACTCTCAGCCTATCAAACGATACAGTGGACCACATTTATCCCCCACATTTAGGCTCGAGGCCTTCACGAATACATCTTTACAATATTAATACTACTTCATGCGCGCTACTTACCTTTCCCCTTGTCCGAATCCGACTTATCTCCAAGTCTTTACCGCATCTCATACATAGTCTCATATTACTATACACTACCTACGGACCACATGTATCATCTAGCTATTGCGATTTCGGAGAATACTCTAGACTGAGGCTTTGAGCTTTTACGCCATCCTTCTGCTCCCAATGCCATCAATTTGTTCGCTCTTGGCTCTATTCACCCTCTCAATCTTGCACGTACTTTGTCCGCGGATATCCCGTGTCGCCTGCGACACCCATTAGCATAATCCCAAGTGTAAGGTCTGGCAAAGGGTCCGTACCGCAGCATCCGCATCAACGACCTTGAGCATCGCGGACCGCATCACCGCCTGGTGCATCCCGCGTGTGACGAAGCCGCGCTTGTCTATCGCGGAGTAACCCTCCGTCTGCATAGCAAGAAAGGTGAAGTGCGGCGGCGACTCGGTCGGCGCCTCCTTCAACCTGCGCTCCACTACGTGCATCAGAATCTGTCATCCTACCAGCCCAATCAGTACGCGGGAACAGGGCAGAGTTGACAAGGGAAAGAAAAAAGGGCCACGTACATCCCATTGTGGGTCTTTATTCGGCGGTTTGACGCCCACGATCGCGCTGAGCACATGTAAAGTCATTCATGACCCTGCGCCATCCCAATGACCACGATGCCCCGCGGGTTGAGCACGGGGGAGTAGTGTGCGACGAAGAGCTCAGTGAGGTGTTGTACGTGGAAGGAGCCTGTGGGCTAAGGTACAAGCATTGTTAGACTGGATGTTAAGAAGCCTGGGATCGACCGGCGAGGACATTCGTATCACTGGCTTTCCCAGATGGTTTGAGGATGGATCGAGCGGGCCGCCAAGGGGATGCAAGGTCGCTCTATGGAAGTGGACGCCGTCTCCTATGCATTTTCCTCAAGAGAGCAGAGGTATCGGTAGATCAACGAATGGAACGTCGCCTTTGACGTGAGCGCACGAGTGGCTCTGGGTGGGTTTACGTGATGTTGTCCGCGGCGACGCCTAGCAGGCAAGCGGGATCTTCGAAGGCAACGTGTCTGCGGATGCAGAGGCGGGCGCGTTGTATGTGAGCCTGAGCGCGTGTTTTAAGACTGCAGGTTGAGGCTTTTGGAGGTGGTGGAGTTGGAGTTGCGCAGTTTGGGCGATGTGGACCTCGGTGTTGGTCGTGAGCAGGGGCGCGTTGGGTTTGGTCTGCGGGCCGGGGGGTACTGCACAGCCCAGTCGCGTAAGCTTTCCGTGATACCCATCATGGATAGAAAGGAGAACAATGGCGAGGGAAACGCACCGACTCATAAGCAGACCCTCTTGCGACCGTGGACCCAGACGCCGATCTCCTGGCCCATCTTTGCGCGACGCACTTGGCTGGGGAGGGTGTCTTCGACGTGCTCTGCGTGTATACACTGTCTTTGAATACCATTTCTCTCGTTAGCACGCCACATCATTCTTGAAAATGAACGAAGACCGGAACGTACGATGATCTCCCAGGCATCCACAGACACCGGCTCCGCGCTGACGGACTTGGCCGGCAAGAGGTTGTTGTAACAAGCCGATTTCCACCTGCACACACATGATCATCAATATGTAATCCACATCATCCATGCAGGCCAACCAGGAGCGAGAAAGGGAACGAACCACAGCGCCATGCGCGAGTCCGAGGCCCATCGAGCACTACGGGTCAATCTCGATCGTCTCGAACATCTTCTCGTTGTCCGCAGAGTGAAGGGGCGCGAGGGAAGAGGTACTCGCCATGGCCATCCATCCCACATATACAGGTGCTGCGAAGGGCGTCAGTGAGCAGGAAGGTAGGAGTCAGTAAGGTAGGAGGTGAAGGTGACTCACTACCGTGATAGCATGGTTGAGGAGCGGTTCTTGAAGCTTTGAAGTTTGAGGTTGGATGAGCGACTGGAGCCTTTGCTGAACTACTCACCCAGGCGTCCTGATCATGAATAAAGCTTGCCGCTGAGTGTTTAGACTTGTTGCGATTGCAGGCTGCTGACTCATCCCAGCGCACGCGTTGTTGAAACTCGACCCGGAAACAATGACCGTAACCGGTTACTCAGTTTCTGTCCTTTTGCTGTCTCGGCCAAGTTCTTTCACTATCTGCGGCGGGGAATGGATGGGGCAGGCTGAGAAATCGTAGTGTCCGCCTTGTGGAACAGTCATCCTTTTGACGTCCATGTCCTATCGGGAGGTGACCGAACTGGATCGAGTCGAAAGTCGCACCACGGTTCGGGGTGGGTGTGCCTACATATTATCCGCAGTTCAAGCCCCTACACGGACCATCGGCCGCAATCCAACTCCGATGATTATCCAGAGCGTCACCTGGCTAGGACCCACTCGATTTTAAACATCCCAGGGATGATCGCTGAGCAGAGACGGCTCGATCGCGTGAGCACCATGCCCGCCCTTCCGACCGGCATTGTCAGCGATATTCGTACGCACGCAGTTGACGTCACTTCGGCTCCTGGCCATTGTCATCTCGTGCATTCTCCCCATCGTCCTCGCATCTCGCATCTCGCCTCTTCCGTTCCCTTGCCCATGCTCTCATATACTAGTACTACATCATGGTCTTAGCTCGCTCCCGCCATTGCGAAGCCTGCTTCGCCTCTGACCCAGGCGTGATGGCGACAGCGAGCGCTGAGGTTATGCGCCAATGAATCAAGGAGCTTCGAACCGACATCGACGTCAAGCTATCACACCGCGGCGAGGCAACGGGACATAGTTCCAGGTCATCACCTGGACAATCACACCGCTCGTCTTGTTGCACTACGCATGCCTGTCTTCTTCCGCTTCCTCGTCAGGTATTCATGAAATCTCGGACAACCACCAACCTGCGACTGTTCGAAGATCTTCTCCTGAAGCATCTTGATCAGAAAGACAGTGATAGGGAGATCAAGGGATAATCAGTGCACAGACGTTGACGCCCCTTCCCCCCTTATCGAGCCATCGCATGAGCTCCAACTCATCTGAACAGCCTTCGAACAGGCGAATCAGAGCATGGATGTGCGAGATTTGCGTAAAGCCAAATTTCCTTCTACCCCGACAGCGCCACCATTTGCTTAGCTGGATTTCAACGCGTGATTCGCGGCGCAGTGTTTCTGGAGAGCGTAAAGAGCCGGGCGGACTTGTGTGGACTATATCGGTATGATTGCCGAGGAGCGCAATGAGCTTTGGTGTAAGCTCCTTGCATACTCCACGGCGGCGTAGTCATGACTGGAGTGGAACGGGTCTCTATCGGGTCTGGTGGAAGTCATGGCTAAAGCGCGGGCTCGGGAGACTCCGGGAGTACTGTATGTCAGTCTCAATGGGTGCATTTTTGCGAAGTAGCAAAGACGATGCCCATTGGCAGTCACGAGGGACATATGCATCTGGGAATGAGGGCCATCTACTGGGATGGGGCAGAAACACCTTGTTGCCGATCCGACTTTGTTCCTCGTTGCAGGGCAATCTTCGTTGGAATTCTTCGTCCTATCCTAGGATTCTGGTCTTATCATTCAACCATTTCTAGCACATTCCACATCTCATCCCAGAGAGACACCCTCATCTTTAAAACTCATCCGTATTTTGTCACGGGGCGCCCACCCCGCGCCACCCGTATCTTTCTGAATTCTACACCAGGTCTTCGCATATGAACCCCGCGAGGCCCGTCTCCTCACCCCCATTCTCGTCTTTGGCACTGTGAATCCTCGCTCCATCCTCCAACGTGTCAGCCGGTAGCCAAACCGACCCCCGCTCCCAGGAAATTGGCTTTCAGGTCAATTGGTTTTCGCGCATAGAGAAGGCCTGAGCCGTCTAGGTTTTCTTAGCATCGGACGAAATCTACGGCCATCCAATGCGATTTTGAAAATGTGGCGCTTTCTTATCGCGCTTTCGGGGTACTTACCCCCATCGACGGGCTTAAAGGAAGATATCTCCCTCGCCTATATCTTGAACGGAGTTCTGCGCAACCTCGAGGCTGATACTGTTCAACCCAGCGGCCGATTAATCTTATCAACGCACAGAGCGATTCTGATTCCGTCCTCGTATACCTCTTGCATTTCTCCTCGTCTCCTCTTGCTTCGAAGTGGCGCAATCAGAGCGGGTAATATACACCAATGGCCTCAAAGGGCGATATCTCCCTTGCCTGGATCTTCAGCGGAGTGCATCGCGGGGTCGAAGGGGTCGGGTGATTCTTTGGTGATTCTTGAGCGTGTCGAAAATTGGCAAATCTCCGCAGCACATGTATATTAAAATGCAAAAATGATCTTCGAGCAAGCAAAGACCACATCATCTCCCTAATAAGCGAGAGATACTGCATGGGAAGCCTCGAGGTCGAGAAAGGCAGAGAGCCGGAGAAGGTACAGCACAAGAGACAAAAGACATCAATGCACGACTCCAAGGGTCAGAGAAGCAGAAGTTACAAGGGCAGAGGCCCGGTCACCGTTTGGAAGTGGAAAAAAGGTGTCAGAAAAGACCGTAATACGTCCTAGGGGTGGCTACTTTGAGGCGGTGAACGGGGTTCTTAGTGCCTTGCACGAGTCCCGTCTGAGTCACTGGCGGGAAAGAATGTTAGGCAGAGCAAGGCCAGATCAACAGCATAGCAGGTTTCAGACAGCTGTATTTGAGGCTTGAATACACGCAAGCACTGACGAGAAGAACTGAAAGCGTAGAATCCTAAACGACGAAGTGGCGCGAGTGCTTGCACATGTTTATATTATGAGCCGCTCAGTCTTAGCCACATTCGCTGGCGTCGATCGATCTAAGTTGCTCGCAACATCCCACCATCCTGCGTCCCCTTGCTTCCTCGTCAAATTCTTTTTATAGAACTTGAATCAGAGATGAGCACGTCATTACTCGTAAATGGCCGAATTGAAACATCTCGTGCAGCGCCAGTATTCTCAAGAGCCTCATGCGCCTCTGGAATGCATGACAACTCTGACGCCCGACCTCACTCCACTGCTCTTCAGTCCCTTCTGTGCCAACGCTCACGTCTCTGTGCATGTGGCAGCCACTGCGCTCGGCAAGCTAACTGAATGGTTCACAATGTGTTCTGAGAAGTGCTGATGCGCTCACCGCCTTACTTTAATGGAATACGGTTTTATCGCGTTTGCGTAATGTATGCATACGAGTATTGGTGTGCTGAGCATGCGAGTCCCCTTGAAGCGCGTGAATAGCCAGTTCCAATGGTCCCCGACGAGTCTCCGCGTCATATTACTCGTTTGCCTTCTTTTAATGACCAGTGAAATTAGTCGTTTGCCAGACTTTGTGCTCGGGGGAGGGCTGTTCGAGCGTCGGGCCCTTCCGCGCTTCGGGGTATCGACTATGTGAACCTGGCAGGGGCTATACCGATTCCCGAAAGACTTCACTTCGGATGCTACTTTCAAAATGCGCTATAGGACTAGGCAACTCGGACTGAATACAAACGCATCCCCTTTCCTGAAATATCATCCGGCTTTCTGTATCTTTCACCCACTGCCGATAAACCGCAGCCAGCTTGGGAACCTCGCTTCCGTGTTACTGATAGCTATCGGCAATACCCCTCAGTCATTCAAGTCCTATATCTAAGCTCTCAATCCTTTCCGGCTGCAAGTTCCTGCGACCGTCCGATCACTTGAACCTTTCCGGAGCCTGCCCATTGAGTATTTTAACCAAATTTCAACCCGGAATCAGCATTTGAGGTTTCATACACGCATATATCAGACCCAAATCTCCAGCTACATTCCTCGGGGTACCAAATGCGTGATCTGCTCTTCACATTGACCTAGCGTTCCAGTACTTTCTACTCCTCTGACCCGAATCTGATTACCTTTTATTCAAGTGATGGCAGGATACATCGCACTCTTCGATGCCTGGCTCCACGAACAAAATTGGGCTGACAACCAGTTATTGATACTTTGCATACACCGTTCAGAGATAAGCGTAACAGTACGGCGGCTGAACGTCGAGGCACGAGGTATCAAAGCGGGCAGATAACACCATAACTCCCCTGCACACAGATACCATAAACCGCTGCATATGCCAGGGAGACATGATAGAAACAATAATAATAAGGAGGCTGTAATCCAATTGTGGCTGTAACTTGAAATACTGAGTAGATGCTCGTTCGTGTAGTTACCGGTGGCGTCCGACCCAAGAAGAGAAGTTTATGCTAAATAAGGAAGAGTAGAACGACGAAGCATGTATCTATCACATAGCATTATGCTGTATTGATGCTTGCTGTGATTATGGGTCGCACAGGTGATCACGAAGAATCAGCCTCAAAGCCTTCCTCAATTTCGACTTGATATGACGCTGCTCGTCGATGGTGTTTGCATCGTCGATATCGTCGACCTCCCTCTTCCTCTTGACACCCCTATCACTACCGGTGTCCGCACTCGTGGCTGTAAATACAATAACCTGTTAGCATTTTGAACGTTTGGCATTCGCTGCCGCTGTAAATTTGACTCACCTAAATCCGCCCCGGCCTGGGGATCTGTATGCACACCGTAGCGCGCAATGTAATGGTCTCTTTCCTTTCGCACCGCTCTCAGCTCGCTCTTCGCCACCCTCGCAGCTTCCTCCGCCACCCTCGCAGCTGCATCCGCCGTCTTTGCCGCCGCCCTAGCATCCCTCGTTTCATCTTCGTAGTCCTTCATAAGATCCTCGGTGTAGTTGCGTGAATTGTGTGCCCGCTCCACGCTCTCTTGCTGTCGTGAGATGACAGCTGTGCAGATGTCGATTTGGGCGTCGAGTCGTCCCTGTTAGTAGCTTCACCGTGGCCGCGGCCTCCGTGGCCTCCTGTTGCGTCTGCGCCTGCTGCTCGGTAAGCTCTCGAAGCACTAATGCATGCTTGGTCTTCAGCGCCGCGATTTCCGCGTGTTTCGTTCGCATTGCCGACGCAGCGGAGGCGTGCTCTCGTTCGAGCTGGATGGAGAGTTCGACCAATTCTTTCTCCTTTGGGTCCTCCGCGTGTGGGCTGGTGCGATACTGGGAGTTGCAATCGGGGTGTGCTGGCATTTTTGGAGGATGGTTCAATCTCTGTGCTGAAATGGTGGAGCAATATGACGGTTTTTTTGGAGCTTTAATAATTCCACGCACGCACGAAGTTTTCGCGCGACTTTGCGGAGTTTGGGCGTATGGCGGTCTTTAATAATTCCGCGACTTCAACCTTTCACGTTCGACTTGTCAATATTATCGATAACAGCTGTATGGACTCTAATTAATAGGATGTTTCTGTTTATAAACCCCGATGTAAAGGGCACACCAGAGCACACGAAGTCTCCCACGCCAACAGGGGCTTCCCCGAAAAGGACCTCAAGGCCATTACCGATCGGCGGCCGCCGGCGACGCTTCGTTGTCGTTGTTGTCATAGCGCGACGGGCAGAGGGCTGGCAGCGGGGCAATATGATGCCTTTGTGAAACCGGAGAAAGCAGATGAATACCTTATAGGCCCTCCCCTCACAAACGGCAACTATGAAGATCAGGGAATAGGGAAAGAGGGGGAGGGGAAGGTGGTGGTGAGGGAACCAATGGTACCGGCGGCGGCGGCGGCGGCGACAACGACAACGACAACGAAGCGTCGCCGCCGATCGGTAATGGCCTTGAGGTCCTTTTCGGGGAAGCCCCTGTTGGCGTGGGAGACTTCGTGTGCTCTGGTGTGTCCGTTTTTGCTTTACATCGGGGTTTATAAACAGAAACATCCTATTAATTAGAGTCCATACAGCTGTTATCGATAATATTGACAAGTTGAACGTGAAAGGTTGAAGTCGCGCAAAGTCGCGGAATTATTAAAGACCGTCATACACCCAAACTCCGCAGAGTCGCGCGAAAACTTCGTGCGTGCGTGGAATTATTAAAGCTCCAAAAAAACCGTCATAGAGCGAAGCTTGTGTCTATAGCCTGTGTCTTGATTGAAGCGCTGAACCATGGGTTCTACTCGGACCCCCAAAGAGCGCCGTTGTGTCGTGCTGCCAGTGGTTTGTTGTTTGGATGATTTATGACTCGCGTAGGAAGACATGGCGGAGAAAGGTGAAGAGATGAAAGGAGGCTGGCGTTGAGATGGGAATTGTAAGGACGCTCATGGCGGTCAGCCACAAAGGCCGCCGGCCCAACGCCGGCCCGCAAATGGATCCTATACTGAACGAGTAACGTATAGATTCTGGCTATGAGAGACTAGGCCGCATGTCCTGCTTGACATGGCACATCACTCTCTTCTACAATATTGATCTTCATGGCCTTACCTGCTAACTTTCAACATCAACCTCAGCATTGCTTCAGCATGCACATCTGAGTAATATTCCACCATTTTCTGTGTCTTCGAAGCTCAGAAGCATTAAGACGAGATTGCGCGAGCCTGAAATACCTGCTGTACCCTCGAGCAACCCCCGAGCTTATCTTGAGACGCACTTGTCTGCAATGGTCCCTGAAGGGAATTTGAAAACAATGGGTACGGAAAGTTACGTGTTCTTACCTCTTGAGCTTGACGGCCCAAGGTACTACTGTTAAGTTATCCTGGGAGATCTGGCTGGGAGGGCGACGGGACGTCTGGGAAGCCTGTGAGGTACACTAAATAGAAGAACTTGATCCGTTAGATTCTACCACTGCGAAGTACTTATCATGAGGAGCATGATACAAGCATGGGTGTGCAGGACTACCATAGTCACCGAGTCTATGGCGGCACATTGGCCTCAAGTTCAACTTCTTGCAATGTGCTCGCCTCAGATCAGTAGCAAGTGTGTAGTCTCAAAATTATCCAAGATAAGATGACTTCAAAAAGGCATCATATATTCATGGTAATGCATCGGAATCATATAAATAAGCTGCATATCTACTCGACGACATTCCTGCCTCAATCACGGCCTGACAAGATATGTATGGAAAGTCAGGATGGGGTAAGAGGTATGGGGAATCGAGATGCTCACAATGCTCAGACTCATGCACCTCCCCTCGTAGCTAGACAGTGGATGCGGTTAGTATGACAAAAACAGCGAATTATGCGGGGTACTTACCACCGAGTGGGAGTGGTGCTGCCATATGCTTCCTGTGGTGTCCAAGCGGGGTCCAAGCGAGGTCCGAGGAAGAAATGAAAACGAAATGAAAGGAGGCCGACAGAGAGAAGAAATGGAAAGGGGAAATGGAAGAGAGAAGAAGAGAGAAGAAACAGAATGAATGAAAAGAATGCAAAGAAAGAGACAGAGAAAATGAGATGAAAGAAATGAAAGAAGGAAATAAAATAAAAATGAGGAAAGTAAACCTGATGCATAGCGGTTAGTATAACAACAAAGAGAGAATTATGCGGGGTACTCACCACCGAGTGCCACCTGCTTCCTACGGTCTTCAAGCGAAGACTGCGGTGAAAGAGAAATAGAAAATGGAAAGAAAACTCCAGACAGACGGAAGAAACAGAGAAACAGAAACAGAAACGAGAAAAGCGACCGTGAAAGGAAACGAGAGAAGATGAAGCGAAACGGAAAGACAGAGAAACAGAGAATGAAAAAGATAAAAAGAAAGGAAAGGAAAGGAAAGGAAAGAACTCGGTGGCGCTCCCTCCCTTCCACTCGGGAAAGGAAGGCTCCAAAGGGAGCGCCAACCGGGGCTGGAATAAATGCGCGGAATGACAGAGAATTAGTAAGATAATAAGAACAGGGAGGCTGGTATGTACTCACCATGCATGCCCGAGGGCGCCGAGATCAGGACCAGTGGTGTCCGTGGGGCAAAGAGAGATGCAAAAGGAAAGAAAATGAAGCGAAACAGAAAGGAAAAAGACAGAGAAACAGAGAGAAGGAAAAAGACAAAAGGAAGGGAAAGGAAAGAACTCGGTGGTGCTCCCTCCCTTTCACTCGGGAAAGGAAGGCTCCGAAGGGAGCACCAACCGAGCTGGGATAAATGCACGGAATGACCGATCATTAGTAAGGAATAAGAACAGGGAGGCTGATATGTACTCACCATGCACGCCCGAGACGTCGAGATCAGCACCAGTTCTCCGTGGCGCAAGGAGAAAAGGAAAAGGAAAAGGAAACAGAAAGGAAAGGAAACAGAAAGATAGAAGAAACGGAGAGGCGATAGAGGGAAACGGAAAAAGGAACGATGAAAGGCAATGAGAAAAGGAAAGGAAAGGGGCTGACGGTAACCAATCCGTGATCAGCAAAAGAGAAGCAGGAGCTAACGCGCACTCACACAGTTGTGCTCGAAAGTGGCCGCTTGCTGTCCTGTCGGTGGCGAGTTGGCGCCCAGAGGGAATATGCCAATACTGGCTGGCGCACGATGACGATCGTGACCTGCGGGCAGCGGATCATAAGCGATTGCGAGTAGGAATGGGGAAATAGGGGTTGACATGTACTCACCACGGCGGCCAGAGGGCAGCGACGATGGCAGATCGCGTACTCGTGGTCGACGGCGTTGAATTCGAAGGTATTTGAAGGTCACTTGCTAGTGTTAGTGTAAATGAGGAAAAGCGGCTGGCATGTACTCACGATTGACGGTCGAGGGCGATGCGAAGGATCCCGACGACATAACTGGCGCTGTTTATTCCTTCAGCGGTGGTCATCGCGAGTCGACGTTGACGTTCGGCCCGGAAGCGGAGTTATATATTGTCGATCTATGAGCTAGTCGGCAGGTGCTGGAGACGATGTCAGGCCATAAGTGGCGGTGGGCTTCAAGAGGAAGGTGAGTCCGGTTGTAGACGAGCAATAGTCGCTGAAGGGACTCTAAATTACTAGAAGCGGCTGGTGGAAGCTGGAGGATAATTGGTGAAGTTGAGGTGCGATGGTGGTGGGAAGCGGAAGAGAAGGTGAAGCAGTCAGCCCACGAATCAACCCCTTAAGTATTCGCTGCGGGCCCTTTGGTGCCAAAGCAAGATTCTGCGCGGTGCATTATAGGGGTTCCCAGAGATAATTTCCCTCCAAGCGAATGCTGCAGGTTCTATGAGCAACGAGGTCAGCATGTTCGGCCAATAGAGCATGCGAAGACAATGGACAGATCCCCAGTAGCAGTAACAATTGACCTGCTTGGCTGAATGCGAATCTTGGATGTTTCAGCATCGATTCAAGAAGCATAGCGATGAGCTCAAATGAACTCATCCAAGATATCTGCAGCACTCAAATGGTGGTTGTGAATACACGGATAATGTGATGTTGCACTTCCTAGATTTCTGCCACGGACACAAGAGCGCCACGAGAGCAGTTAGGAAGGACATTGATAGTAGGCAGGCGCTGCCGTTGAATAAGGATATTATGAATATGGCGCATCTCATGTCTCGCAAAACAAAACAAAACAATCAGAACAACATACATTAATCCGATATCTCGATCACACCCTCAGGATCCCTCCGTCTGGCTCGTTTCCTGGGCCGGCTACCACTAGGCACCATTTCCCCACATCGATGTGTAGCTTTTGAGCACGACAGTAACATCTTATGGACCTCCATCTGAATGTGGTCTACCTCGTCCTGTAGCACGTACGCGTAACCAACATACGGCTTCTTCGCCGACCCTGTGTTCACCTCGTTGAGCTCTACGTCCATTTCTTCCTCGTCTTCGATCCCTGCCGCTTCCAGCAACAGGTTCCTGGCTGCTTTATTTGCTTCTGAGAGCGAGTCAAATGAGGTGTACGATGCCAAGTGACATCGACCTTGCTCGTCGGTGTGATGCTCATAGTCCGTCTGCATAATGATCCAGATGTGTTTCGGCGCGAGCGCATGTGGATGGACGTCTGGATCCGCGTCCGGTGCCATAGCCCTGCCTCTTTTATTCGAGCTTGAGGTCTTCGACTTGGGAGGTGATGGGGCCCGCTTCTTCTGAATGGAGACGTGCATATTCTGGCCGTCTGGGATATTTGCTTCAATGTCTACCATGCCGTCGCTGTCCGAGGTAACATCGTACATGTCAAAATCGTCGCGGTCCCACTCGTTGAGGAGATCCCTACGAGCTGCAGCGTTGGCTTCCTCCACGGTCCAATATGAGCCGCGAAGTTCTGCGCCTTCATCGCTACAATGACCTGGGATGTATAAGGTAGAATCAGCATATATTTGTGTTTGAGCGAGAGAGTAGATAGCTTCTTACGTAGAACATGGTACATGTATGAAGATGCCATGGTAAGCACCTTGGCGAATGGCTTGCAAGTGTCTGGGGTTGCGACTTCGTTACGACACATCTGACTCATAATGATGTGGCGTCGAGCACCCACATGGTCAATGATCCCACGAAGTTGTATATAGTAACCGAGGCCACCACGGCTCGGAGTACTTAACCTCCCTTTCAAACCAATTGTTTCGGTCCAAGCCACCACTATCTACGTCTCCTTAGCATAGGACAGAATATATTTTGATATATTCCGATCTTTCCACTCATCGTTCCTGCCCCGATCTCAACCCGATCTTGTTGTCGGTCAAGCTTGCTTGACCGGCTGTGACACTCATTCAACCTCTGCACTCGCAACTCAGCAAGACTCTTCTTGGCATATTGCGAGAAATTATGGCGTCAGATATGACAAGGGACCCTATGAGTGGCCCAGCCCGACCGATGATCAGGCCATGACGTCGCCCTATCCGTGTCTACCACCGCCGATACAGCAAGCAGCTCGTCCTTCCCTCCCTCTCATAACACGTTTCGAAATGGATCGCGTGTCTCCCGAGCTATGGGTCATGATATTCGAACACGCATGCACCGACTCGGGCGTGACCGGTCGTCAGCTATCCCTCGTCTCCAAATTCATTCGAGAAGCCGCCGCCCCAGCGAAGCTTCAAAGCATTGCCGTGCACGGCCGTCGACAAATAATCGCCTTTCACCAGCTGCTTTTGCAGACCCCTCCCCATCTCCGGCACATCCGCTATCTTTTTCTCTCTACCGCTCGAGACCGTCCGATGGGCTGTGAAGAGGAGGCACAGGTGCGCAACGCGTGCCAAGGCGTGCTGGCAGCAGTCGCAGAGTACGTCCAGATCATGTATCTAGACGTGGGCGAGGATTATCTCCAGGATTTTCCCATCACGCCGTTCCCTCGATTGGCAGAGCTGGCAAGCAACGGCTTCCCCATGGTCCCGCCGGATTACCCTCTCGACAGCGACGGGCCAAATACCACACCGTGCAGTCCATGCCCACAGCTTCGCCGCTGGCACCTGATGGAGCTGCCTTGGATGTTGAGCGGCCAAGGCGGCGTCGCCACCATATGCGCCACGGCACCTGCGCTCACCCATCTGCGCTTTTCGGATCTCCAGCAGGAGTCCGATTTTGCCTATAATCTGGAGGATGGACTGCCCGGAACTATTCAGCATGTCTATGTGAAGCCGGCAGGGCCCCCTGCGCCCGGAGGGTGGTGCGGGACTCCGAGAATAGCTTATGGTAGCCTCATGAGCGGGCTCAAGAGGCTCAATTTAACTGACAGCCGCCTCGTGTTGCTGCCCGCGTACAAGGCCGATGAAACTGCGGGAACATTCATAATGGGTGAATGGGAGGAGCGAGTGAATGGGGGTGACGGATGCTGGAGCTTGCGAGAACGGGTCTTGACCGGAATAGATTGTGGCGAAACAGGTGAGCCTCAGCGTAGAGCCCCTCATATGATCAGAAATTTATTGCGTATCTGCACAGCGTATTGAAGCAGTTCTGGAGAGTATATTATGGCCAGCGATTCATCCATCGCTTGGTTGGAAATGAACAAATAAGTGGGAAGAATGTGGCGTGACGAATGAAATCGGGAAAATATGTTCATGTTATTGTTCCCCTGCTGTGATCGCCATGTGATGGGCTCGAAAAAAGGCCTCCAGGATCTAGGTCAACAGACGGCTGGCGATTGATTCTCAATTTAGCGGTTGTATCGACATATGCATCCAATCTATTTATTAAGCAGCACCTATACTAATCGAATGGTCACAATAGGGCTGCAGCCCAACAGTTTGCAGGTGCAATTTACAAGACTGCGATAGCCACCGCCTGCTGGGCGAAAGGATAATCTGTGTATCCCGTTGGCGTCCCATCTCTCGGGGTATAATATGTTGCCCGATCCGACGTGGTCAAGACTCAAGGGCAGATGCTCTTTCAACCGCCTCACAAGGTCCGGCTATAATGTCTGCTAGAAATCTCTATGGCACTCGGGGTGATAAGAGTGTACATTCAAAATGAACAACCGGCCATAGGCCACGAGCTGTCCCGTCCTCTGTGCCACGTTCAGACTCCAGTCCTAGCTCCCGGCCATACCCGCCGGCGCTGGCGAGCGGCTGGGCGCCAAGAGGCCGTACAGCGCATCGCGCTCCTGCAGCTGATAAGCTGGGATGGTCCCGCGGTCAGCATGCCCGTTCACACGCGGCTCCGCCACATGCACATAGACAAAGTCGGGGTAGAGATCATGGATGGTGCTGACGATGTGGCCGAACTGAGGCCCTGGGTGTGACATGCCCTTATCTGCAAAATGGGACAACACGGTTTGGTGAGACAAATGGAAGGACGCTCAGGATTGATTGAAGACATACCTTGGACTGCGCCCCATGGGCTAGGGCTGAGGCAGCCCTCTTCTCGCCGGCGGCACCTACAACAGGCTACAGCCTTGAGGACCCCGAGCGCAAAGCGAGCGCGGTTCTCTACCGAGCCACCGTAGTGGCCGGTGCGGTTGTTGGACACGTCTTGGAGGGACTGGTCCACGAGAATCGAGATAGCCGTTGGCGGCGTAGATCTCGACGGCGTCGAGCCTGGCCCCGTGAACTGCGTTGGAAGCAGCCGTGGCGTAGAGAGTAGTTGACTGAGTGGCTTCGGTGTCGGCGATGACAAAGAAGTTGAAGTGCAGCTGTCACTCGGTGTCAATAGCTCAACCTCTCTCGTAGGGATTCAATCGCGAGTCCGTGACGCCGGTGGCTCCCAATTGCAAGAAAGTTCGAAGTCGAGGATCCTAATCATTAAAGGTGATGATTAGGTGAAGCACCGGGGCTGCCAGCGTAAGGTGGCTAGTGCAACTGCTGATTGAAGGCTCAACACTTCAGTGCGATATTGGCTTATGATTCGCGAGTTGGCGTTGGTGTTCGACTGACAGCGGAGTTATACATTGTCGATCTGGGAGCTAGGCGGCAGGTACTGGTTGAGATGCAAGAGGATGTGACGCCACTTCAATCCGTGACAACTGCCTGCACGAGAGCTGTAGGATGTAATTGGGGCGCGGTGCGCGCTCGGTTTCAATGTACAGCACGCTGCGTCTTGCGAAAACAAATAGAACAAATCAGAGCAACATACATTAGTCCGAAATCTCGATAACATCCTCAGGATCACTGGGCCTGACTCGTTTCCTGGGCCCACTGCCACCGGCCACATTTTCCCCACATCGGTGCGTAGCTTTGGAGCACCACAGCGACATCTTCTTCACCTCCATGCAGATATTGTCCACTTCCTCCTCGCGCACGTACGCAACTGCCTTATACGGCTTATCCAACGACCCTTTATTCAGCTCGCTGCACTCCACCGGAAAGGCAACTTCGTCTTCGTCCATTTCATCGTCCTCGTCCTGTTCTTCTTCCGGGTCGTGCCCAGCTGCTTCGAGCAATAGTGCCCTGGCTATCTCGTTTGCTCTTTTGAGAGAGTCGTACACGACGGCCGACGCCAGGTGAGATCGACCTTCTTCGTCAGTGTGATGATCATAGTCCGTCTGCAAAATAACCCAGACATCCTTCGGCGCGAGCGCATGTAGTTGGACGTTCAGATCCGCGTCCAACGTCAGACTCTTCTCCTTCGTCGCCGAGCTCGACGGCTTTGTCTCGGGGATGGGTTTCGCTATGGGCGGCTGGGGCCGTGGTGGAGCCTTCTTCTTCTCGATGTATACGTGCATGATCTCACCCTCTGGGCAAGTTGCTTCTATGTCCACCATACCATCGTCGTCCATGGTGACATCGTACGACTCGAAAAAGTCAGGACTCCACTCTGTGAGATCTTTACGGGCTGCAGCGTTGGCTTCTTCCAAGGTCCAGTATGTGCCGCGAAGGTCGGTGTCCTCGACGCCGTGGTGCTGGTCGTCGGTGTGACCTGCCAGGATGTAGAAGGTGGAATAAGCAGAGGATTGGATTGGAGCGGGAGAGGGGGAAATGCTCACGCATAACATGGTACATGTATGAAGATGCCATGGGTAGTTGGTTTGCCAATGTCCTTCAGCTGAGAAACTGAGGTGGTGGTTCAGGGATTAGACTTCGACTGGACTGTTGTTCAGTGTCAGTGACGACCGATCACCTCGTGATCGATCCCACGTGTCTCAAACTTGCTTAATGCTAAGATTCTTTAGTAAGATGCACAAACAAGTGAATCGCACAATCACCCACCAGTGCGTGCTTATTATCGAGATCATGGTCAAGATATTTCCATTCGGCGTAATTGCTTCAGACATCTCACAGCACCCTGTCACAGAAACTCAAGCTCAAGTCGATCGGTGTGGGTTTGAAGGCTGCTGACAAATTCCGTTTTCTTACATCAATACCCGATTTGCCCACGATGTCGATGACTGTCATTAACCACCCTCGTCCGAGGTTGTCTGTATCAGCCGTCGGATTACCGGACAACACAGAAGAGATAGGAAGAGATGTAACGCTGCAGACTGACCCACGAGTTGCCAGTGGATATTCTGCATCTTTTTCTACGACCATACACACTGCTGGAGCCTGTGGTGACGATTGTCAGATCGACATTCTTCGACATTGCCAGCGTTCACTGTGCTCAGTAGACAATGTCGCGGGTCGGCCTTCATCAGCAGCAACAGCATCATCATGGGTTCTCTCGTGGGACGACGGCGATGACGCGGTCCGCTACTCCTGCTGAGGCCCGACCAACCCAGCATGCCAAATAGCGTGGTCTCCTCAGGCTCCTTTTCTTGAGTACCACCACCTCGAAGATGTCTCTCGCTATCCTCCTCTGTGCCTCTCTCTTTGCAGCTGCTGCCTCGACATGGATTCACCGCGAGTAGTTCACGTTTTAAGACCGACCAAGTGTCTGATCTTTTTGACGACACTCGTGATCAGCTGGCATCCTGCACAAATCCACTCAGCACTGATATTGCCAGAATGACCGGTAACATGACTGGGGGGGGGTGTCTCGCGAGAACGGCCAGTCACTAGTACAGCGACTACCTCCTGTTTGCCGCGAGCTCTTATTCGTCCGACGCGTATGTGATGAGCACGCCCGTCGTGACCATGGAGATCCGAGCAGCTTTCGAGGCTGACGCCACTGCAGCGTATCAGAATGCCATGGTGCGTAATCACTAAAATTTTGGGACATTTATAAGTTACGATAGGTTGAACCTTTTCAGATGTGGACGTTCACAGGAATCCAAGTGCATGCGTGGTCCAGCACAGTTAAAAGTGTCGACGATACCTGTGTGTTTCGACATTTGCTTCATTGTCGGCCCATGCTGAAGCCCTTGCTATTTTAGACCTCGACTACCAACTCGCGTCTTCTTGGGGCCCATTCGCGATCACCAACGCTACAGAAATTATCTGATATACCTCAGCTGGCTGGACGACCACGGGGATTGCGGCCTTCACTAGTATGCTCGATACTGTGTTCTATCCCCGACTTGACGGTGAGATTCACTTCGCGATCCATATAACCCAACAACCATCTCATAGTTCTGCTCCAACGAGGCGATAGGTTCTCAATTCCACGTCGCCTCATCAGTACTGCCGTCGCCAGAACATCATCACAATAATAGAACTTCATGACGTTCACAGAATTGAAGCACGGCGTCGATGACGATGGACTTAACTTCGATATATACTATCACAACAGTTTCTAGGGCAAGCTTTTCGCAGCCAAGGATTTCAAGTCGATAAACATTTGTACAATTTCGTGCGCGCAGGAAAGAAAAGAAAACATAGAGTACATGGTCAGACTCATCCATCAGCCATCCTTCAAAGCTGCTTGGTATCAAATTTGGCGACGAAGCCGCGATCTCCCTTCAACGTCACCTCGAGCGTCTTCCCGTCCCCGCCCACAGGGAACACTCCGTCGAAAGCATAGTACTCTATGCCCTTCACAGAGAAGCGGTTCTCGTTGCCAATGTCCGCTATACCCTTGATGTCGATGAAAGACTTCTTTTCGGTACCGTCGGAATGCTTAGTCCAGGTCGAGAACACCCAGACAGGAGCACCCGCTTCCAGCCCACGTGGGAACGAAATGACGAAGTTCTCATTGACGGCGTAAGGGGGATGGTCGAGCTTGCCGAGGTATGCTCTGGCATCATTGAAGCTGGTCATGATCTGCAAGACAGGACCGGACTACGTGAGTAAACGCGTCAGGCTATCAGCATGATCTCGATGACGCACGGATGGATATTTTCAGAGGAACGTGAAAGATGTGAGTGTTGATGCAAACGGAAAGTCACTGGAGTGCATCCCATCAGTAATTATCGGACAGTTAAGAAGGGTAATATATACCGAGTGTGAGGAGCTTGGAAAGTTGGGGAAAGTTAGGACGACCTCTTCGCTATTTATGCAAAAACAGAGGCGTGACGGGGGATGGGGCCGTCCGTGCCGCCTGTGAATCGACGTTGTCCAGGAATCAACATGTTGACAACCTCAGCACGGGCGAACAGCTGACGCTCCAATAACATTCATGGATTATCCAATGCCAATGACCGAACCCTTTGTAAAACTAGTTCGTCCAAATCTAATATAAGGGTGGTTCTATTTGGAACGAACTGCACCCCCTCTCCACTCTATTTATGATGATCATTGCACGGTCTCAGACGATCATTTTTATTTCACAACAAATAGCGCTTCTGATGTTCGCATGTTGAGATGCATCTGCCAGGCGCCTCGCCATTCGACAGATCTCGTGCATCTCGCTTCCCTAGACACCTCCCTCCGCACTTGAGCTCCATGTGCGAGTTCAGGTGCATACATACCATCTCGAACCGTGACTTGTGATTTGCCACAAGTGACAACTCGCTTGCTGTGAAATTATAGCCTTGCGCAGATGTAAGAAGTAGCTGTATTTTCAATTCTTGCGGAGATCTGAGAGGTCAATATGCTGACTCCAAAATATCTGGGATTCAACGCATCCGCACAGTGTGTGCCTCGGCCTTCGCACAGCGTGAATGCCGCCGTGACCGCTTTACTGTAGCTCAGTGCGGCATGCAAGTGTATTCATATCGATGTCGGGTTAGCGCAAGGTTAGCGGGATACTATGGATAAGCATCATTTCAAATTGATGTGAGGAGCTGATTTGGGGCCAATGCTTGCTTCTGTGTAGCGCAGAAAAGAGTTATGGATTGTCCAATCCCAAGAGCCCTAGATCGGCGAGAGAGAAAACTCCGGACAGCCCGAGAAGCATGCATTTAGACTCTGGGGACTTTCACGATGGAAATCACGCTCCTTGGGATCTCCTAGCGTTGAGATTGGTTTCGATTGATTTAGGGTGGTAGCATGCAACCCCTTGGCTTGTGATTCGATCTGAATGTGCGCTGGAACTGCGTCAATCCATACGTGAGGAGGGACCTGGGTCACCGGTCATGGGAGCAAGAAGGGTGTAGCGTCGGACGCTGTTCTTGGCGCATGGAACGGGCATGCTCAAGGAGGTGTGCGGTGTGATCGGGCGGGTTGGGTGTGATGCTGACCACGGCTTGCAATAGATCTGGGAGCCGGCGCTGCAGTACCTCCTTGCAAACCCCGTGACACAGGTAGATGATATATGGGCATTCAACACCCTCCAGCACATGGGGACTCGGCCCTGCTCAACAAAACTGTCCTCTCCGAACCGTGTGTGTATCTCATTCCTCTTTTGATGGTGCTGCGGAAGTGACCTGCTGATTTAGGGGCCGACATCTTCAAGAATAAGGATCCCTGCCAGCCTCCAGGGCACAGAAGGCGATGCAACGGCGATTCAGATAACCTTAGGCTTCAGGTGCACACTGCATGGAAGTTGGGTAACATCGGTTAGACTTTATGTTCCATTCTGAGCCTTCTGGTGTGAGAGGAGCATTTTACGTGGATTTGAACTTGGACGATCATTGAAAGAGGAAGTAGAAGATAGTGCGGGAGTCTGGGCCGGGCCAAATAGAACAGTCAGCTCTCTCTCTCCTTCTCTCTCTCCTTCTCTCAGTACTCGCGCCCGTTCTTTCCCATTTGCTCAAGTCATTCGATTTTGAAGTGCATGCACTCAATTAACTCACTGATGTAGAATGACCTCAGTGGGCTTTCCTTCACTTCGATCGAATAACGCCCTGGCCTTCTGCAACTTCCACCCTGTCACAAAAACTCAAACTCAAAGTTAATTAGCGCCCTGGTTGGCGGCCCATTGACGCCCAGAGTGAAGGGTGATTAACTTTGGATCCACTAGTGCGTGCGCTGTGCGGCTCCTGCTACAACGTGTTTCCCTTCTATTTGGCATACAAGTAAGATTGCTTCACACAATATCACATGTACAGAAAACATCAGTATAGTAGGCAACATAGGCAGCGACCAATATCCACAGCCACTAGAAAGACTCAAGAGTGCCGCGCACGTTCTGTAATATCACCCATTATTTCAAAGCCGATACGATGACCGCACTGCCTCTCAAGCTCACTGCAAATTTTCCTCCCTCATTCATGATATATCTTCATGCTGGCTATCTGTAGCACCGGACTTTGGACGAGATTAGCACCCGATTTTATCTGAGCGTTATTCCGTTTCTGACTGAATAAGTTGCAAATAAGTCCAACATTACATCATCTCACTAATTTTACAACTTTTCCGCCTTATCCTTGTATGACCAACTTGAAATCGGTTCCAACATTGTGGCCAAATAAGGACTCATAAAAATAGTGTTTCAAAACTTCAACCCAGGAACGAATTTTCAAAGGAAGCAGAATCTCCAGATCGAAAGGGCTTTGAAAATGTAGCATATATTCATAGTAACACATCAGAGTAGGATAAATAAACTGCACAGCTCCTCAACGACCACCTTGCCCAAATCCAAACCTGCGAAACATGTATCGGAAGTCAGTAGATGATGATTGTAAGGAGAAGGTGCAGGATGCTCACAATGCTCAGACTCATGCCCCCACCCCACGAGCTGGAAAGTAGAAGCGGTTAGTATGACAACAAATAGCGAGTTGTGCGGGGTACTTACCGCCGAGCTGGACTGGCCTCCGTTTTATCGCTGGAAAGAAAAAGTCAATAACGGCCAGCACGTCAGTATGTCAGTAGGTTAGTATGTCAGCAGGTCAGCAGGTCAGTGGGTCAGTAGGTCAGTGGGTCAGTAGGTCAGTAGGTCAGCAGCGTCAGTGGGTTAGTATGTTAGTACGGTCAGTAGGTTAGTAGGTCAGTAGTGTCAGTGGGTCAGTAGGTCAGTAGCGTCAGTGGGTCAGCGGGTCAGCAGTGTCAGTAGGTTAGTAGGTCAGCACATTAGCACCGCGAACCTTTTCCCAAAACTTATGGGCGAGCGTCAATGGTCGAACCATTGACGCTCGCGGCGACGGAGTGCAGCTGGTGATTAGTGAGGATGGGTGAAAATAGGCTGAAGTGTACTCACAGTCGACGCTCGAGGGCATTTAATCACTGTCATGTGTCGGGTGGGCGTTGATGACGAGTGGGCGTTGGCAGTGCCAGACACCCGGAAGCGAACTGGGGTTTGGTGTTGGTGACGGGATTAGCAACAATATGAGTATAGGGGCTGACAAGCACTCACGAACGAGGGCGTTGACGTGTTGGATGATAGAAGGATGTATTTTGGCGGGTGGAGAATGAGTGTAGTAAGAATGTGAAAATAGAGGCTGACATGATCGAGGGCGTCGAGAAGAATACCGATGCCAGACTCAGGACCCGTGCTGGTGCTCCCTTACGGCGATGTTGGTGGGGAGTGTGCGTAGGAATTCGTCTGCCAGAGGATTCGTGTCAAACTTTCAAACTTTCCGAAGTATATCGAGGAACTATGCGGCAGGTGTCGGCGAGTCGGGTGGCTCGTTGGTGGCTGGTGAATGATCTGGGCAAGTAGGTCTGGTTAGAAAGGGCAGTGTTTATTGTAGGAAATTCAACTTACTACGATTCCTCGATGGAGAATCTACGAGAAGATTGGTGCGCTTGGGGAGAGACGGTGGAAGGAAGTGGAAGAGTCTTGGGAGTCAGCCAGACTTAGAGAATCGATGCTCTTAAGTAGTTGCCGCGGACTCCAAGCGGACCCCTTCGTGCCAGCCATGGCATGACCGGTTGACCATTCAAATACTCTCCAAAATATATACTGTCAGTGATTCTCTGGGAAGTCTTTCTCTCTCGTAGGATGGCTTCGTGAGTTTTGTGAAATAACATACTTAACTGTCCTCCAGTATAGGGTCACGGTGCGGAGCGCTCAATGGATCAGATCTTACCAGCTTCCAAGTGCGCAGCAACGTGCAAAAGTTTGGCTAATTGGCGAGCAGAGATTTTCTAGTGGAAAATGAAGGAACGAATTGCTTGCATGTCCTACTGGAAGACTTGTACAGCAGATAGATGGCGGTTCGAATTATATACGGACCCTGATGGGACGTTGATCACTTCTGCTTGCTTTTGGCCCCGGCCTGCCCCGACCGCGAAGCTTTGAATTGACCATTTTGCACCTGCGACCTCCACACCACTATAATCTGATCGGATTCTCATGCTTCCATTCATGATCATGTCCTGGTTTGGCTAGACTGAGTCATCATCATCGTCCACCTGCCATCCCCCGGACCCAACTTGCACTGGACCTCCCCTGCACTTGCAACGGAGCTGACTTGGGGAGATAGTTTGAGCTGGACCCTTTGGTCGAGGATTCATTCCCAGCACAAATCTCTGCCCGTATTCCTTCCGCACTAGTGCTGGCACCTGCAGCTGCATCTGGGAATCACCCCATGGGATGTACATGGCCTGAAAGATCGCCTTGTGAGGAGCATATGAGAGTACTAGGCGCTCATGGGATGCGAGGTTCTGCAACTAAGAAAACTGATATGCATAGAGGTATAGGAGAGGACTGCGTGTTCGGGCGCAAACGGAGGTATGTGTCGACTCTGCATCTTTTCATTCCGGGATTTATGACTTATGTTTCTTGCAGTGAAATCAAAGGGCTTCGACGTGCGATAGTTCACCTATTCGTCTGAATGCCTTCTGCGACATACTCTGACCTTGGATGACACGCTATCTGGTGCATCATAGAACATCTCACTAAATGTCGCATCCAAAGCAGACCTACATCGGAGCAAGCTTGCCCAATATAGTTTCGAATGGGATGCGTGGCTGCTAAGGACGGGATTGGGAGGAATAGATGCATGGAAGCCGTAAAGGAAACCTGGTGAGGCATGCGCGGCACTTCGCCCCAAACCTTCACCCTTCGACGCCGAAGAATCTGCGAATGAAGTCCCATCCAGCTTCATCGGGAAGTTGGCAGGGATGCTGTCGAAGTATAGGGGGATTGATAGATCATCGTGTTAAGCGTGCTGGTTGATGTTGCTGCGAAGGAACGCTTGTCCAACCCGACATTGGGTTTGTCTCTTCCTTTATGAAGCTTGTTCGCGTGCTAACTTGAAAGTGTGGATTCGACAAAAGTACATTCAACCGGAGTTTGTTCAATGGTGAATCATGGACACGGGGCATATACAACGTCCTCATTCGCCTGAGGTCGCGCCCGAGGGGGCCCGGGGTCTGTTCTTCAGATGAGCCGAGGCGCATGGGCGCTTCAAAAATTTCTCTCGGTGGATCCACTCGAACAAGACAAAACACGCGGGTTACACGATCTGATTCACTCGCTAAGCCTGCATTTTGGATCGAAGGCAGCAAGACCTGGGTTTTCGTGAGTGCGCGTTTCTACCTGGAAATTGTCGTGTGACCCCTAATCTGCAAGTAGGCCAATATCCCGCTGTCCATACGCTTACGCAGCACGCAAACGGGCATGTAAGTTGGAATTTGCGAGGGAGCGGGTTGTGGTCAGGGGGGCACATGCTTGGCAGAATGTTAACTGATCGATCGTGGGCGGGGGACTATGTTATAGATCCTGAAAGCTCATCGTTCCTCTTCGTCGTACATCTGTGTACCTTGGACATTCTATCTTTCCATTCTACTGTATATACCTGGCAACCACTAATATCGAACTTCACCCAGCTCGCGTAGATCAAACTCCATCTCTTCATGTTTGACACCGCCGGTCAAGTCTGAGTCTGGCAGGAGCCCTCTGATATTATCCACCCTCCTCCTCTTCACAAGCCTCTCTTCGTCGCCGCCGCTCGGCCTGCGGGCCCTAGGTGATCCTGTAATGCACCGAACCTGTGAGCGGAATCAACGGAATATCCTGAATGTATTACTCACGCGAAGCAGTAGTTGTCTCAGGCTGGATCCTGAACATTAACCCCTGCCGCTGAGCCCTTGGTTCAGACTCACGCAGCATCGTTTGCGCTGCCTCGTGCGTAGCTGCGAGCTGGCGGTAAAGCCCCTGACATTCCTCTGATCGTCTTTCCAGGGCCTCGCGTGCGTTATCCCTTTCCAGTCGAACGATCCTCAAGACATCCTCCGTCTGCTTCAACGTCTCCGTCGCTCTCCGTTGTACATGCGCATTCATCAGCCACTCCTTGTGATAATCATCGAGGGACTGGAGCGCCAGAGCCGCGGCGGCACGATCCTGTTCTACGTGGATGGTGAGAACGCTAATCTCTGTCTCCTTGGCTCCCAGCGCTTCTTCGTGCTCCTGATGATTGTTCTCGAGCTCTTCCAGCGCCTGGGCGAGTTTCTCGTTGAGCTCTTCAATACCGGCTGCATCCTCTCCCTTGGCCCGAGTGGTGAGAGCCTCGACTTCTGCGTCTCTGGAACGCAAATCCTCCTCGTGTCGAGCCTTGAGGGATTGGAGTTTCCTGCGCATCCCTTCCGCATACTGAGCTCTAAAGGACTTGGCGGCGGCAGCGTGATCGGATTCAGCCTTCTCGAGTTCCTTGTGCAGTTCAGCTTCGCGCGCTTGAGCATACTCCAAAGGCACAGAGCGTTGACCTTCGGGACCGCGAACAGCCATCGAGTTGGTGGAGATGATATACTGGCTAGGCGGTGTTGAGGGAGCTGGCTGCGTGTAGCCCCACGAAAAGGACCTGTGCGCGGTGCGATCGACAAGTGGGTACTGCGGCTGGTTGGACATGGGTTGATTTTCAAGCTCGACATCGTTCCTTCGGTGATGCTGGTGCCTAGTCTGACTGAAGCTCTTTGTTTCGGTAGACTGAGAAGCAACAGTAATGTGGGAGCTGTGAGGAGTCTGATCGTGTCCCGAAATATCCCGGTGACCGTTGTAGCAAGAATGGCGGGGGCTTGTGAGAGCCGGAATGTGAGATATGGTGTACAGACCCCCCAACGGGCGTCGGTGCTTCACCATAATGCCCTCAGGCTGTTTACGGCCGTCTTGAATCGATGCGTGTGCTTTGAACCCAGGAGTAGATGTCATGGTGATCACAAGAGAGAACGAAGTGGGTAGCGGCTGGCAGTGGATTGAGAATGTTTAGATATGATTATGCTGGTCAGCCTCCGTCTTCAATGTTCCAAAACGTGGAGCACCAGTATTATTGTCTCTATAGTTTTCCTTCTTGGTTTCTTATATAACCTTTAATTTAAAGTATTTCGAAAAATAAATGAATCAAGAGACAGCACTCTTTCTATCGATATAGCGGGGTGGCACCCTCGAGCGGTGGCGCGCCGGATTGGCTGCCGGAGATCGTAGTCATCTGAGTCTGTTCTTGCTAGACCTGGTCAGCCAACTTGTTGCAATCGCCAATCCATCCAAAATCCATCACATGCATGAGAAAGACTCCACGACGTTCGTAATGTCACGGTGAACATCTTTCCAAATCACTCCAAGCTCGATGCTCTCTTCGCGGCGGCAGCAATATTACATAATTGATAATTCAAGTTCGATCGTCGCGCTCATGCTGAGTCCCGCCGGGTCCGCACTCTCCGAGTCATACATATCGACTGACAACCCCTATCCGCGCTGTCCGTCTAAAATTTCCTTCTTCTCATGAACATCCTTCCAACTTATTACACACCTGATACTCGGCTACGTCTGCAAATTGCGGGCGCGCCTTTCGAAGTTGTCGTCATTCGCGCCTTCACTCCATCCACCCAGAGCCAAGTCTTGCTTGTCCGACCAGCCCACCAATGCAGCTCCCTTCCCCCATCTTTCGTCTTGAAAGTCTACGACCCACGGCTCGACGTCCACCGTGAGTGTAAGAGCTATCCGCACCCGTGGACATACGGCGCCGAAGCATCCGCCGCCACCAAGCGCACATCTGATCGAAATGTCGATTTCAGTTATCACAACAAGCCGTCCGATGAGGGGGATATCGATGACGACGGAGCAGAAATAATGCAGGATGCAGACGAGCGTAAGGCGGACTGGGAAGAGTGGTATTACCAGGTCGCGGTGCGACAACACCATCAAGAGAGCACGAGCTACGACCTGCTCGCTGCTCTCCAGGGTGACACCATCCCCCGCTATCTCGGCAGCGGGTCTTTGGTGCTCTCCTCATTTAATCGCGCGATATCTCCTCCAGTACTCCTACTCGAGTACATTCCCGACGCCAAGACTCTCGGCGATGTCGACCCAAGCACCATCGTTGATGTGGAGGGCTTGGTGCATACCCTCATCGGCGCCGTGCGATCCTTTGGCGACAATGGGGTAGTCCACATGGGTGAGAACTGTATGCTCATTATCAAACTGGGTTAGTACTGACCCTCCCAGACTTAAACCAGGGCAACATCCTCTTCACCCCCGGAGATCGTCCCACGCGAGCGGTCATTGTTGATTTTGGACAGTCTGATCATCGAGAAGACGAATCAGACCTGGAATGGTACGACGTAGTCTACTGCAACTCCGACGAGCCAGCGATGACGAGCATCTTGTCGCACTATTTGAAGTATCCACGCAATGTATGTAGGGTTACCCCATATTTGCCTCCGGCTGCCAAAGTGGATTAGATTTAGTTTATTCTACCCAAAATCTACCTGCATAATTCGTGCCGTGAAAGTCACCGAATGAATCGCTTGCTCGCCCGACTGATATCATGCGGTGAAATTGCCGCATGATCTAGGACCACGGCACAGCGAGAGTTTGTATACAAATAGCATCACGGTGACGGAATCGTCCGTACATCCACGCATCCGAAATCTAGCAAACCCCAATTAATAAAACAATAAGCTGAATGAAGAGTCCAGCAGCCTCAAACGTAAGAACTCCGCTCCTGTCTGTATGGCGGTGGTGGCGAAGACGGGCTCACACCCTCCGACGGAGTCACAAGGGCACCTGTAACATCTGTTGCACTCGTGAATATATGAGAGGTCTGCGGGTAGGATGTCTGTGTTGGGGCAGTTGAAGCAACCGGCGGAACCGGTAATGGCCTGATCGGCCTCCCAATTGTAACGGGAGTCGCGGGGGAAGTCGGCGAGGAGGGCACGGAAGGCAATAATGCGACATCTTGTGCCGTCGCCGTATCCAGTGGCGTCTCTTTGGGCATTATTTGGGACGCGGCCCTCTGTGAAGTGGTGTCCGCATATGGCGTGGCTTTTCAAGGGAAAGTAATCAGTTTAAATCAAAATAGGTCATGTAGGTAGATATGAGACATACCCGCTGGCGCTGGGGTCCGCCGTCTTCGCCAGCAGAGAAGCAATGTGCTTAGCAGGGCGAGCAATGCGAGCCCACCAACCACTCCGCCTGCTATCGCGCCTGTATTTGGGTGATGCGATGAGGCAGGACCGGCAGCGGCAGTGCTGGAAACAGACTCGGTGACGGTGCTGACGACCGTACTGATAAGTGTTTCGACAATAGCCGTCACAGTGATCGCCATTGTGATAGCTTTGGTACTCTCGATTACTGTGGAAGAGCCATGAGCGATGGACTCGGTTATGGTACTAACAGCCGTGCTGACGACCGTTTCGACGCTGGCCGGGACGGTTATCGCGGTGGTGATGGTCTGAGTAGTCTCAATGACGGTAGAGCCATCTTCTGCTCCAGCACCGGAAGTGGATGTATCTTCGGTATATCTAAATTGGCATGTACATCAGCAGAGAGCGAATCCGAAGTTCCGCCATGAAACACGCACGTTAGATTCCACATCTCCAAGTATGAACCTCCCAAGCTCCCGACACCGAGGAAGGTGATATTGATGGTATGGTTTTGACCGGGCTCCAGACCGGTTTGCGAAAAAAGAATGGCAGGGATCGGCGTGGCATTCTGGGACGTCAGTCCAGCCGACGCGTCTATGGTCACGCCGGAGTCGCCGTCAATCGAGACTTGCACCAGACCACACCGTGGGTTGTAAGCTGCGTGATAGTAGATCGCGGTTCCTAACCCAGACGCGTCAGACGCGTCAGACGCAGCAAGCTAGCTGACGCAAGCATTTATGTATGCCAGCAGCATTATGGAACTGACCGGGAAAAGACATGGATACAAAGGATCCAACTGTTGCTGTAAACTCCCATTCCCCCGAGCCTTGCACCACCCAAGTTCCGTCAAAATGCATGCGCGGGTCGTCTGTCAACACTGTCACATTCTGCGCGAACCCATGGAGCGGGAACGCGACAAGGATACCTAAGAGCAGGCCCGCAAGAAACATGGAAGCAAGAGGGTCACAGCGCACTTTTCGGCGTCTATCTTCCGACTTTGATGATCGGAGCCAGATGACACACACCCGTTGCGCTCTCCCGCGGGCTGTCGTTCGCACTTTCTAGCCTCCGTCATTTAGCAGCTGGAAGTCGTACGAGTGGTAAAAACTTACAGGAACGGGGCCAGAGACAATATAAATGCTTGAGTTCTTTGTTTATATTCCTAGTTGCTAAAGATCTCTTCCATGAAGCCTGCAAATTACCTGCAGGACGTTTACCGCGGTGCGGCCGGTGCCAAATGCAGCTGTAATGCAGGGAGATGGTCCTAGTACCAGGGTCCGGACCTGTACACACTCCATCCTGCCCCACCCCCCACTGGGGGCATTGGCCAATTTTCGATTTTAGAAAAGCCTTCGAAAATTGAGATAGGATAGAGAATTTTCATTGTCCTTTCCGTGTCTAAAAATGTTACTAAAATAATGAATTTTGCTCAGATTTCATTGCCCTTTTGGGCGAATTTGGCGCGGGAGCCACCATTCTGTGGCTTAGAAGAATAATCCTTTTGTTAAGATTTTGCGAACGAGAAAATGTGTAGAAATTTCTCTATCCTATCTCGATTTTTGGAGGCTTTTCTAAGGTCTAAAATTGGCCAATGCCTCCAGTGCCCGCAAATCGGGCCAGGGCAAGGAAATATACAGTATTAGACTCTTCCGCGCTGTGTAATAAGGGTGCGTCTCCTTGCGTCTCAGTGTCACTTCTAGGGGAGATGGTTTTGCCACGCAATAGATAGTGTATCATTGATCATATGGTGCCCCTCCTGGACCTGTGACTGTCGATAACGCGTGAGCAATTAGTATGGGAAAGTCAGAGAAAGCTGTGGACATGGGGCGCAGATTGTGGGTGAGTCGGTAACGGATGTAAGAGTCCAACTTGAACTTGAACTTGAACACACGTGATCTCGGAGGCGCGCCCGCAAAGCGCAATTCCGGTGACAGCACCAGCACAACTTGACAGTTGACTCAAACTTGGCCCATCGTTTTAACTCTTATTGATGCTCTCGAAATGATGCTCTCTGGTGTACCAGAGAGCTGCACATGCACATCCCATCATGCTGCTTCAGAAGATGATGTTTACAGCTGGCTACCCATACAACTGAACAACAAACGCTGGTGTGGTTACTGGTAGCCAACAACGGAAAGTACTGTAACTGTTGATGCACTTTAGCTGTAGGACACTTGAACCGCTTGCTAATTTTATATATTCGAATATACGTGGAGCTATTGAAGGACCCTAACTATCCCGATACTTCCTCAGCAGCGGGTCTCCGAGAAATCGCCCCATCGCATCCCTTCTCAAAAACATCGTGACCGCAACATCACCGTCATACCACTTCCCCCTCTTCGTCCCGCCATCTACGGCCTCGATGAACTGGATGATTCCATCCAAAGCCGGCATCGAGCAATCCACGAATCCAAGCTCCGCTGTTTTCCCGAAGAAATCGACCTGATTCGCCCCGGTTTCCAGCCACGACGTCATGATACTGTTCTCGTTCCCGAGGAACCCTGACCACAGCCTCTGCGCGCTGACATCAAATGCCCTGTCGTGCAAATACGCCGCCACCGCATCAGGTGTAAACTGCGTGAGGTTCGCTCGTATAGATGCTGCGAGCTGGCCCATGTTGCAATCGGCCGCCCCTGCGACGCGCGTAAGGATGAGGGGGGACCCGAGAAACGTTGAGGGAATGGGGGGTGAAGATGTGCGTGCCCGTACGCCGAGAGTTACGTGCATTAGGTTCGGTGTCTGCGCGGGCAGCTGGCGGGCGCGGATCAGGAGGACCCAGACATGTGCCAGGAGCGCGTCAAATCGGCTGACCCATGCTCCAGGGGCCGCGGAAGAGGTAGCGTCTTCCCACATGCTTTTGATCTCTTTGGCGTTGAAATAGACGATGTAGTGGTCGACGGGAACATCTTGGACCCACGTCTCCCATGGCATGGCCTCACCTTTTCCCCAACTGAGTTGCTCTGCTAGGAGTAATTTCAGAGTTGGAGGAATATCCACGCCCGATTCCCAGAAGTCAAGGCGGCTGACGGGCAGTGCACGGGATTTCGCCACGATATCCTCTTCAGGCCTCCGACTATCGATCCTGCCTGCGGCGTTACGATCCAGGAGACTAGGTTCGAACACTGGAAGATCTGTATCCTTCACGCTCTCTCCGCGATGTATTGCTGCCCAATTCCCAACGAACTTGACCAGTGCATCTGCGTCCGCCAAAACATGCGCAAGTCGAACTGCGATGGCCAACCCGCCACATGCGAAAGTTGTCAATTGCACCACCACGCACGGGAGCCCATCGGATTCCTTCATGTTCCAGAGTGCCAGCCGCCCTGGGTCTCCCGCTGCCCGACTTGGTAGAAGCTCCTCAAGCGCTGACTGCGCCGCGTTCCAGCACCCTGCTGCCTGTTTGGCCTCATCATCCGGAATGAGCGAGTTGATAGTGCGCGGAGAGGTGGCGAGATGAATAGAAACCCCAGGATCAGACCGCCCGCCATAGGTAACGGCCATGCGTCCGTAGCGGGTGGTATGATCACCAGTGGGGCTGTAATCGGTCAGGTGCAGCTGGCCTGCCCACTGAGGATAGAACGCAAGGGTCGCAATGAGGCTTTCGGTGAGTGCCTCATTTCGGTTTTGGGCCGGGGAATGTGGAAATGAGTAGAGCCAGGTGGCGCTGGATGGGCTGTATAAGCCTACGGATGCGTCTAAAATGGACAGATTCACGGTCACCGCGTGGTTCGGCGCGGTGGACGAAGATGGGTGAGAGGGCGGGAAAATTCGAGCAGAGGATGATTCGCTGATGCTAAGAGCTGAAGGTGACATCTTGGTTGATTGTTGCTAAATCGGCTCCCGGACCCTCGATATATATGTAGCACTATTACTTTAGGTCGGCCAACGGAAGATAATTGAGTCACCTATATGCCGAAGCGCGGTCCCGAGCCTTGTCATTCTGACTTGCGATGTTGTTTCTGAGATGAGCGCTGCTTCAGCGCTGGATATCGGCGCCCGGAATCAAGGTAAATCGCAATGATCACCAAATAATCGCGGCCCCCATGGCAGATCCTGACTCTAAATCTTCCCTGTATCCACAGCTGGCGAGCGCTGGCTGTTCTTGATGACCCTCAACTCATCTGTACCTGGCAGCCGTGGCTCGAGCCTTACCGACGGCTAATTGAAATTCAATCTGCCGCCACCACGTGCACTGATATCGGCGACGTTATCCCTGCGAACCAATGCCAAGGGATTCCTTGACTTCATCTCAGCGAGAAACCAAGACCAATATCAATACGCCGGGGGATCGGGGTGACAGTTCTGGTTCCAGACTGCCCCGTGGGACTTGGAAGAGGCGGGACCTGCATGGGGAGTTGAGCAGAGTGAAGCCCACGGTGTCACGAGGTAGGGTATATTTTACACGACCGATGACGGTGCGCACGCGAGTGCACCTGGCAACTCGCATTCGAAAGGGTGAAGACTGCAACGGTTCGACATCCGTTGAAGTTGTGGGAGCTGCAGAGCCCGACTTCCCGGATGGATATCTTCGCTGAAATGGGCCATCGACCAGACACGAGTTTTGTGCGTGTTTACACCGCGATAAATTGAACCCAGAACACGCAGGGGAGGCAGGGGGCATTACGCTACCGCTGTTCAGTGGGTATTCTGTATAATTAAAATATCTAATGCTGCTCAACTATGATATTACAGTAACATGTCCTTCTGAATCTCGATGTCCCTAAAGTTACTGTACCGCCCGATAACAAAATTAAGCCACACTATGAGTTATGATATGTACGGCGGCGGCGGGGTCGGCGAGCGAGCGGGCGGCACGCTGGACCGCGGGATCGGGAGCGCCAACACAGATATGATATGCGACGCTGATAAAAAGCGCGGCGAGTGCGGCGAGCGATCGGAGAGCGCGCCCCGACTCTCGCTCAGCATGCGGTTGTGCGCTGAGGAGCTCGGCGCGTGCGGCGTGGCGGGAGACGGCGTTGAATCAGTGTAGGGAGACGGCGCTGAACCGAAATCGGTGAGCGCGCTGGGGTTGGACTTCTCGGTGGACAGCGTGGACGGGATGACCAGCCGCGGCGGCCCAAACCGCACTGCGATGTCCTCCCTGTCTCTAAACGGGGCCACCGCCCCTTCCCGCAGAGGGGCCACTGGCACCGGCCCCTCTGGGTTTTGTATATTTTCCGAATTTCTCGCGTGTTTTCGCCGCCAGCACAAGAACAGCGTAATGAGGATGAAAAGCAAAGCGATAGCACCAACCACGCCGCCTACGATGGCGCTAATGGGAGAGGTGGAGGTGGATAGGCTGCTGTTGGCCGTGGCGGTGACGGTGGTTATCTGCTGCACCGTCGCCGTGCCGGCGGCGGCGAGGAAAGTGCTGGTGGCCGTGGCGATAGCGCCGTTGCCGGATGTAGCGGCTCCGAGGGATGCCGGGACGCTGGAGGGGGCGGAGGAAGAGGGGGCGGTGCTGCTGCTCGATGTGGGGGTAGTTGTGGTATCGTTGTCAGGAGCTGATGTTGCGACACTGGCACTGCTACTTGCAGCTGGACTGACGCTCGTTTGCATGCGCGATTGGGTGCTCGAGGTTGAGGGCAACGCTTGAGCGGTCGTGGTGGGAGCAATAGCGACGCTGCTGGCGCTGCTGGAAGCGACTTCACTTGGTGTATATCTGCAATACAAAAGCAATCAGAACACCAGAGTGATATGTAGACCAGCATATGATCAGACACGCTTGTACTCCTACTCACGAGAAGTTGTAGATCTCCAAATACGGTCCGCCAAGGCCCCCAGACGACACCTGCGTTACGCGGATTGTGTGCGATGCACCCGGGGATAGTCCGCTTTGGGAGAAAAGCACTGCGAAGACCGGCGGGTCGCCGGAGGCGGTCCCTTTGGATGCGTCGACGAGGGTGCCCGATGCACCGTCCACGGAGACGCGAGACAGGGCACCGAGGGGATTGGAGGTGGCATGCCATGATATCTGTGTGCCTTCACAAGAAGTAGGTGAGAAACCGCTGAGGGCAGAGAATGGGCTGCTTGGCGGATAGGGTGGGCTCACCGATAAAAGAGAGAGAGGCGGACGACCCTGCCGTGGTGGTGAACTCGTGCCCGCCGTTGTCCTGCGGCACCCATGTCCCGTCGAATACAATGCGTGGGTCTGCTGTGGGAACGGTGACATCCTGTTGGGCGTAGACCGATCGGAGGCATGCGAGTGCGATGAGGGTCAGACTCGCCAGAAGCATACTTGCAGGGGGTACGGAGGCGCCAGCGCGGGGATGGTGGTTACTGGTACGGTAGTGAGCGTGTGTCTGGGATTATTCGATTCTCAGTCAACACTGGCCCTGGGGCCTGTGGTCGCCAGGGCATCATCAGAAATGTGTCGCACAAAGTAAGTCACGGTTTAAGTTTCAGGGGCCAGGGTCCATTGAATTTGCGGACCGAGGCTTGAGCGCTTGAGCTGTCAGTGTCACTCAGGCTGTCAGTGTCAGTCCCACGGTTCAAATTTGCCACGAAACAAATAGTCACAAATACATTTCAGCAATTTTAATTAGGTGTGCATAACTGCCTGCAGATTTGCACCTTCCAACGATATCCAATGATTGTGCATCGCGAGTAGTTCTGATTCTTGGCCGCAGTGAGTAGGGTGTAGCAACATCTCAAATCGCGTTTTGCGGCTCGATTGGCATGCATGCGAGTCCTCAAAAAAACCCATGATTTTTCAAGTTGATTCTGTTGACCTCAGGCTTCGCTAGATGCATTACTAAAATTTCTAAATTCTCCCAGAGCGCGGCTGTGGTATCTCTCCTGCCACCCTCTTGTGACTCAACTTTCAAGCTCAAACTCTGGCCTCTCTGGGATCTGTCAGGACATCACCATTTACCATTTACTATCATCTGCAATGTGTTGTGATGCTTACATCGGTTATACAGACCTCAAAAATAAATTACAGTGGCCTACACTGATGCCAGACGTGCTTTGGTCCACAGCTGTCATCACAATTAATAGCATTTTCTGAGGAAGGGCTGATATATCTCAGCGCAAATGTTGCAAGCAATCGATGTGCAACGCTTTCGGCCAGTCAGTTCAAAGTTGCAAAGCGGTTGTTATTTATACAACATAACGCATTCCATGCGTGTAGGCAATGTGATCTCATGAGCTAGTATTTTCAATGAACTGGTGATTTCATGCGCATCTGTTCATTCATTTTACCAACTCGGCGCAGAAAACGCGCGGGCCCTTGTCGGAGATGCTCTGAGTCCGGCAAGCACTGCACCCAGCAGTCGAGTTACCGGTACCGCACTGCGGCTGCGATCAGTTATGGGCGCTTAATACTGCACCCACGTAAATTGACTGCACCCGCGTCGAAAAGTTAATTTCAAGTGCTCCATCATCTGGTCTTATAGACATGTCGTCCCCGCATCTCATATCAACAAGCTACCATGCCCCACACGTCGATAATGGAAACAATCATTTCAGAGCTCGCAAAGCCGACGAACATCCTTCTCTTACTCGCAAGTACGCCACCCATTCATCCATTCAATCCCCGATTCTAACTCCGCTTCTGCCCCGCCCCTCCCAGCTTTCCTGGCCTACAAAGTCATATACCAAGTCTTCCTCTGGCCGTATCTGCTCTCGCCTCTGCGCAATGTCCCGGGCCCGCCGGTCGGCAACCACCTCATCGGCCAGCTTGCGACTATTATTAGGGAGGAGCCCGCCGCGCCGCAGACGCGCTGGGCGGATGCGTATGGCCCCGTCGTGAGGACCGTGGGGCCGGTTGGGCTGGAGAGGATCATGTTCACGCGGCCGGAGGCGCTGCACAAGATTTTGGTGGCTGATTGGCTGGAAAATCCGCGCGTATGTCGCGAATAGATGTCTTTGAGTGGAGGGAAGCTGATGTATAGCGCGATAGCCGGGGTTCATGCGGGACATCCTGGGGCTGGTTGCGGGGTACGGGCTGCTGACCGTCACCGGAAACGAGCATAAACAGATGCGCAAGGCGATGAATGTACGTTATTAGTATCCACGCATTGCGGATGACTGTGGCTCACCTTCGACTTCGACTCAGCCCGCGTTTTCCATCCCCAATCTATCAGCGCGTATGTGGTGCCCTGTCTTTGCCTCTAGGTCGTATCACTGATCCCTATCTCTCTCCCCAGAGGTCGAATCTTACTACGAGACTATCGATGGGTGCGTTCAGTCCTTTCACCCCTCTATCGGAAGCTCCTTAGTTGACGCAAACCATCTTAGCCTCGTGGAGATCATGAACGCGCAAATCACCAGCGAGGCCGATCCGTCGAAAGGGAAGGAGATGCTCATGTATGAATGGAGTGCGTCCCTGTTCCCTTTTCTGTCTTTTCCGGTTTCTGTGTTCTCGGGGTGGGAGTGGCGAGTGGAGGGCGTTGTCATGCTCCCATACTCGTTCTCCTCAGAATCTCAAGGATTGTTGCAGTGATTTCGGCATATTCGCGAGCATCTGATACGGGGTAATTCTCCCAAATGAACGAACGAACGCAGCGTGCTTTATTATGCGAGCTTGTGGCTTCATGTTCGCAAGTTTGCGGGCATTCTCTTTCCCGCGCGCCATCCCTTCCTGCTCATTTTTGTCATTTCTAACTATTAAAGATAAGACTAAAGAATAATCATGCTAATGCGTTTTGCCCCAGTGAGTAAAGCGACGTTGGATATCATCTGCGAGACCGCGTTCGGGTACAAGACCGACTCGCTGCACAACCCGCACAACGAGCTCGCGGTGGCATATGAGGAATTGGTTGGGCTGCAGTCTGGTACGTACACCCTTCTCGTGCATTCATCCCTTCCGCCTTCTCCGTACACTACACATCGTACCCCGCATCCATCCCCTATCAAACCCCGAACCCCGCTCACACCCTATGTCCCATTTCCTCCACAGCATACAATATAGCCAAACTGTTGCCCCTCATACTCACCCCGGGCCTCCCCGCGCTCATGGCATCGGAATGGGCGTACAACCACCGCCACTGGGCCGCCGCGTTCCCGTGGCTCAAGCCCATTGCGACGCTCATGCAGAGCATGCACCACATCAAGCGCATATCCGCGCAGATGCTGAAGGACAAGCTTGCCGACGCGGCGGTGGTGGCGGACGGCGGGGAGGGGAAGAAGGACATCATGAGTCTGCTGGTGCGCGCGCGGATGGCGGACAAGGGGGAGGGCTACCAGATGAGCGACGGGGCGATGATGGACCAGGTGCTGACGTTCCTCGGGGCGGGGCACGAGACGACTGCGTCTGGGATGGCTTGGGTGCGTCTCCTTCCCGCTCTGGGTGTTGTGAATCCGGCTGATGGGGCCGGTTTCGCGCTGTAGACTTTGTGGCTCCTCGCGAAGAGCCCGGAGGCGCAGGACAAGCTCCGGGCAGAGGTCACCCCCGTTCTCGACGCCGACCCGCATCCGAGCTACCGCGCGTTGAAGGAGATGTCGTGGTTGGACTGTGTTGTGTATGTGCCCTCCCCACAACGTCTTGACGACGGGTTTGCTGATGACTGAGATCGGACTTGCGCAGCATGGAGAGCCTGCGCCTTATGCCGCCTGTGCCGATGACCCTCCGGTCCGCGAGCAAGGACCAGTGGATCGACGGCGTGCTCGTGCCCAAAGGCACGATACACTACATTCCCGTACGTCTGCCCCTCATCGCATTCCTGCTCTGCTCAGAAGCTCACTTGTATCCCGCAGATCAAAGTCATCAATACCTGGAAGGTCCTCTGGGGCCAAGATGCCGACGAGTACGCGCCCTCTCACCCCCATCCGCGGTCCCCAATCCAGTCTATTAATGCAGCACCATTTCCAGATTCAAGCCCGAGCGGTGGCTCAACCTCCCGAAAGAGTACAACTCGACGTTCTCGGTTCTCTCGTTCATCGCGGGCCCGCACGCGTGCATCGGGAAGACGATGAGCATCGTCGAGATGAAGGCCGTCACCGCTGCGCTGGTCAAGAACTTTGTATTCGAGCCAGCTTATGAGGGACAGTGAGTGCTATACACTACTCCGCTCCCACTTTCACGATTCGCATATATATATGGCTGTTCCGTTAACTGACGCGTATTTCAGAGTCCCGAAGCCCACTGCGGCCATCACTATGAGTAAGCTGTCTCCCTTGCCTGGGCGTGTATTGATCTCCTTTCTGACATTCCTTTTTCATTTTTGCAGAACCGGCGGATGGGATGCCACTTCGCGTGCGGATGGTGCAGTCCAAGAACAAGGCCTAATCGTAAATCAACATTAATCAACCCCGGGCCCCACGGCATCAACGGTGCCAAGAACGTGAAGCATCGGTGTACTAGTATTTATTTATCTTCCATGTATGTGGCTCATATCATGTTATCGCTTGTGATGCGCCCTAGCTTTTTACCCAGTTACATGAAACACCGACTGGTCATCTGGAAGGAAGCAAAGGAAGGACATTTTTCGTAATCAACATGAGCCCCGAACCCAACGCTCATATCCGTGTCAACTTTGCGACTACGAAAGCGTTCTCTGCATGGAAACCTCAGGAAAACGCGACTTCTTATCTATGACTGAGGTGACATGAAGCTAATCGGTGTTCTTTGCCAATCCTTTGGGACCGCGCATCTTTGCTCATCGCGAGTCTCGAGCCTGCTGCACCGAGCCCTCAAAACAAAATATATATACAAACAGGCGCAGGACTATAACTGGAGGCCAACTGGAGACGCAGGTGGCCCTCTATACTCCTCACATTCTTGGTTTTGTACCACCACGTTCGCTTCTAAACCCCTATCTCCCGATATCCCATCGCCCTATCCTCGCATTTAAAATGTTGAGCATCTCTCGCCCCATTGGCAATGGCTGTCGAATGCCCCTTCATGCTCGGCTCCTTCGCTGTCGGAAACGTGCAATCCTCAGTGCGTGCCGCCATCCCTATGCAGCAAGCGAGCCCCAAGTCCTCGTTCACCTCCCATTACTTCAAGAGGGAAAGCGCGGGCAAGAAGGGGAAGGGTGAGGTCGCTCCCTGCGTTTCCCCTACCATCGGAGTGAGCCCTCGACCTGTTCTGGCCCTATGATCCCTTATTGCGAGGTCTCGAATCTAACACCTCCCCTCAGAATTTGTTCTTCTACAGCCCGCGCGTAGCCCCCGCTCCACCACCGACCATGGATGATTTCGTTCGAAAGGCCGTCCAGGCCAGGAAGAAGTGGGGTGCGGAGATTGTGGAGGACTTAACAGTGAGTTCGTGCAGTCATCTATTCCTGTCGAGAACCACTTCTTTTAGAATAAGTATATCTAAGAACCCTTTTGCCATATAGAAATATTATGTTCTTGTTGCTTGATTTTGACCCTTGGATGCACCAGAATGTGTTGTGGGAGATGAAGGTGAGATTGAGCGGAAGGTTTTTGGAAGTTTGACGTTTTTACTCTAGAAGATGGACACTTAGGTTGCCCCTTGATCAAGCATCGCCAAGTATACATTTCCATGTTCACTGCACCTCTTTCATCCGGCCTTTTAATGGTAATTTGTATAATAAGGCGACCTCATAAACACACCCAACCAACACGGTTCTCCCCCATTCTTTGCGTGTAACTTTCATCGAAATATGCAGTGGTTGTGGTTCAAGCATACATGATTCGGTCATGCCGAAATACGTCTCTCTTGGTTGCCTATCAGCTGCATATCGCGTTCAGACAGTTACAAGCCCAGGATTTTTGAACAGCCACAATCGAGAAGTCATTAATTTGACTATCCGCGTAAAAAGTGGGTGTTGGATTATATTGTCATTTAAGCACACTGAATGGAATTATACATTGGGGGGAAGACTAATTTGTCGACCTCGCCATTTGCCAGCGAGCATTGTAAACGTCGACATTTCTTTGGACAAAAAGTGATTGGTGCATGAGAAATAACTGGGTCTGGAGTTGCGAAGATAGTCCGTTAAAATCAAAGGGGTAGTGGCTCAACCGCTGACAGCCCTCAGTCAGCAGGTCGTTTGATAATGATAATAACATTGACCATGGGGGACGCAAGTGCCGTTTCTGGATGTCAGGGGGATTAACGGCGCATAGTAAAACTGGTGTAAAGTTAACTTACAGATCATACACGCCTAGGAAGCATTTTCAAAGTGATATTCGCCTTCCCTGCAGAGCGCTTGCTTAGCACTTTCAACCTGCGCCAATCATTCTCGCAAATGAAATTCTCTGGTCCGACAAGACACACTTCGAAGGCCGGGTTGCAGCCACTGGTGTCGGTGAATATGACTCTGGATTGAATCATATCTGCCATCGAATTCTCGGGCAGCATCATGGAGCAGTCGTCAAAACTGATCTTTCGGAGATTGGGACACAATACGGCATCGCTGCCAGCTTGTTCATGTGTCAGCAGACCAAGGAGGCGTTGGTCAATATTTGACCAGCCGTGCTTCCCGCGTAACGTGATTGTCGTCAAGGTTGGAGACAGGTTTTGGAGGTATTCGATGAGTTGATCTTCCGTAATAGGGGCTACGAAGTAAAGCTCTTCGAGTGGACACGCTGAGCGTTGAATAAGTGAGAGAAAAGCTACATGGGGCCATGCAGGAAGCATATCTGGATCTTCACAGTCTACATCATCGTAGGGAAGGGTTGCCCGGAATTCGATTTTTATGCATCGCAAAGAAGGGAGGACAAGGCCATTCAAAAAATCTTCCATGTAACGGTCTGTTCGAACGTAGAGTGAATGTAGGTGTGGCAGATAGACCTGATCGAGGTCGTGCGTGCAGTGTTCCCCGACGAAAGTAAACTCGCATGATTCGAGGAGGGGTGCCCGACGCATGACTTCCAAGCAGCAATCAAACGCCATCATATAGTCAAGTTTGAGGTGGCGAAGACGGGTAAAGGGAATTTCAGCAAGGTGGATGGGGCTAGAATCTTCTACAAGGGAGTGGGCAGTTTGCCATTCGAATGTGTGGATTTGATGTGAATATTTCAAAAGTTTGCCCAGACGAGCATCCGTTTTGCCATCCATGTCATCTTCGCCCTCATAGTAAAAGTCGGTGAAAATTTTGAATTCTTGCAAAAGCGGGGCTTCCCTTGTTGTAAATCTATTAGCGAGTAGTGGGGCTGTATCGCTCCGGCCCCCAATGAATATGGATTTTTGACCAGGAACTCTGGTGTTCGAGAAGAACGTCCATCGCGAGATCCGCCAAGTCTTGGTCGAGCCCTGTGTCGAGGGAGATAGACAGTGGATGTTGATCGGCCAACTTCAGCCATCTTGTCATCTCGAAAACGTCGTCTATGCTTTCAATAGATGCGTCGAGCGTCGACCACAGTGCGGGTGTGCGCATTGCAATTTGTCTCCACCGCTTGCAAACGGAAAGGAATACCATAGGAGGAGATGTCATAGCCGGGATTTGAACATCTTCATTGGCTTGCACGCAGGCAACAAAAATGCTCTAAAAGAACCACATGAAACTTGGTCAATTGAAATAGGTAGGAAAACTTCATTTCTTACTGTTAATGTTTCCGTAGGTATTCTCGAGATGTAACATTCGCTCTGCTCCGAGTCGCAAAGCCGGGAAGCCTGACGCCATTCCTCGATGAGTCGGACAATTTCGGCTTCAAGACGCAGTACGCGATCCCGAGGATCTTCCATAGGATGGTCTTTGGATGGTCACAACAAGGTAGTCGATGGGTGGCCTACGGCTGCTTCGTTCAACTTGGAAGCCCTCAGGATCGAATGTCGACAAACTGATAATTTGACATACTTGTTTTTCCAGCGTACTTGAAGAGGGAAGTTATTGGGATGAAAGATAAGCCAGTGCCGTATAATGGAGAATATCGGTGCAATGCAACTGGAATCAGTGTTGGCAGTTGAGCGTTGCCATTGAAAGTTGCAGCAGAACAACAGGCCTCAACAGGCCTCAATACTAGCCCCGACCTAAACCTAGGCGGAGTTTGAATTGGACCGCGCGTCGACGCGTAATACGCAGAGCGATCTGCACTCTTACTTTCCATCGTTCAACACACACCCCACATAACTAAAGGAGATGGAGTGCTCATTTGCGCTGACTGGAAAGGGCTACGTGATTGTGGCTGCAGACACCACAGCAGCACGATCTATTGTCAAGATGAAAGTCGACGAGGACAAGATCAAGGCCCTCAGTCCTCATCTTCTCATGGCGTACTCTGGTGAACCGGGTGCGTGTTGTATATTCTAAAGCCGTGTCACCATAATTGAATAATGGGATCGGGTGCTTCCAGGTGACACTATCCAGTTCGCTGAATACGTCGAGCGTAACATCCGCCTATACCAAATACGCAATCTTTATCCCCTTCGCCCCTCAGCTGCAGCATCATGGATCCGTAGAGCATTGGCCGACTCTCTTCGCTCACGAAAGCCATACTCCGTGAATCTCCTTCTCGGAGGGTACGACACCGCGACGCATGATCCGCATCTGTACTGGATCGACTACTTGGGTACGATGGTCAGCGTGCCATTCGCTGCCCATGGATATGGGAGCTACTTTGCGCTGAGTTTATTGGATCGGTGAGTATACTATCCTGTCGAAAAACTTTGAGCGTATACTCTACGATCGTCATACGTACACTCCAATCTATCTTCCCTTGCTCCCCACCTGATCTCATCCGCCTCTGACCGCCATCCTTGTTTCGTTTACTGATTGTTGATCTTTTCATTCAGGTACCATGATCCAGAAGCTACCCTTGAAGAAGGTCTTGCTACACTCAAACGATGCCTGGACGAGGTTGCGAAGCGTTTGGTCGTCTCCCCAGCTGCATATAAAGTAAAGATTGTGGACAAGGATGGTGTCAGAGAGGTTGAGCTCTGATCCCCTTTTGTTTGTTGGAGCTCCAATAACATGTATTTGATTTCCCCCACTTCCGCAACGCGTGAGCCATCTTATGTGTGTCTCTGTTCGGAGACACATTACGGTCTGCTTTCCTCTATCTGAACTTACCTATGATCACCACGCAACCCTTCATAAGAGTTATATATGAACTTGCGCATGCCACGTTCGGATTTGGGTGTGCAATATACTTATCACAACTTGACAGGGTTTAAGAGTTTCGGCAAGATATCTAAAGGCTTGGCAAGAAACAAAGAAAGCGAGGATACTGGAGATAACCGCAATAGTAAAGGTCCAAAGGTGACACATGCGTATCAAGAGCATTCAGCTTCAAAGCTCGTTAATAACGATAGGTGACTTTCCTGCAGGAAGCCTGTCCAGTAACATCTAACCAGCACAAATCCCCCTTTTAAATGAAGTCTTTCGGTGGTGATGTGCAATTTGAAGCTGGTCTGGAGCTTGCGTCTCGGGGCATGTGAGCCTCGATTGAATCATATTCGCCACAGAGTTTTACGACAGCGATCCGGGCATGCAGCTATTGAAGTTGATCTCCCTGAGATTGGGGCACAGTGTGGGGTCGATACCTGGCCTTCGCGTCATCAATTCAAACGCACGATGGTGGATAGTCCCCCAGCTGGTCCCCAGCCGTGCTTCCCGGTGAATCGTGCTCAAGGCTGAAAAAAGACATAGAGGTATTCGATGATTTCTTTTTCAATAACAGGAGCTGCCAGGGTAAGGCTTTCCAGTGGGCACACAGCGCGTTGAAGACAAGGTAGGAAACACGAATGTGGTCAAGCCGGTAGCATATAATTCGCGATGACACGAAAATTTGCCTTGGAGCAGTCACGGTGATAAATTGAGAGATAGGGATCCGGTACAGCCACTTCGAGGCCGCCTCCTGGAAGCTAGACTTGTAACCAATCTTAGTATGTAGATGAATCTGACGATACTAAGACTGGTAAAATGGGGGCAATAAAGTCTTTGCGCGCGGATATTGTTCAGGGCCGGTGAGAATCAGTGATTCTTGCCAGCCCTAAACTCGCCCGCGCGAGTCGCGTCGATCAATTAATCTCAATCCTAGGCCTATCGTCTCTCTCTGTCTACCGCTGACCGTACACACAAGCCAATGCAGCCTCTATTTGAGTCTTCTTTGGCATGATGGCGTAGTACGAAAGATGGGAGACCATAGCAATAGCGCGATACGCGTCAGCTTTGTGATCGGCGGGTAATGAGTCAAAGAACGAAAGAGACGGGAGTTTGTCGTGAGATATGCGGTCGCGAACGTGATTTTCGACTTCGTAGTCATCGAGGTTTCGCACCATATTGCAGTACTCGGCTCTGCCAGGCCAGTGCTGCACTTGTGAGCTGCTCATTTGCGCATCTGCAAAGTCTCAGGATTGATGTGGTCCGTGTGACAGTTTGGGTGGTTTTTTTGAAGTGAATGGGCTGAAAGAAGGTATTTAATTCAAAGAATGTATTCGGAACGAGCCCCCTCGCCCAGGTGAGCGAGAGCGAGCAAGACGCGTTCTGCTCAGTGCTGATCGACGCGACTCGCGCGGGCGAGTTTAGGGCTGGCAAGAATCACTGATTCTCTGAACAATATCCGCGCGCAAAGACTTTATTGCCCCCATTTTACCAGTCTGAGTATGTACTCAGACTGGTCACGAGTCTACCTGGAAGCAGGGTTCATTGGTTTAAGTTAGAAAAAATAACATGAGGCAACATTGTCAACGCACCGACTGTCACCGCGGCAGCAGTCAGTCTGCGCCGCGAATCTTTGTGATATAGCTAAATCAGTCCTGAGCGAAGGGGATATATTGGGGTGATTAATTAAGATCGGGAGGAGGGTAAGGATAAGAAGAGGGCTAAAAGCGAGATTTGGCTTAAACGCGTCGTGCGATTTTCGTTCAGAATCAGAGCTGACTAATTGACTGGAAGGGGGCTGTACATAGCACTTAGCATACGCCCCAGCAAGCAACTCCCATCGAGGATGGCTCCCATGTCTAGTCCTGTCCCTCACCTCTGCCCTGAATGACTCGCTGATATACAAATGGTCTCAGACGCGACAAATACACGATACATTCTAAAGCAGTCGTTTGCCAGGATGTCGAGCTGAAAGGCGACATCACCATTGGCTCTGGTTTGTTTGTTTCCATCGTTAAACCGTGCTTGAAGGCTCATACGCAAAAACACAGGCACTATAGTCCACCCCAAGGCTACGATATTTGCCATCGCTGGAGCTATTGTCATCGGCTCGGGCTGCATCATTGAGGAGGGCGTGATCATCGTCAACAGGTACGCGTGCATGCATGCTCCCCTCAACATGACTTATGCATTCATTGGCCAGACGAAAGGAGGTCATGCGAATTGGGGATGAAAATCTTTTTGAGATTGGTTGTCGTGCGTAATTCGTCCAATCAGCTGGAGGAGGTCTAATGTGCTGCTACCACAGGAGTTGAGTCTCCAACTATCGGAAACTCAAACACTTTCTCCACTCGCTGTCGAGTACACCACACCCTCCGTGTATCTTCGCACTGCGTCGTAGGTGCCGGCTGTCTGGTTGTACCTACGGAAGACGAAATGCTGGATGATTTCACGGTGATATATGGACCTGATGCTGAAAGGAGGACATGGAGCGGAAAAGGGAAGGCACAGGAGGCAGACCTCCGGCGAAAACATGCAGAGTACTTGCGGGACATGTTACCCAAGTTCAATCGCCTAAGATGAGGTGATGGAACCTACTTTTGGGATGTACGACAGTCACAGCTCTTCCATTGAATCATGCCTTGCAGATGATTCGGCACGAACCTGGAACAGGGAGTGATGGATACAAATAACATGAAATACAACTCGATACAAACGTTGGTATTGTTCTACATCGGCGCTGTTTAGACGACTGCCTCCTCCTCGTCCTCGTCTCCCGATACCTCCGCATTCTCTTGCCCTGCCTTTGCCATGAGCTGCGCGAGCTCGTGCTCGTCGGTGTCTGAGACAGCTTTGGGCTGAGACAGGTCAAATTAGTTGAAAACCCCATGGGTGCGAGAAACGAACGCACCTTCATCTTGACAATGAGATTACCACCTTGGTCTTCGATAGTGCTCTGGATGGAGTCAATGGCACGCTCCAGACGCTCCACAGCGGCATACTGATGTGAATACGGGTCAGTATTTGATACACAAAGTGAAAAAAGCGGGATCATTGACCTTATCTGTAGCATTTGTGCTCAACACGTACAGAGGTGGCGCAACGAGCTTCGCCTTGATAGGCACAGCTTCGCTACTCTCCTTTTCTCCCGCTCGTAATGCCTTCTTGATGGCATCGATACCCGCGGGCATATAGCACGTGAGCTCAATATCGGCACGAAGCTTGATGGGCTGTGGCGTCAAGCGTCGTGCGATGGTGGACACAAGTAGGTTGCGTGTGGCTTCTGGTAGAGGCACAGACAGAGACTCGTAGACGGGGTCGGGTTCTCTAGAAGGCTGTTAGTCCTTGATTTGGCAGCGAAGAGCAGATGGACGTACGTCAAGGAAAGCTTGAACGCGTCGTAGGTATGCCCGTATTTCTTCCCCAGCGGCCATCCGACGGCATCGTAGAGCTTCTCCAGCCTTTCCTCCTCGTTGGCGCCTCCTACTACATCCTCGCCGTCGTCCTCTGCAGCCGCCTGTCTGGCCCTTCGCGACTTTTTGCTCTCCTTCTCTCCTGCTTCTCCAGCTGGAGCTTCTGCCACTTCAACCGGCGGTGCCGCGGCGGGGGCTGCCTCCAGAGATCCGGAAGCCGGGAGCTTAGATGCGACGTGACGCATGATAGAAGCAACTGTTTTGGACTTCATGTATCGCTCTTCGCATTTTGTAATATCTTCAGGGGAGACACGACGTTTTGAAAGATCAATATAGCCTGAGCACTGGGGTGAGTTTGAGATAGTGCTGAAGATCGGAAGATAGCACACCTTTCTCCTTGTCTACCCTTAGCACAACAACCACCTCATTCCTACCTACTCGGATGAGCTTCTGGATAGATCTTATACGTCTCCGCGAGAGCTCAGACAGCAGAATCATCCCCTCGATGTTATCATACTCCAGCTGCAGAAAGCATTTCGAGTTTGAGCGATTCACTTCGATTAAAAGCCTGTCGAACTCACTGACCAGTTTCACATAGGCACCCATCTCGGCGATCTGGCGGACTTGCACCATGACAAGCTCGTCGACTTCCGGATATCTTGGCTCGTAGTACCTCATCCTTCTGGAATACACACACGGAGAGATATAAGAATGTTAGATCGTCAGAGATCGAGAAAATTGCCGAGTCACTTTGCGCGCAAGGACGATGATTCTCGGTATCTGTAAAAGGCCACGGGCTTTACATAATTCACAGCAGTGATATTCATGTACTTTTACCTCGAGCTCGGTTTACCTCTAACTGCTACCAGCAGCAAAACTGCAAAATTGTGCAGGCCAGACTTTCGCATTTCTGAACTGGTCCCCATTCATTTTAAAGAAGAAATTGCGAAGCCGCACATTGCCACGTATTGCGGTCCCGACGCCCTAGGACGCCTCAGGATTCGACCGAACCGACAGATCTTTACTCCTGCACTAAATAGAGGAATCTAATGCGGGACAACTGCATCTCGACCCTGAGATCTCCAGACTTACTGACTAGCTCATCGTAGCTCATCAGCTTCGCGGGTTTGATATTCATTCGCCCCACCAGTTGCTAGTGATTCCCCACAGGAAAGCCTGGACCCCGCTCTTGCAAGAATTCAAAATCTTCGACGACTTCTTTTTGGACAACAAAGTTAAACCGCGATGCATTGATGCGTAACAGATGCTCGTCTGGGCAAATTCTTAAAGCTTGATATCAAATCCGCACGTTTGAATGGGAAACTGGCGGTTTGAACGCTAGCGAGCGTTGTTCGTCTTGCTGCGATCTCCTTGGCGCACCTCATCACCTCAAAGTTGGCTGCATGAAGCTTACATGTTGCTTGGATATCACTGGTAGGATGCCCTCCTCTAATCGTGCCAGTTTGCCTTTGTGGGGCGTGGGTGTTGGGAGGATAAAGATTCTGCCTCCCCGACCAGTCGATCTGCAGCCTACATTCACTTTGCGTAACAATTGCGTTCACACAGACGCCGATTCCTCTTGTGATATGTCGAAGTCATATTCCGTCGGTTCACTGCCTGCGAGAATGGAAGAGATGATCCAGCTATATTTGATCCATGGCCTTATGCAGATTTGCAGACCCGCGAGCAGGCTAGCAGTGACGCCGGGTTATGCCCCAATCTCCGGGAGATCACTTTTGATGACCGCATATTCGTGTACGAGGAAGGCGCCGCCTTGATGGAGGACTCGAGCGGCGGATATGATCCAATCAAGGGTCATATCCAATAACTGCAGACCGACTTTCAAAGTGTATCTTCCCGCACCGATAATTCGATTCATCCGGACGATCGGCTGAGGTTTAAAGTGCTGCAACAAGCGCTCTGCAGCGAAGGTGAATATCACTTTCAAATGCTTGCCAAGCGTACTATACCTTACAACAGCTCTGGTATGCGCCCTAAATCCATCTGATCTCCAGAACGTTTCTGTTTGAACTTTGCGTCCACGATGGTAAAAGTATCGCAGCTCCGGATAATCTCCAGATCAATTCATGTATGTAACAATCGCCTTTGATAAAAAAAGGAAGGACGTTTTCAACCCTCGCCGTCAAATGATGAGCTTATTCAATTTTGGTGCAGCGTGCGATGTCTAGTGGCAAATAAGGGTCTCAACGTAGCAGCGACTTGGGGCGAGTGATGTACTCGAAATAGATGTAAGCGGCGGTAAACTATGCACAACAAAACTATATACACGGATTCTATCATGTCCGACCGTACCTCAGACGCCGAGGGAGATCAGGTGTGGGTGGTATCTTTTTTGAGCCCTATTATACAGTGGGGAAGCGGGTATTATGACGGTTGCACGTATGGGCGTGTTATTTCTTCGTAGATCAGCTCTGCACAAGGATGTTTTAGTAAAGTGTGTCGCAAGATGTGGGGGGTAAAGGCCAGCGCACCTTTAAGCTCCTCCTTGCTTGTCTCTCCTCCGTTATCAAAGTCGAAGAAGGACGGGTTGATGGGTGGGGCCTTGGGCTCGTCCAGCGGGTCGTGGTACGGCGCGAGATACGGGTGCTTGAGCGCCTCGCCGACCTCGATGCGCCGTTTCGGGCTGAAGGTGAGACAGTGCTCGAGGAAGTCGATCGCAAGCGGGCTGGCGTTGGGGAACAACTGGGCGAAAGGACGCTTTTTGCGGAAGGGGAGCGCGCGGATGTACTCGCGCGAGCGGGAGGAGGTGATGGCGTAGAAATCGTCGATGGAAGGCGTACCGAGGATGTCGAGGATTATGGAGAGCTGGTCGTGGTCTGAGGGATGTGGGGTTAGTGGGGTGATCTGTGCATGAAGAAGGAACGCACAGTCTCGGCCGGGGAAGAGGGGTTTTCCAGATAGCATCTCGGCAAGTACGCAGCCAACAGACCACATATCGATGGCGCGGGTATATTCTTTGAATGTAAGCATGACTTCTGGCGCGCGATACCATCTGCGCTATTCTCGTCAATCAAGGGAACAGGAAACGAAACTAACTAGAGACCTGGTTGCAACGTATTCAGTCATGAATGTGCTGCTGTCATTGGCGACATTGGGCGGCGGGCGGGCGGATCGGGCGAGGCCGAAGTCACAGACCTATGCAAGGATCAGCTACAGAATGATGCCAAGGAAGAAGGATAGGACCTTGAGATCGCAATTGGCATTCAAGAGAAGATTGCTGGGCTTTAAGTCACGATGTAGTACATCCGCCGAATGGAGAGCCTTCAGCGCTCGCAACGTCTGAAACACGCCATCAATATAAGCATACCTAGCAGCACAGATGAGTACTTGCCTGGTAAATGAAGTACTGGCAATGGTCATCGCTGAGTTCCTGTGTGCGTATGACGCGGTGAAGATCTGTCTCCATAAGCTCCTGGACGAGGTACACCTCTCTTAAGGACTCTAGATCGGGTGGCCGGAGGATGTCGAGGATAGCAATGATGTTTTCGTGCCGGAAGTGGCGGAGGAGTTTGATCTCACGGAGGGTACGCAGGCAGAACATAGAGTGGTCGAAAGGCGTTATGCGCTTGATAGCGACGCGGCGCTGGGAGGGTATGTGTATCGCTGAGCTGTAGCAGAGCGTGTGAGCAGACTCAGCAGAGTAGCTGTGGATTGTACTTGCCATACTATTCCGTATGCACCCTCGCCGATAACATCTTGAACCTGGTAGCTGTCTCCGACGACGAAGCCGGCAAGTCTTTCATCAGTGCTCATCGTCGCAGCCGTCGAGGTCGTTAATTGTCTTCGATCATTTCAGTCCAGATTCGATCATTTCAGCCAAGATCCGCGCGAAACCACACAGCGCAATCCACCCGATTGATCAAATCTGTCCTTTTTTACCTTCTTTTCTCTCTTCAGCCTATCTGCCGGCGACGACGAGCACACAGTCGACGACGAGCATGACAGTAACCGATACTGAGCAGCCGCTCCAGGATTCTGCGGATGATCAATCGAGGGACAAACAGAAAGGAGCGAAATCGTCTTCGTCTAAATGTGAGTACACGCAAATATATACTCCAGCTCTGATGTACTGACAAAGCCCCTCGTGTGCAGCCAAAGACCTATCCCATGTCCCATGCAAATTTTTCCGTGTAGGATCGTGCACCGCAGGCGCATCTTGCCCGTTTTCCCATTCAGCGGCCCCCAATGCTGGAGGGGGCGGCGGCGGTGGTGGTGGTGGTGCTCAAAAGGACACTTGTGCATGGTTCGTCAAAGGGAACTGCAAGTTTGGACACAAGTGTGCCCTCGCGCACATCCTGCCCGGACAAAGCATGGCCATGGATCGGAAGAACAAGAAGGCCGCGCAGGTCGCTGCACAGGCCGCTGGAGGTGCATCAGGGGCTGGTGGGAACAAAGGCGGGAAGGGTGCTAACAGGGGAGGCAGGGAGCAGGGCGGCGCAGGTGGCTCTGGGAGAGGGTTATTATCAGGATCAACGGCGCCGACTCGCCGCATGCCAATGCCCACACTCAAGGCGACCATTTCGCCCAGCGCACCGGCACCCCCGGTCAAAGATACCGATTTCGCCAACTTCATGGACGTGGAGGATAAGTTGGCCACTGCACCTGCCCTTCCACAGCAAACATCGCCCGAGGCCCAATCTGCTCTGGAGAAGGAGATCTTGAAGCCCAAGCCCGCCCAAGTCGAGGCAGAGTCTTCCCAGCCTCCGTCCGCGCCAGCATCCAACGCGGCGACACCACTTCCCCTGTCAACCCCGGCGCATACCCGCGCACGTCTCTCGCACGACTTTGGCCCCATCGGCTCTCCTCCCCGCTCCTCCCACTCCCATCTCACACCTGGCACTTCCCCCTCTCTCGCACAATCGTCCTCGCTTCTCGACAGCGGCGGTCCCTTCAATAACTTCCAGTCTACATTCAGCGCACCGCATAATCGAACCTCGTTCTCCTCACCTCCTCGTCCAATGGGCGCCTCAGGAATCGCGGCGAGTTTGGGAGCGACTACCCACCTCGGCTGGTCAACCGACCACGGCCCTATACCATCTCAAGTGATGAGTGCGTCCATGAACGCGGGCTCTCGGCTAAATGCCCAGTTGGGCGTGGATACGCTCGAGGACGAGGATCTGGAGGAGTTTGTCCCAAGTTCGCTGTCGGAACTCTTGTCTCCGAGCGAGCGCAACAGGCGGATGTCACGCACGCATTCGGGCCAACATCAGGGCGGGAACCCGATCATGTCTCCGCGCGATACATCAGTACTCCAGGCGGAATCGCGACACCACTATTCGCGAAGCGTGCCTGCGCCATCCTTGCTCGGTGACATCAAATCCATCTGGTCGACCGAAGCGCCTCCTCTACCGAACGGTGCATATGCCAATGGGAACGGGAACGGAGTAGGGAGCTATCTGGGCACTCCTTCGTCTTTCAAATCGAACAGCAACTTTGGTGGCCGTGCGGAGTCGGGAGGGTTGTATGGCGAGGCGTCGCCTTCGCAGTCAGCGCACGCGATGCTGTCACCGTCCAATGCATCGGCTGCGTTCTTGGGGATGCATAATCGGTATCTGAACAGCGGTGCTGGGGGTGCAGGGATGGGAATGCAGCGTAGTGTGTCGGGCGAGAACCGGCTCTCCGCGCATTCAAACTACTCTGGCTTAAATGGCCCCGGTGCGGGCCCGAGCAGTACGCTAGGAGGAGTCGCGATGAGCCCTCCAAGGGGATTGAGCGGACTGAGCAGGCCCAGCTTCGCGGCGACACATGACTCACACACACCCCCACCTTCCTCCTTCCTGTCGTCCTCCTATATCCCTCAGCCTCAACAGCAGCCGCAACAGCACCAGTCACCGCTCTCGCACCAGCTTCTTTCTGCCCAGCACCTCTCCCACGCGCAGCAGGATAACTCCAACAATCTCTCTGGCGGAGCGCAGTACGCCGCGTATCCTGCGGATTACCAGCAACCACCATCTGCTGCACTCTCTCCGTCTTCGCGCGCGCTGCAATCCCACGCGCCAGGGCAGTCCCTCCCGCAGGGCCTCGCGGCTGGGTACTCGCGCATCCACGCACTCCCGCCGCCACCAAACCTGCCTAGCCCTGCGCTCAGCGGGATTGGCGGTAGCCCCGGGAGCATCGGCAACGGGCTCCAGTGGGCAGGCGTTGGGGGCAAGGTCGGTGTGGACCAGCAGGGCCCTCCACAGCAACAAGCCGGAACGAGTCCCGGGCTGGAGACTATTTTCTCTCGTCAGTCGTACTCTGCAGCTGCCGCACGCCCCTCCCAGCCCTCGAACCGTACTCCAAGCGGGGGGAAGCCGTGGGCTAGCGGTGCCGGTGGACCGCTGAGCCCGCTGAGCAAGCCAGTAGTCATTAGCGCCGAGGCGGGCGATGACGATGACTTGTTCAGCATGGACGGGTGAGGATCAAAAAGAAGCCACTTATATGTGTAAAAAGTATACCGGGCTGCAGTCCGTTATTTATTGTTGTAACTGCTGTATATCTGTTGCTGTCTTGTACCCAGCATGTACACAATGTCCGCAGACATTGCTATATATATCATCATCATCATGTTACCTATTTTCGAAAATCCGTGTTATCCAACAAAGTCTTGAACTTTTCAATACTTATATCTTTGCAGTAACAGCGCGTTGGCTGTAATAAACGGTCTGGTCTCCAGGTTGCCGAAGGCAACCGAAAGTCGCCCAGAGTCACCGCCACCATCATCGGGCTTTTGGGAAGGAAATGATAATTTGGTTTATCGAATGAATAATGTCACCCGTTTCTGAAAGTCTTACAATGGGTATTACATATCCAAACATGCGCCGTTAGGCTTTGCGAAGCCTGCCATCTTGAATTTACTTGTTCTGCTTGGTGCTAGCCACAGACTGCTTATTTGAACGGGGTAGAACAAGAGTGTAATCAGGGAAGAAGAAGAAGAAAAGGAGGAATAAATTCAGGTGAGCATGTGGCGTTGACTCAAGCACGATGGGGAAGGAAAGAGACAGGTTGAGCCTCATGGGCACTTGGGAATCACGACCTGCCGAAAGAGCTGTTGCTGTCTACAAAGGTTGAGCATAACAAAGAGTGTTAAGTCGCTAAATGGACATACCTTGAGGAGGTCTTGCATCACTTCGTCTTGCCATCGGCCTTGGAGAATCCCCTGCACTTCTGTTGTAGACACCTTGCTCTTGTATGAATTCTACAAAATGTAAGGCAATAACCAGCAAAGATAGTTGGTTTAACTTGATAATAATGTATCTGAGTTAGGGCAGTGCGCCATCAGTGACTTGCGCTCCTCCGGTTCAAGTGTTTCTTCAACGTTTCGCGCTGCAAGTCTGCACAGGTCGTACGGGATGAAAGACACTGTGATAGAATGTGTCAGCGAGCAGAAGTGGTGGAGAGGGTGGTGATATACTCCAAAAGTCCCCAAGCACCATAAATAAGTACAGTAGCATCAGCAAAACCTGATTGCTCTGCATTAGGGATGAGCACCGTATCCCGTATCAGTCGTATATACGGGTCGGTCAATACTGGTCCGTACCCGTCCCGGCGGCAGCTCAAGAAAATTTTGCCCGTATCCGTTGACAGGTTTCGGAGGCACTGTACGACCCGTACATTATACGGCCGTATACGGACACCATACGGTCGTACGGGCAAATAAGCCTCTAACTATGCCTAAAACTTTGTGCGGTCCCTGTACACCACATTTTTTTAGTTCTAAGTACTTTCTAGTCAATTCTTATGTCACCAGAATGACCCTCAACTGCACCGTTGTTGAGATCGAGAGGATTCGCTGTAGGTCGGCGGTGTTGTGGCGCATTCCGAAAAAGGTCCGATGCCGACAGATATGCGCCAACTCGTGTCAAGAGGGTCTTGTGAGGTTTCTGAATGTATTTATCCGTATTTAAGAACATAGTTGGTTCTTAGGATGCCGAAACTACCTATATGGATGTTTTAGGGCCTCCTAGTAATATTTTTTTGGATTTTACCTATATTTACGGTCGTACAACACGTTGACGGCCGTACAAATACCTGTACCCGTCCCGTCTGAGCCTCAAGGGTGACAGTATACAGTCAGTATGGCTTACTGGTCGTCACCATCTCTTACCCGTATAATGTATGGTCGTACCCGTATACAGGTACGGTGCTCATCCCTACTCTGCATAGTGTGTCACAGTGCTGTACAGTGGTTTATAGTGTCACAGCACTCATAGCAAGGTATTGTGCTGTACAGCACTGTACAGTGCCGCGCAGTAGCTGTTATAGCTCTGTATAGCTCTTTACAGAAATCTGCAGTGACTGCACAGTTCTGTACAGTTTATATAATATGCACAGCACTGTCCGAAGGCTGCACAGTTATGTACAGTATATATAACACTGTACAGGCTCATCCAAAGACTGCACAGTTCTGTCCGGTTATACATGTACAGCCCAGCTCTGTACAGATATGGCGACTGCTATAGCTTGTTATGATGTTGCTTTGTGTGAAAGCTATGTTCGCCATTGCTACTCTGCTATGGCAATCACACACAGCCTACCTATGACTGACAGCTTGCATTCTCCACTATTTTACTTATATACTGGATGTATCTACTAGAAACACTATCACATTGTTGACAAATTGTTGAAGTATGTGCTATCACCGTGACCTCACCTGTTCGTTTATATTACGATACAATGAGCCGTCCCTACCTAGACTAAATACTCTACATGTGGACTGTACTGCTCAACTACTGTATTACTTATCCGCAGTATATTTACCATTATCACACCTTCATTTTCACTATGATCACTCATGATCATACCATCATTCTCTTTGTATATATACAAGATGTAACATACCTACAATCCTTATCAGAATAAACACTGGCAGCTCTCCCTACGCAGAAGCTCTCCCTACGCAGAGGTCAATCAGCTTAGACTTCCTCGCTATATCCAACCTACAAGCTCCTCTTCAACAGGTTATAAGCCCCGAGCTCCTCTAACTTGCTTGACTAGTCTGCGATCATTATCTGAACCTCTCTACCATCTTGATCTGTTTACCGCCTTCCAACCTCGTACCTTGCTAGGTGGATCCCACCATCGATCTTACAAAGTCCCTCCTTGATTGACTCTTGAGCAAACTCTCTGATCTCTCAGATCAAACTCAACATCACAATCAGTTGAGGTCAGAACGAACACCCACTATCCTTTTAACCAACATCCTTATCATCAAAAATGCTATCAGTGATCGAGATCGCCGCGATATCCTCGGCCATACTCTATTTCCTTCCGATCACCACAGCCATGAGACTCCGTCCAGGCTTGATCCAGAGGATCTTCCAGATCGGACCTATTGGTCCTGGAGAACACGAGTTCGAGTTCCGCCACACCAGCCGCATTCCTCAGCACATTCCTCCTACCCCTCTTCTTAATGTGCACCCAGTTAGGCCTGCTCATCAGCAGCACCCACGTCGTCCTCATCACAGGAACCCCAGGAATAACAGGAGACAGGAAGAACAAGACATCGAGGTTTTAGTTACTCCCCCTCCGGGTTTAGCCACTCCTCCTCCTGCTCCACCTTATCAGGCCCAGGAAAATCCCATCATCCATCCAAATCCTCCTCCAGCACTACCTCGTTTCAGAGAACCTAGCATCATTATCCTAGATTGTGATCCATCCATCCAGACAATTGAGGATCACCCTTCTGTCTTCGCTGGAACACCCACTCCTCGCCCTATCGTCAGAGTCCCTCATCCCATTCTTCGCTCCCTCTCCCCAGATCACGTCGACACATGTCTTGCTATACGCACAGGAGGTCCCCCTCTTACAAGAGTGTCTCTCCATCCAACGTCGACTTTGACTGGTTGGGTTGCAAACAGAGAGACTCAGAGACTCAAGAGATATTTCTGGGCAGACAGTGTTGGGTGGTGGAATCTCGTCTCCGTATCGTATACTTGTAGTTCAGCACTTATAATATGATTCCGACATGGGTTGTCTTCCTACATCCACGTCCTTTGGTCTCAACAGGTTCTGAGCTCCCGCGCCAACTCTGCTGCTCCTTCGTAATCCGTGTATATCTGTGTCTATCCGCGCCTGTTTGAATGTCTCGACAGGGAACCATCCCTGTCATCCGTGTTATCTGCGCCTGTTTGAACTTCTTGACAGGGATCAATTTGTGTTTATCCGTGTTCAACCTGCCCGCATACATTCCGTTCTGAATCAATTTCTCATCATTCCAACATCATTCCAACATCATAAACTCTCTCTCAACACGTCATGGCATCAAAAGCCCTTCTCACAACGATCATGAAACTCAACGACAAGAACTGGCATACTTGGTTGAAAGAAGCTCAATCTTATCTGCTATTGGAGGATCTCTGGGACACCATCGACCCATCCAATAATCCTCCTACCACACCAGCAGCTCTCACCCGCGACAAGAAGGCATATGCACACCTCTACTTCCTCATCGAGCCTGAATCCCACGCTGTGATCGCTGAAACTCAATCTGGTCACACCATGTGGGGTTGTCTCAAAGCTGAGTATCAGAAAGATTCGCCATCGACTCGCATGAACCTACGTCAACAATTCTATTCCCTTACCCATATTCCTACCTCCGGTGTCACAGCATTTATCAACTCCCTCACTTCGATCATCCGTCAACTCGAGGCGATCAATCATAAGCCAAGCAAGGGCGAGATTACCGACAAGCTTCTCATGGGCCTTCATTCTTCTTTCTCTGCTGTGTGTACTACTCTGGCTCTTTGCTCTCCCGAACCTTCAATCAAGGATATCATCACCGCGCTCAAGCAATTCAAAGATAATGAGTTGTCCACCTCTGGCTCCGCTCATTTTGACCTCGACCCTTACATCAAGACTGAAACTACCCTATATGCGGGTCGTATGCGCGGATCTGGAGGTGGAGGGGGTGGATACAGGGCAGGCAGTGATGATGGCTTCGACTGGGGAAACACAAAAAGGAAGGATGGTGTCTGCTGGCGCTGTGGCCGTCCCAAGCATATCACTCAAAATTGCATCTTCGACATGCCGAAAGAGGTCAAAGATCACATCATGACCAACGCCAACCACATGGCCCATATTGCTGTCGATATGAACGAACCAGTGGTGCTTGCTGCGACCATCAGTGACACACATATGGGAGCTACGGAGCATCAAGTCTTCACACAGTCACAATTCCGAGCACCTGGAACATTTGAACGTGATACAGTGCATTTCTTATTTCTTTCCCTTGACTTTTACTTTACTTTATCCATGCATATAGTTTCAGGGGGTGACGAGTTTCAGGGGGTGTGTTGGGTGGTGGAATCTTGTCTCCGTATCATATACTTGTAGTTCGGCACTTATAATATGATTCCGACACGGGTTGTCTTCCTACATCCACATCCTTTGGTCTCAACAGACAGGCATCTCAACGGAGCAAGCCACCTTGAGACTCTCAGCTTTCCAGAAGCCGAAGTATCAAAGGATTGGACCGCTAGAAAGGCCTTGCAAGATTACATCAATCACACTTGCCTTGTTCGTTTTGAGATCGAAACAACAAAAAGACTCCTTGACATCATCTGCATCACCATTTTTAACAATACTCAAAGGACCCAGTACTTCAAATTATACACCATTCTTCTTCAAGTACACCTCGACCTTCATACAGCAGCTGATTCAGTTCGCTCCATCCCAGGCACTCACCACTTCATCTTCATTCCAAGTTATCAGACCGTCCTCTTGCAAGACGCCCAAAGGCGCCAGGACAGTGCAGAAGATTAAAGACTGGCTTCCACATTCAACGAAGTCAAACTCATAGACATTTTGGTAGATTCCGTTGGAAAAGCCAATTACAATTTGGACCCCATTACTATCGTTTCCAGAACGGTTGACAATTTAATTTTCCTTGTACGGAACAAAGTTCAAAAATTCCCTCTTTACTACTCTTCTTTTTCGATCCCTTCAGATCCACTTTGTTTCTATCCCTTGTCTGATTGTCTTTCTGAATCCACTTTCGAACCTCTTACGATCTCAATTGCTGGTTTAAAATTCCCTCCTTACGAAGTCACGTTTCAACTACTCAATCTTCTATCTTCACACTCTGATATCTCGCTTCATTTCTAAATAACGAAATCATGTCTCCAACAACCCAAAGCACCAAATGCCTACTTTCAATGGCAAACACTATTCCACCTGGTCAACCTCCATGATCGGCATATTCTCCTTCTACCAAGTCACCAACATCATAGTAGGTGTCAAACCCTACATCAAAGACTTTGAAGTGGACACCTCCACTGGCAAAGTAGCTCCGGATGTGGATGGGAAAGTCAAGTACCTCCCCACTGATGAAATTCTTAATCCAGATCTTCCTATACGGACTCCTCGTCCCAAAATCGATCTCAGAACCAGAGATGCAACTGCCAAGCTTGCCACCAAGATAGCTTCACTGGTCCTCCAGGCCAAATACGACGAGAAGAACATGAAGGCCCTTGGATACATTCACATGTCCCTGGACGCTTCCTATCACCATCTTCTCGAAGGAGAAACCCGCGCTCATGTCATCTGGGACCAACTCAGGGAAAAATACGGAAAAGTCGGACTTGTGTCCGGTTTCTTGTCCTTCCAAAGTCTATTTAATTATATATGCGACGCCTCCAAGCCTATTCACACCCAGATCACACAAATGGAGAACCTCAGACACAAAGTCACTACCTCCGGAATCGATGTCTCAGACATGTGGTTCTCACTCATTATTCTCAACTCTCTTCCACAATCATACCAAATACTCGGTACCACCATTCTATCCATGCACACCAATATGTAAGAACTCGATCCATTCAACATCATCACAAAGATTGAGGAAGAAGAAACCCATCGCAGATCCAACAAAGCAGGTGCTGATGCAAGCATCAATCATATTTCCAACACCAAACCCCTTACACTTAGGTGTACTCGTGAAGGCTGCAGTCGCCCTGAAGGCAGCCACACCACAGAGAACCATTGGGAAGGTGGAAAGCGCCCACAAGCTTCTGGCTCAGGATCTGGAAACAGGGGTGGGGGAAATAGAGGATGAGGAAAGACTAGGGGAAATAATCGGAATAATAATAAGGGCAGTGGTTCTAGGCAACCTCAAGTGAACTCCATATGCTTCGATGACAATAAGCTTGTTAGTGCCATGGATGCCAATACAATCTCCACTTCTCTTTATTCCACGAGTGACATGATCACCTACATCACCCGATGGATGTGCGACACAGGATGCACTCGCCACATTACCAATAACATCAACGACTTCGCCAAGTATACACCTTTTCTAAAGCCTGGGAGGGCTAAGATCGGTGAAAACTCAGAAATTCCAATACTTGCACATGGAAAAATCAATTTCCAACACTCAAACTCAAAGGGAGAGTGAGTGGGAGTCGTTTTGGACCAAGTACTATATGTACCCAACTCCAGTGGGCGATTCTTCGCACCACAAGTGGCACTACAAAAAGGACAAATTATCTCTATGACAGAGACACACCTGAAAATTAAACGGCGAGGGACTTGAGGGGACGAGCTTATCTGTGCAGATTTCGATCGTAGCACACAGCTGTACTGGATCACTGCCACTATCACCACTCCAAACCCTAATTCATTCGATCATCCCGTTATCTCTGTCCTTACAGCCAAGGAAACTTATGAACTATGGCACCAGTGCTTAGGTCATGCCGGAAAGCGTGCTATAAAGCAATTAGCGGATCACGTCAAAGGTGTCCCCAAGATCAAGGTACCTGACACTATCAAACCGTGTCCAGGATACTTGGCAGGGAAAGCCAAACAGATTCCGCATCCGCCATCCAAATCCCGCGCTACAGAACAACTTGAATTAATACACATGGATCTCAACAAGATGCCGTCCTATGCCATTGGCAGCAAGCAAAAATGGACTGTCACTTGCCTCAATGATTACTTGTCATACGGGAAGATGTAATTCATCTCCGAAAAGTCTGACACCCCCAAGTGCTTCGACCTCTTCGTCACTTGGGCTGAAAGACAACTCGGGAAGAAG
>KV417481.1:666872-683830 GCA_001630335.1 Athelia psychrophila | reverse complement strand
AGATCCCCGAGATATTAATGGTCAATACTATAACAGACGGTCGCCGAGTTTCACGTTAATGATTACTCAGTGTACCCCTAGTTCGGTATACTGCTTCGTGTTACTATACCAAAGAATAGTCCAGTACACTCCTACTTTGACATCAACACTACGGGTTTAATTACTGTAATAATGACACGGAGGTCGTTAAGGCGTGTTATTAACACTTATCCGATCACACGAGTATCTCTCACCACAATACACAGTGTAGTTAAGGGTGTTTACACACTGGTATTAAACGTTTGTGGGTGTGTTAAGTCAGCCTAAGGAGTCTCGACAAGAGCTGTCGGCCTGACTTTAAGACAACTCGTCGTGTCCGGTCGGCCTCGACCGGTTCAGTTTTTCCCCACTCTTGTCACGATGATCGGTCTGTTCAATCAGAAACGAAGTATATACTATGTATGTCATTTCATGACTGACTTATATGGGGAATTAAACATGATCCAAGTCTCACCACATCCGACCGGTCTCCCTTCTGAAACCCTGTCCATATCGTACCATGGACGACCGGTTCACCTTTGTCCGTGTCATACCATGACCGACCGGTCTTTCATCTCCCCTTTTGTCTAAATCACACCACACCCGATCGGTCTCCCGTCGTTGAATTTTGCCGGGTCGTATCGTGCCCGACCGGTTTCCCATCATCTACCTTTATCCGGGTTATGTCATGATCGACCGGTCTTTCATCTGTCCCTTTGTCCAAGTCACACCGTTACTGATCGGTCCTCCATCGACCGTTTGTCCGAGTTACATCGTACTCTCCGATTTTTATCGAAATTAAACTCGGGACCCTGTGGGACTAGGTACTTCTTGATTGACTATATGTCGGAATAGTCACACAATAACCATAAAACTCGTTAACGATTATAGAAAACTAAGTTGGTGAGTTTAATACTGGCCCACGGTCTAGGTTTGAACGGAACTTTTTAAGAGGGTCTACTGGGGGTCTATCATGGACATCGTGGGGTAAAGTTTACACTGTAGAACACCATGGTAGACCCTCGGGTATAGACGAGTGGGTGTATAGGTTAGTTCTTTATCCAAAGTCTAAACCTGAGAGGAGTTTTAAGGCGAAGGCCACTCCATATTGTACTATCCATGTACGTATAAATAAAAGTTAGTCGGTGGCCTTAATGGATATGACCAAAGATACCCATGGGTTAGGGTTTTACCTAAGGTCTAAGTCTAAGATGCCTTTAAGACGAAGGCCACTCCATCGTATGTAGTACAAAGTTCGTTTATTTATAAAAATATGTTGGAATATTTACCTGGTTAGTCCGCTATCACACCCTTAGTTCCGTGACAGTCCCCACTCCCGCAGTTTATTCCTACAAAAATTCCATCCCGATGACTGGATAATATAGTAGACCGGTCGGTCACACCAAGATTTAACGAAGGGGTCCATGTCAGACCGGTCGCTCTTGGTGTGACTGGAACATATCATAAGATGGGAAACCGGTCACGTACGACACGACTTGGGAAAACTCAATGTTGGTAGACCGGTCGGGTACGGTGTGACTCGGACAAGGGGTCGATGGAGGACCGGTCGGTAACGGTGTGACTTGGGTAAACCTATGAAGAGGGACCGACCGGTCTTGGTGTGACTGGGACATATACAATTTTCTACTAGGATAGATATGTCTAGAATAGGTCCTTCTGTTGTTCGATCGGCGAGCGACCTAGGGACTACCACTACCGTGCCGACGATAGGTGGACTAACCAATGTACCTGGTCCTCGCACACCTACGTCTGTACCGATACCCCCTCTTCGGGCATATAATGTAACCCCTCTTGCTTACCGGACCCCTAGTCTATCTTCTACTAGGTCTTCTTCGTCGACTGGTCGACAGTCGACCACGGAGATAGTGTCTCGTGCTGTAGAAGTCCCCTAGTAGGGGTAACAGGAGATACAGTGGTCTGTAGTTCGTCCTCTAGTCCCTCCAGTCGACCGTGGGGTGCTGTGGACTGGGGTTGTCAGACTGAGGAATGCGTAGTAACCTCGACCTCGAGGTCATAGGACTCTGCCTACTCCTTCATCTAGTCGAACTAGTACGAAGGCTATCGAGTCCCCTTCGTATACACGCTCGTCCCCCACATCCCGTAACGTTCGGGTTCCTTCTCGATTCACACGATACAGTCGGCGAACCCTTCTATTCCTATTGTGTACCATCTAATCAATATAGTGTACTTGTAATAGTATAGAACATATTTATCACATATGTTACATGGATATCTCAATAGTCAAGAATATGGAGAGTTTGACGGATTTAAGGAGATTTGGGATGTTTTCATATCATAAGATGAGAAACCGGTCGGGTGTGACCCGACTTGGACAAAGGGGTAGATGAAAGACCGGTCGCTCATGACACGGACAAAAGTGGACCGGTCAATCATGGTATGATCTAAACAAGAGTTTATAAGTGAGATCGATCGGGTATGGTGTGTGATTTGAATCAAGTTAAGTTTTACATACCGGTCAGACATGATATGACGTACATATTGTATATGTCGTTTCCGTTTTAGTACAGACCGGTCCATCGTGACAAGAGTGGGGAAAAACTGGACTGGTCGAGGCCGACCGGACACGACAGTTCGTCTTAAAGTCAGACCGACAGCTCTTACCGAGAGTTTTGGGGTGATTATCGTGACTTTGTGGGGAAAAACTAAACCCAAACATCGTATTTACGTTTACATAATCCTCGATTGAATCTCGGTTGTCCTCCACCTAGAAGTCATGAGAACTTTGGGGTCTGGAGAAGTCGACGAACGTACCTACCCTACATAGATAACTTCCCCCTAAACGGTCGTAGTCTCACGTTCACTTATCAAAACCGGAACTACGGGACGACATCCTGTCCGTCAGTCGTACAACTAATCTTCATGTCTTGTTTACCCCGATACACACAGAACTAACTCACATATAGTGTCATACATATTTTAACAGTATCGAGTCGTGAAACCAGAGGTTCCCGTTAAGTCTATTATTACTCTATCCACCCCCCTCCCCTGAAATTCTCCAATTATCTCTGTGAGGTGTTCGTGTTGTATTGGATGTATACCCTCACCCGGTGACATTCACCGTCTATAGCCAGGGTTAGTCTCGTACCGATACGTGACTCCTTTATACGTATTAAACTCCGTGTAAACTATAAATGATACCCGTTTGTCGTTTTAATTAAAACAACACTAGTAAAACTGAATGTCTAGTGTTACTCACACACCTACCTCTACATAACTGACTGTCATAAACTCTTTGTATTATCTTTACCCACTGGTGTGAGAACCACGTCTTACGTTGTTTCTTTAAACAACATGACCACTTACCAGTCTGTACGACTGTCCACAGATAGACAATCCCGACACCCGTGTTCATCACCATTCACTGAATTACACGACCCATTTTCTTTTTTATAATATTAGACACCCCGTTTACACAACCCGGCATTTACTAATGGGAGTGTGAGTCACGATCCCGAACCACTACCATACTCCCAGGTGACTGTTACAGATTGGAGACGTCCCCTTTAAAGTCCCGTCCAATCTATAGTAACTGGGTCGTGAGAATTGTCACTCAACTGTCAAGATAATAGATAGTAATCGAAATGAAGTAATTACGAACCTGAAAACAATAGAACTGAGGTTAGTAGAGTCTGAAGCGTATATGTATGTGGTAGAATACTCGTCAGTCTTCGTAGGTAAGTTTTTACGGTACAAAGGGTGAGAGAAGTAGTGACGGACTGAAAATCTCCTCGGGTAGAGAGACGATAACTACGTCTTAACCTTTACCGATCGAAGTAATGAAAGAACGATGGTACGGGTATATTGTGACTCTGGCCTCTCACACACATGACGTTCTTTAAACAACGACGGTGGTCTAACCTCAGGTTCCCACGTTGACTTTATAATAGTGTCGTAGTATACATTGGAGTCACATTAATTCCAAGATTATACATACTGATAGTTCTTCCCACCATAGTTTTCGACACATGATACGGTGTACCACCGTTATCCGTACAGAAATCCAATGGGTGTCTATTATTAGGGGGTCATTTGTAGATCGGCGAACTGTAGTGCCATGAGAGGATGTATCTAGTAGTCGGTAAACGTAACCTCGTAGGAATAATGGGTGTTTGGCGAAAAGTTTGAGGAGCAACTTGACCAGCACGTTCTATAGGGACCGAACCAGGGATCGGTACGCCAAATCTTACACCAACACAACCATCACATCACGAGTTCTGTGTGGAACTATCGTAGTAGGGGACTAATCGTTCCACGACAACGTGAACCCGTTGTGGGGTAGAGGACCGTTACAACACGACAAACCGTAGGTGTTGTCGGACGTAGACTAGAACACAACTTCGGAATAACAACGTGTGTGATCCTTATAACTCCGCGAAAACGGCACACCACTCACAGACAAAGGACTATCATCTACACTCGATTGCTCTATAAGTGTCAGTAGGAACTATGTATGGGTTAGACGTCGGGTTTAAGAAGGAGGTTAGCACACTCGACGAGTAGACGTCACTCTGGCGACGGTAGGAAGAGGAACGGCATAATCTACTTTCGGTGACACTCAAGCAGTAGCCCCCCTAGATAGTTTTTACTTCAGTCCCTTCGTCTAAACTTTGCTTCCCCGGCGTTATGTATGTGAGGAAGAACGGGGTAACCAAAAACGGACATACTAACCCGTACTGTCTCTTGAACTTGCTCATCCTTTGTCAGGATAATCCTCCATGGTAGTCGATCCATGTATATATTCAACACGTGTTTTGTAGTTAACAACCGTCACAAGTTTAATGTCATACCCGACTCCATCTCCCGCTCAACTCCGGGTGTAACCAGACACTGCACAGACGTGTAGAACTCCTAATAGCCTCAACTATATCGTACTCACAAACACGAACGGGAACACAGTCCCAGACGTGCTCGTACCCATTTCCCCTACACGTCCATTAGACACCGAAGCCGGTAACACCCTCGGTGGTGAACGTTGTGATTTGTGGACACGGAACAGGCGCTGTGACGGTCGAAGTTGTGATCGTAGCGATAACAACTACAGTCCCCGCTGTTACCACTTAGGAAACAGTCACAGGTCGTATTTCTTACACCCATGTTGTCACTTCGGTCATCCGGATGAATTTAAAACAGGTCGTTACGGAGTTTTACACTTCACCTGTATCGAGGTCGTTCCGACCTTTATTATTAATTAATACCGGTCATTGAACGACCCGGTAACAAGATAATCGACGTCGTCGACGACCCCGGGTTATATTGATACGGGCGAAAACTCTCACCTGGTCCGTTAGGTCGGAACCCGACCCGACCGGGTGAAACGGAACCACCGACCGAACCGGTCAGAGAACCACAAATTTGTAAGGAATGAAACGGATGGAGTGAAGATAAAAGGGAAAAAATACTCACCTGGAAATGAAAGAAAATACTGATAGAGGGAGGTGAGGTGGATGGGGAAGGTAAAAACCGAAAAATTCTCACCTGAAGATGAAAGGTAACACTGGTAGGGGGAGGAGAGATGAGTGGGGAAGGTAAAGCGAAAAATTCTCACCTGGTCCGTTGGGGCGGAACTGTAGGTCGTGGAATTATCACGATACACCTGTCCGTGATAGGTATGCAACAATGAAGGCAGACATTGATGGTGCCAGTATGGGATGAGCTGTGGGGGCCAATATGCAGAGCCATAGTATTAAAGGCCATAGGAACAGGATGACATATAGGCAGAGGCAGTGTAGACACAACTAGAAGTGAAATTAGGAAGCATCAAAACATACAAACTCACCTAGAAGCGTAATCAGAAAGTTGGTGAACTTCCTGTCCCTCCTAGGACTATATAATAATCATAGACAATAGGTAAGGTCTGAGACAATAAGGACAATAAGAACAAAGAACAAAAGAAACAATAAGATGTAACTGTCAATCAATGACTAGGAAAAGTGCTGGGTCACTGATCTCCAACACATAGAAGATAAGGCTAGACAGCAGATGTGATCTATGTTGCAGTATCTGTACAGTTTATCATGTGTCACTGAAACACCCAAATGGTGTAAGACTTTGTGTACCATGTAAACTACAAAATCTGCAATAAAAAGTACATGGGTATGAAGCTATGTCCACAGGGTATGTGTGTATGTAGTTTATATACTATAGCAATTGAAATTGTATGTGTAGAAGGTGAAATCACGGAGACATGCAGATTCCACTTTGAACCAGTCAATAAAACACGGTGTAGAGATTCTTAGTGTGGTGTGTGGGTGTCCGAGGTGAGGACTGCAGAACGGAGGTAGGAACACGCTGGAACACACAGGAACACGCACAGACACAGAGGAAAGCTCCGGGACACAGAAACACGATGCACACAATGTAGAGGGAAAACCAAGGTGATGTATTGTGACGACCTAAGGTCATATATGTATTGTAAGGTAAGGAGGGCATGTTCGAAGCATATTCTACATCAATAGTGACCGGTCCGGAGCTCGTGCCTGCAACCCGCCTCGTGTATCTACCCATAACAAAAGAAACAAGCTCATGTCCATTCCGGGTTCTGGGAATCGTTCTGTTGCAGTTCCTGCTGATGTGCTGATGCATGTGGTGATACCTCGTGCACTGGGTAATGTGATAGCCAAGCCCGGGCGGGGCGTCCAGGCCTCAGAAACCTCGGCGGGACTTGGACAGTCTGGGCTGACGGGATTGAAATGTCAGTCACCTCCGGAAAACGTCGGACAGGAATGTAAAGCGCAGGGAAAGTGTCGGGGGTGTTGGGAGTTCAAACCGAGGGTGATAGGGAGTTGTACCTGCGGACGGGGGCTTGGGCTTGGGCCGGAAACCTCGGTCACGGACGGAAAACCTCGGTTACGGGCGGAAAACCTCGGACAAGCATCGAAAACCTTGGACGTGCAGGAAACACCTCGGACCTGGGAACTGGACAATGGGGAAGGATGTCAGGTAGCTACAGAATGCTCCGAAATCCTGAATGCACTACCTAGAGCATGCACATGCTCTACAACAGGACTTATAAATCCCAATCAGGCCTCTGATTGCTCGTCCTCGTCGTCCTCATTGTCTTCATCATCGAGCTCGACTGGGACTACAGGTGGCCTCGGAATTGCAGGGGGAAGTTTGCCCCGTGTTGGCTGCTTCCTGGTGAACTTCTCCTTAGCTGTTCGAGCTGCAGTGTGCTCCGCCTCTCACTGAATTTTCTCCAGCTCCCATTCAGCTTTCTGATTCTCGATCGCCTTCGTCCTCGCCTCTGTTTGCTGCTTCCAGATCACCAAGGCCTCCGTCCTGCTCTGGCAAAGAGACTGCCACTGCGTCTTTTCTCTTTTCTCCCTTTTCCGACTAGCTTCGGCCTCCACCACCTTCTCAAAGAAGACATATCCCGTCAGTAAAACTGGTAAGCCATCGCCTATCAGCTTCCCCTTCTTCTTCCGCCAGCTTTCTTATCCTCCTGGAAGGCAAGCTGTCCACGCAGTCTCTCACAGTAGGCCTCATTCAAGATGCTAGAGGCTTGCATATTGATAACACAAAGTTGGAGAGCCTCCTCGTGTGCACCAGCCTCGCAAAGTGCCGAGAGCAGCAGCTTTTCATTAGATGTGTGTGGTTTTATGTTTAGAGCCTCGTTGAAATGGACAGGGGGTATGGCAGCCGTCGTGTTGTGTTCGAGACGAGATGAGGAGGGCATAGGGTTGGTTGACATCAGAGGGGCAAGGGAACTTTCTGCAAGTTTGCTGATGGCGTTTCTGATGGTGGCGACATCATCCGACTCCCAGGGTCTCTTCCCCTTCTGGCCTTCTTCATTCTCGTCCTCTGAATCACTCTCAGAACCCCCTTCATTCACCTCTCCACCATCTTCCTCTTCGTCTGTCGTGACTGTGTCATTATCCTCCTTGCCGCTCTCATCATCAGACCCTTCCTCCTCGACTTCCTGGACTGTGCTGATGGCTAGTTTGTGCAGCATCTTTGCAATAACCCGAACTGGGGTTGACAGCGCAACAGGGAGATGTGCCTTGCAAGATGACTCTTTGCTTGGAGCAATCATCTCCTTAGAGATGACACTAGGGTTGAATGGCCAAACCCCTGTCTTACGCAAGGCGGCCTTGATGTTGTCGGGAGTCAAAGCACGAAGGTGTGCCCATCCATAAATACCAAGGAAATTGGTTTTATTAATCTGCTCTCCCGTTCTGAGCTCCCAGTTATCCCGCTTGTGGCTCAGACAGAGTTTTACAGGTACGAAGAGGATGACATCAAGACCTTGGAGGACATGGGTGGTGTGGGATGGGTAGCAGAGTACGAGATCTTGTGCATCCTCATGTAGTTGAGAAACTCATACGTGTAGTGTGAGTTATGTCTATCCACAAGTAAGAGCTGATATTGACCATTCACCTTTTTAGCAGTTTGAGCATTAAACTGTTTGATCCACTCTACCCCAATTTCGCCATTAGTCCAGCCCTTGATTGAGTATCCGAGTCTACTGTCGCAGTGAGTATCCTTGTTTTGAAGTTTAAATGCATTACTTATGATGCATTTGAAGGGTTATCTTGCTTCCATTTCATCTGAAAGCCCTGGCCCTTGAAGATTACTGCAGGCGGTGTTGCTTTTCCATCGGCACATACAGTCACAATGACTGTGATGTTCTTGCAAATACCATCGTGTTGTTGGTACTGTGGGCCCAGCTTACGGCTCCCCATTACTCTCTCCTTTCTACCCTCAGACGAGTTGATCTCAACCTTGTCTGTCCCATATGTACACTCTTCTGCAATGTCATACTTCTCTTTTGTTTCCTTCAGGAGATCAAACCAGGCCTGGACAGTGTTTGTGTTAACAGCACGGCCCCTCTTGGTGTCCAGTGTGGCCGACCAGGACATTTTGATCTGTGTCGAGTGTTTCTCGACAAACCGGTAGCTCCATTGCTTGTCCAAGCCACGGAACGATGAGCCCAAGCGAGCTCGCAAGATTGAATTGCCATGCTCCTGGAGCCGCCTGTGGCTGAGAGGAAAACCATGATTGCTGATTTCACCAATGTAGCCAATCAGGATGTCTTGTTCACCGTCGGTAAAGTGAGACTTCATAGCATTGGTCTGTGCTCGACTCCGCTCTCCATTGGCCTCTTGTATGAGTGTCACATGGTCCAGCTCGATATTAAGTCCTGTCTCTACTTTGTAGAGCTGTACGAAATCCTTTGCAACTGTCTGTGCACCCTTGCCTTTCGTCTTCAGAAGCTCCACAGAATATGCTTTGATTGCACGAGATTTGATGTCTTCATAGCTTTCCAAAGCCAGCTGGGCTTTCTTGGAAACAGTGGTTGCTTTTGCAGACATAGAATATAGTAGCCAGGTGTTTGAGGCTATGTGAGCAGGGCTGGAACAAGGTGCACCAAGTTCGCCGAGAAACATGTTGGCATGGTCAATGAGTCTGATATTGCTTGACCGCGATCTGGGTCATGCAGCAACCAAATAACCTGGAAATACCTTTATTTTGAAGCTTATGGATCTGGGTATCACTGCGAGAAAGCATCAGATGATTTGGAATAGTTTTCGCAGTCCTATGTCAGAATCAAATTTCACTAACACAAAATTTGGTGCTTTGGTGCTCAGATCACACAAGTTTGGCGAAATTTGGGCTCATAAAAACATTACATTTTGTATTCATATTATAGCTATGTATATGTTATCTTGTTGCAACACAGAAATATTTGGAGGAAACGAGTGAAGAACGTGATTGCTAGACATGAACTGTTTCAGTGAATAGGGGTGTTTCAGTGACATATGATAAACTGTATTTGACAATTAAACTTTGACTAATACCAGGCATTACACACATAACACACCTTTCATCTTTCTGTATGTCTCTGACTATTGGGCCACTAGCATTTCTGCCTCATATCATTGTAGGACCTTTAGTACCTGTTTGTGAAGTCCTGGAGCTGCCCTGGTGTCCTGACAGAGCCTCAGTAGTGCTGACATTCACCCAAAATTAGCCTATCCACCCCATCCCCCTTCTGCAGGTTGAAATAAATTAGAATGCATGAGAGGTTCTCTTGATCCTGATTCCACTATGTAATACCTTGAATTTGAGCCCTGCACCATCCTTATCTACCAGGTATTGAGCTAGATATGCCTTTATCAGTTGTTATCTACATTAGTCACATGATCATTACACTGACATTTCTGATCACATGACCTGTCAAAATTGCGCTGACAGACACTGACCCATCACTAATTTACTGGACCATCACTAATTTACTGACCCATCACTAATTTACTGACCCATCATTAATTTACTGACCCATCGTTAATTACTGACCCATCATTAATTTACTGACCCATCGTTAATTACTGACCCACCACTAATTTATTGACCCATCACTTAATTACTGACCCATCATAAAAATTCTGCCAAGTCCTGATATCTGAACAAGGGTCAGATGTAGCCTGAAGTGCCCAGATGCTCCCAAGATGCCCTATTACAAGCTAACCAGCTTTAATCTCTTTACCCACAGGTCCAGGTCTCCAGGTCTCCAGGTCCAGGTCCTCTGCCAAAACTGATTCCATGAGGCTCTGCTGCCTACCAACTAGCCCATCAAACGCTGCACCATATTCTACCCTGTACATGCCATGTCAATTTATACTTAGATGCTACTCCAAATGCCCCAGAACAACCTGCTACCATTAATCCAGCTTTAAAATAAAGTGCAGCACATCTCACCTACTGTATGTCATGGAGGGCTCTATATTTGATGCTCAGATGCTGCCCTTAAACTGCCCCAAAAGGCCCTATTCCCAACTAATAAGCCAAAAAAAATCTGGGAGGACCCATGGACCCAGACCCAGACCTGAGACCTAGACCTGGCCTGCACAGACCCAGACCCAGACCTGACTCAGAATCTAGGACTATTAGACCCTTTTAAGTTCAGGTCTATGGGGTCTATTCAACCCAGGTCAGAGGTAGCCTGAAGCGCATTCTGATGCTAACCAGACCACACATATTTATGATGTGGCTGTGCTACCTATGGTATCCCACACCACCTGTCTGCCTTGCCATACCCGTAGCCACAGATCACATTTTGTCCTCACCCTGCTCAATACCACTCACTTGCTCCCCCCCCTTACCCGCCGTTCCCGCTGTCTCCCCCCCCCCTTGCCCTTGTTGGGCCCCTCTCATTTGGTGACGAAAGCGTGATCAATCTTTCCGTGTGCCAAGGCCTCAATCAGTAACCCCCCCACCGCAACTTGACCTCGCAAGACACCATACTTAATTGTGCAAGACCACCACACTTAATTGTGTGAGAACCTCCCTCTCAATTTTGTATGCCTATGAATACTATGACGACTACGAGGAACAGTATGATGATGGCAGCTACTACGACACCGAGCACTGTGACGACATAGACAACTACCCCGAGCTTGACTGCTATGAACCCAGCGGGCTTGTGAACAATGAATGGCTCAATCACGAGCTCGCTGAGTTTGAACACGAGGAGGAACCAGACGAACACCACGACTCTTCCACTCCTTCCCCTTCATCCCACAATAACCAACACCTCGTGCTCGACCCCCAGCATCCCACGGTCCATGACGAGTACACCAATTCCCCGTATGAGGCTGATTGCACCTTGCATGTGGACAACATTAGAGACCTTTCACAGGTCCACCCTTGCTACTGGCTGCCAAACTATCACTTGATTGAGCCCAACCACAGAGATGACAATGGAGAGAAGTACAGATACAAGCTCGAAGGAGAGATGTACAAGGGCAAAGACAACAACAACAAGGCCTGGCAGGCTGAGCTGGCACGATATGGTGTCACAGATGATGATGTGAACGCCGTGCACGATGAAAAACACACCATGCTGACATTCACAGACAACACAGATGTGTTCACACACACGGCACACAATGTGCAGCTGCCCTCCTAGCTGTGATACAATCACAACCTGCTGTGTGTCTTATTGCCCATGCTGTGTCCCTCAACCAACAACACCCCCGGCGCCATCACAAACACTAACACAACACCCAGCCCAATACCATCTATCCACAATGTACCACATATCCGCACTCACCAGGTCATCAGTGATGTCTGCCTCTCCCGTGTACCACACCACAAGTGTCCAGACCCCCTCAAGTGCACGCACTCGACACACAGACCCTCACATGCAACCACACAACTTTCCGCAGCCCCTCGACCTATCACGCCTATCACCTACTGCATTTCTGGCACCCTTCACCAGGCTGTATCTCACGGTGTTGTCAGATACCGCGCTCCCTGCCGCGGCCACAGCGGCACTCAAGCATATCATTGCCATGGCCCGTTCACTCAGATTGGAGCCTCCACCAACCAGCTCTAGCAATGCCAAGCACTGCATCACTGACCGGGCCGCTGAACCCGCAAATGATTCTAGTATGAATATCACTTCAGGCTACCTAAAATGGGTAACTATTAGTTACCTTTGACCTGCCACTAAAGTATACTAATAGTTGTCCATTTTGGCTGTGAGACTCGGGTCCAATTCTTGGGTCCTGAAAGTGGTCAGGTCCCTGGGTCATTTCCTAGGTTCTTGTACAGGACCTGGGTCTACTGTATGACGGGTCCGGACCTAGGTCTTAACCCAGGTCCTGGGAGCAGACCCAGGTCTAATTCAAGGTAGTAGCAAGAGCACTTCAGACTGCCCTGTGCGCCTTATAGAGAGTTGCCTATAGCTGAAAAGGGGCCTCTGGGGGGTGGTTGGTCAGTACATTAGTGGGTTATTAAATGAGTAATAGTCAGTAAACTAGTGCAACACAGGCCAGCCGGAGCTGGCCAGGTCAAAAGTGGGTGAGAACAGTGCTGCCTGGCCAGACATAAGTGAGTCTTGATACATACAGTATAGTACTGACTGACCATACATTTTGAATTGTACTAGATTCAGTGTGGTGTAGGCTGGCCAGAGGGAAGACTTTGGCACAGGTTTAGCATGGTACTTGCAGGCCAGATGGAAACAGGTGCAGCATGGTACTGGCTGGCCATAAAGTAGAGAGGAAACCAGGTTCAGCACAGCAATGGCTGGCCATGAAGTAGATGGGGAAACAGGCTCAGTGTGGCATGGGCTGGCCAGAGGGTAGTATCCAAATGGGTTCAGCGCGGCACGGGTTGGCCAGGAGGTAGACAGGGAAACAGGCTCAGTGTGGTTCTGGCTGGCCAGGGGGAGATTCCAAAACAGGGTCAGCACAGTGCAGGCTGGCCAGACCATAACCTGGTGAACCACTTCAGAACCACACTGGCTGGCCAGACAACATTATAGATGGGTAGCCCTACCCTAAAAACATCCTTATTTAGCACCTTCGGCCCTGATGGTGCCTTGATTCCCACACTATTGCCTGATTGGTCTGTTCTCGGGCTTTTACAAAAATATTTATTTGCTCAAAACATGATGTATGCTACCTCACCGGAACCAGAATTTTCCGTAGAATCAGAATCTGGAATCTGTTTTGGGCCTAGTTGCCCGTAGCAACCAATATTGGCAATTCCGGTAGCCGGTAAAATATTTGCAAATCATTCATTTGGTTGGGCAAGGGCGAATCATCCCGGACAGCTGGATGCTTGCCTTTCAACAGGAGATCAACCAGGCTGTATAGTGGTCAGAGGATGGAATAAAATGTGCGCTGCTGGGAGGGTGGTGGCTTACCCAAACTTGGGAAATGGCATATCATCCATTGTATCTTCCGCATCCTCTATCGGGTTTGGCAATGGCACAGCATCCCGCTATTTGGAGTGATTCAACCTTTGTTTTGGCTTCCTGGTCTGGCCTGATTGAGCGCCGGACATGGATGGTGCCAAAGGGGTCATGGAAGGGCTCCTATTGTGATGATCTGAGTAGATGATGGAAACCGAGGACGGCATGGACACAAGCCTGTTCCCATACACGGTAGGCATAGCAACACTAGATACTTCCACTGTTTCTGTCACAAAAATGAGGCTCGGGGCCTTTGCCCCAACTGAGGCGCCATGCTGCCTGCAGGATGGCACAATATTTAGGCTCACACCCGGCGGGAATACCACAGAGGACGGGAGAGACCGCAAAGGGACTGACTGTATCACTTGACGCACTCTGGAAGTCACAAATGGCCTGGAAATTGAATCAGCAATCAATCAGCCGCCATTCTGGATACTGCACGGCCGTCAATCAGATCGGCCACTCTGAAACCGGCCGTAAGAAGCACAATGCCGTCATTTGAAAAAATAAACAAATCAGAAATATGGACTAACCCTGGATCATCATTAACATATCTATTATACCACTCATTATCGTCTTCACTGTACAAAACGCACGGTGAATAAGGCCTCCACATAATCATGGCATGCATGTTACACAGAAAGGGCCTGAGTGTTATCATCTTCGCTGTACAAAACACACAGTGAATAGGGTTTCCGCATACTTATGGCATGTGCGTACACCGAAAGGGCCTGAGATTCCATGAATCTGTAGTGATGACAATGCGACATAATGAGCGGTGACATTGTGAATTGGCGCTCCAGGCCGACTTGCCCAGGTTGATTGAACAGCGAAGGCTTGAACGCCAGAATGGGGGATAATGAATACAAAGCCAATGTGATGATCATGTAAAGGTGCAACATGTGATGGGTTAAGCACATGGGGGAGCGTAAAGGGGAAGATCCAGGGGGCGACAATCATCATGATGCCCAAAAAGGCAATTCTCGGGATATCGCCAGCAGTGTCTCCTGCCATGGCAATCACTTTGCCAATCACGGCATACCACAATGTAGCTGGCCTCAATAGGGTCCCAGGATTTTAACCAGCCCCCGATGGTCAGGCCCGCACATATTCAACACAAACGGTATCCCAGCCGAAACATACTCAATGAAGGACCTCGCTCAATCAAGGGCACTCTGGTGCGGCCGAGACTACCCATATCGCCCGTAACCTTAACCCCCGACACAGAATCCCTTTTTGGGGGGTTACCAGTGAGGTTAACACATTGAGTATGTGTGGGCTGGCAACACCCAATACACTCTACCCTTCGTTAAATCTTGGTGTGACCGACCGGTCTACTATATTATCCAGTCATCGGGATGGGATTTTTGTAGGAATAAACCGTGGGAGTGGGGACTGTCACGGAACTAAGGGTGCGATAGTGGACTAACCAGGTAAGTGTCCCAACATATTTTTATAATTAAACGAACTTTGTACTACATACGATGGAGTGGTCTTCGCCTTAAAAGACATCTTAGGCTTAGACCTTAGGTAAAACCCTAACCCACGGGTATCGTTGGCCATACCCGCTAAGGCCACCGACTATCTTTTATTTATACGTGCATGGGGTAGTACAATATGGAGTAGCCTTCGCCTTAAAACTCCTCTCAGGTTTAGACTTTGGGTAAAGAACTAGCCTGTACACCCACTCGTCTATACCCGAAGGGCTGTCACGGTGATCTACAGTTTAAACTTTACCCCACGATGTCCATGATAGGCCCCCAGTAGACCCTCGTAAAAAGTTCCGCTCAAGCCTAGACCGTGGGCTAGTATTAAACTCGCCAACCTAGTTTTCTATAGTCGTTAACTAGTTTTATGGCTATTTTGTGACTATTCCGACCTATAGTCAGTCAAGAAGTACCTAGTCCCACAGGGTCCCGAGTTTAATTTCGATAATAATAGGAGATAAGTCTAGTCCTATCGGAGACGTTCAAAGTATAGAGTCCAATACGTATATAGTGCTTAGTACTTCGCACGTGGTGAGTGTTTACATAGTATCTGGTACGGTCCTAGACGATTGTACCACAGATGGGACGGAAACTCTCACCGAACAGAACAGAGTCTTTATGACTAGTAACACAGGCCACTACAGACCCGGACGTTTTCTAGGAGCTACTCTGCAGACGCGAAGAGTGTCCCCTAGTGTGAGTGGCATCAAAGAACACACGGTGAGGATGAGAACATGCCCGCCACGATCACGGCATTGCACTTGACCTTCAAAGTCCCTATAGACGAGCACTTCCAATTAACGGTACACAAGTGAACGTGTAACCAGTCCTGATTGACCGTAGTACACTCGGTGCTAGAGCGCTCCATGGACGGTCCTTGCTATTTAACGGCGCCCAAGTGACCTCGTACCTAGTATTGGTTGGACAAAGAAGAAAGAACAACGGGCTAAAAAGGCCAAGACGGTATCTCTGTAGGACGCCGAGTCCCTGACCGAGACCCCCGTCTGGGTTCTATAGTTAACCCATTCGACAGTACTCGACTTCGTCGGGTCCTCGACGTCCCCCTAATCGTCACTCTCTCCCAACAGATAGTTGACCTGAGTGACTCGACTTCTATACGCCCGAGCGGACGACCCCGATATCCGTGGCTTAGTTCTAACTGAAACTGTTCAAGTCCCTAGTTAGATACCCGACCTCGTTTAATTACGTGTACTAGGACTCGTAAGGGCGGTCGGTAGACTACAGAACGCCGAACTGGTAGTAGTCACCGAAGAAGTAAGCAGGAAGGCTGGTGTTCACGGTGTCGCCGAACTCGGTCAGTCCGTGGTGTTCCCTGGGCGGTCTACGGGTCTTCTCTTGTATTTACATGGCGACAGAGCTTGTCAAACTTACTGGGGAAAGACAGACGACGCTACGTAGTGACTAGCTACACACGTCGGTATGACAGCAGACACGTCGGAATATACAGCGGACTCACACCAGCTTTCCCACAAGAAGAACCCGTAACCACTTGTACCGCCATAACTTCGTTCACCTACACCCGTTACCACCCATTAGGCAACGGGCACTAGTCGAACATTAAACCGACCCAGATCGAACCGAGGTTGGCCGGCCACTTACGTGTCGGCCGTTTTCTGGCCGGCCCGTGAGACTACCCTCTCCCACTTAACCTCTTGGGGTTTCCTATATAGCTCATATAACCCCTAATT
>KV417481.1:643712-666793 GCA_001630335.1 Athelia psychrophila | reverse complement strand
GGCGTTAGACGAGGAAGGTGTACACGCGGAAACATTCCATTGGGTTGGTACGTCTTAGGTAAAGTGCGGGGTTCTACGGTTGAAGAAGCGAGCAAAGACTGCCAAGAAGTCGCCTGTTCGATAACGGAGTACGCCCGACGACGTACTACCCGAAAAAGTGACAAGCTTCAAGTCACCGGACACAAAGTGTCAAAACCTCAGGAACGAGCCGGTATGCTTCTCACGCCTCATTCAGAAGGGAGGCGCCGAAAAGTCGGCACTACTGAAAACCAAAGAACCGACATACGTAGCGCCGACAGACCTGCAATAGACTTCCTCAGCAGCATCTACCACCACCCCTACCTCTACCACAATAAGAAACGCGCACCGGCCTGGCGACGCTTCTACATACAAACCTACCTTGACTCTTTCGGAAGTAACACTCTCCCAGCGTTCGACTCACTAACTCGTGTCTTTGGAAAGTGAATATAACTTCCATAGTGAGTGGTCAAAACATACTACACCGGACCACACCTTTACTAGTGGGAACATCTGGTTCTCATTTCCCTTTCCCATTCACGTGTGTACAAAGGCGACGTCCTTCAACATGAAACGAATTAATCAGCAATCGCGCGTGTAAGGACCACTGCACTTCAGTGTACATATGAAACTGTTTTGGGTACTTAGTGAGCAAAGGGTTACTTTAGGCAGTTATTAGCCTTCCGTCTATACTACGTAATACCGGACGGCGGCGTAAGTGCAATTTAGTACCTTTCTTGTCATGTTTATACAAGATTAACTTTGTGCGTTGGCCTTTAGTGTCGACGTGGATGGGGAGACAGTAGAACTGGTACTGGACGGACTTCGTTGGAACAGTCTAATAGGTACCTACACACTACGTGACAGCAAAGTCTAGCCATTTCGAGCACGGTGACCCATAAAAGGAGGTACTCTCACAACACGAATGCCCAGTTAAGGAGGTGGTAACACCGGACCCTACATAACTGGCCTAGGAACGTCACGATAGTCACCCCAAAACTCTCGACAAGAGTTGTCGGCCTGACTTTAAGACGACTCGTCATGTCCGGTCGGTCTCGACCGGTCCAGTTTTTCCCCACTCTTGTCACGATGGACCGGTCTGTATTAAATCGGAAACGAAATATACAATATGTACCTCATACCATGTCTGACCGGTATGTAAAACTTAACTTGATACAAATCACACCATACCCGATCGGTCTCTCTTATAAACTCTTGTGTAGGTCGTACCATGATTGACCGACCCACCTTTGTCCGTGTCGTGTCATGAGCGACCGATCTTTCATCTACCCCTTTGTGTCCAGGTCGTGTCACACCCGACCGGTTTCTCATCTTATGATATGTCCCAGTCACACCAAGACCGACCGGTCCCCCTTCATAGGTTTACCCAAATCACACTGTTACCGACCGGTCCTCCATCGATCCCTTTGTCCGAGTCACACCGTGTCCGACCGGTCTCCCGTCGTTGAGTTTTCCCAAGTTGTGTTGTATCCGATCGGTTTCCCATCATCTACCTTTGTCCGGGTTATGTCATGATCGATCGGTCTTTCATCTGTCCCTTTGTCCAAGTCACATCGTTATCGATCGGTCCTCCATCGATCCCTTTGTCCGAGTCACACCGTGTCCGACCGGTCTCCCGTCGTTGAGTTTTCCCAAGTCGTGTCGTACCCGACCGGTTTCCCATCTTATGATATGTCCCAGTCACACCAAGACCGACCGGTCTCACTCTAAGGTTTTGTCCCAGTCGTGTCACGTCCGACCGGTCCAACGTGGATCATAAGATGGGGCAGATTGCGACGAAGATGGAGCCCACGACAGCAGTGCCCGGGATGCAATGTTATGGGCAAGCGAGGGAGAAGATGTGGTTAGGTTTGGCAGATGATGCCCGAGCGGCTTTCCACAGATTGGGATTGGTCCTTTCCCCCGCATGATTTGATTTGGACATGGGGAGCTTGAATGCCATTATTTCATTTCAAATTGAGATTGAAATTGTTGCCTCTTGCCCAGTCGTCAACGTGTCAGCCGATCATGACCACATTGGCCGCTAATAACACTGGTGTAGGACTGGCCACCGCCATCCGCATCTTAATTGTCCCTTCAAATTGAGATTGTTGCCTCTCGGCTGGTCGTCGACGCATCAGCCGATCATGACCACGTCGGCCGCTAATAACACTGTCATAGGACAGGCCACTGCCATCTGTATCTTAACTGTGGCTTCCAGCTTTTCTTTGCTTGATGTGGCCGGCTCCCGCACAGGACTGGATTCCTGTGATATCAATGTCTCAGCATCCCTGTGGTGTCGCAAATGATATTCTATGTATTATCTTGGGCTATTTATCATCATCCGGCGACCTTTTTTGGTGTGGGCTTGTGAATTGGCAATAGACACCTTTAGCAAACACTTGGCTATACCACCACATCCACTTGAGGCACAAGGAGGATGTCGTGAAGTCACAGATTGGGCGACATTTTGTGTCATCTGAGTGGTCTCACGCGCTTGTTGATGGAAGTTTATATGGGCTCGAAAATGCATGACTCTTGTTGGATACAAACCCTTGCAAAGTGCTTGCCGGCATCTCTGGATGTCTTCATGATTCACGTGAGTGCAATGCATAGTATTTTAATGACATTTCTCTGAACCAACCCCATCAGCTTGCCGATGGGCTGAGAACATTTGTAGATGTTGAAGAAGAGTGGGCCAATATCATTGAAGCGGTATACAGCTTCAGTGGTGGCAAACAAATCTGCGCTGGTCTTTCATTCCGTAGGGTGGTACTACCAAGTATATTGAATGTGCTGGAACATAAGGGCATAGCTTCATACAACCGAGCATATTGACGAGAGGGAAAATTATTCTACATTACATAATGGTGCAACTTCAGTCATTGCTAATGTATGCCGCTTTTCCTGCGTGTCTCCGCGCCCCCAGCAAAGGACCCACAAGTTGAATTGGAGTGGCCGATTTACGACTGATTGGTGCCAGGATGCACAAATGCCACGTGGATCTGATGCATGTTCTCGCCGAGCTGTGGGCAATGGGTGGTGACAAAATTGACGGTCCCCTCGCAATCATGTAAATACTGCCCATCCTCATTGACCCCTTCATTGGGCACCCAATAGGTGCAGCCGAACATCCTGGTGCAGGCAATATTGGTGTTGATTGTGCTGTACCCGTAACCGTGCCTGTAATATATGTCAGTTTCAATTCGGTTCAGGCATTATTCTTGCTGACTTTATACCAGCTGCGTAGGGCCAAATGCTACACAAGGTGGCCTTCAAGGCATCAATGATGTATGCCATAGAATCTGCCAGGGTGATTTCCGCTGGTGTGTCCATGACCAAATATTCAGTGATATCGATTTGACGGCCGATGATGTATGTGTCCATCACGCGGTTGTAGATGTTCCGGGTGAAAATCTTGTGGGATTGCATGTTTGCGTGCTCCTGGTCATCCCTTGATTGCAGCTGGTGAAAGGCATGATGGGAAAGCTGATGACCAATTGAACGATGATCGGCCATACCTTGACATTGGAACATCTGGCTGCATTCTCGTTGAGAAAAGGTGGCTAATGCACGCTGTATCAGTACACGCAACGGCCGATGCACTTACGGAGGTGTTCCAGGGCGATGGGATGTATGATGTGTTGCTGTCGTTTTTGGCAGACGGCTGCCGTTCTTTCCCCTGTGTGTGCTCGATCAATTCATTATCAGAGAGTGAAGTTAACACACACCTTCCCGTTGTCGGGAGCCAGCCGCATTTTCCTTCCCTGCATGCACGCTCAATGGATTCATCGTCCAATAGTAAACCAGATACACACCTTTTTAGTTTTTGGTCCGGACCTTGCAGGGGCCATAAAACCCTTGGTTGCCATCACCGCATCCGGAACTTTGTTGTCATTGAGTGCCCTCTTGGCACGGCAGATAGCGCAGGCCTTGAAATTTCTGAGAGTGTCGGTCATGTGAACCGGCCGACGGCAGTGTGTCCTCTGACAGTCATCCTCATTCCCTTTGGCGTACTTGAGGATGATCTCAATGATCTCCGGGTCAAATTGCGAAAGGAGCCGGTATTTCTGAGGAGACTCCTCTTGTTTATGGCAAATCGCCCGAGGATCGGCCGCCGCAATGCTCTTGAGGTATGAAACGGTGACCCTGTCCGGCTGGAGTGCCTTTGGGGTGGGACAGTCAATGAGAATGACACTGGAAGTGGACATTGTGGTGGAGTGGTTGGTTGTGGTGATGGTGGTGGAAAGAAGAAGGAACTGAGCAGTGAGTCTGGTTTTTAAATGGTTTGAAGATTGAACTAAGCCATTTTTGCCACACCACATGTCACGGAGGCGCAGGCAAGTACGGTGCTGCCCATATTTAATATTATTATCTTCTGGCTGGAGCCACATTGTCAAATGGTGCATACATATGTATTCTGGGGCTACATATCAGACCCGTTGGCGCACCTGAGCAGTCTGAGCTACAATCACCGTACTACCTTTTGATGAAAAATACTTCATTGATTTTACATTGCTGTATACATCATCCTATCGCGTCAGACTTTCGCGGATTCTCGTCTATCTTACTCTTCACATACATCCATATTTTTAATTCAAGCAAATGCACAATGAAATCATCACATTTCCGCGCAGATATTGGCGGTCCGGCCGAGTGATTCGGCCGGAGCATCGGCATCTGGGGTGAGCCACAACGCGGGTCATTCCCTGCAAATATTCTGCCTGCTCATGATCAGTGCTTCAAGTCCTTTCTGCCCAAGCATGGACAGCATGGCACTGTACCTTCCCAATATTCGGCCAGAGCATGATCAGTGCCTCAAATACTTTTGGCCCAAGCATGGGCAGCACCACATGTATCCTGCCCAGATTCAGCTGGTTCATGACTGCCACCTCAAGCACCTTCAGCGCAAGCATGAGCAGCGCAGCATGCCCAGCTCATATTCAGCCAGCCCATGTTCGACGCCTCAAGCACCTTTGGCCCAAGCATGCACAGTGCTGGGTGATGGGCTGCACAAATTCGGCCCACTCATGATCCCGGCCTCGAGCACGTTCGGCCGAAGCATGATCTGCACGGTATCGTGATTTTATTATCATCGGCTGGCCTGTGCTCACCGCTTGCAAACATCCCGGCCCAAGCATGCAACATGCACCCTCTAAGGTCTGTTGATCTTCGGCCAGTGCATGCTCAATGCATCTGGAATTCCGGCTGAAGCGTGAGGAGCACATATATGGCTTTCTGGTGTGTCACCTGCTCACCCAAATCCACCATGTTGGGCAAAAAAAAATCCACCAGGACGCACGCCAACGCCTTGGCCAAACCATGGTACATGAATCAAAATCCGCCGCTGGTGGTCTGGCCAGCACATATTCAACGTGAACAGTATTCTGGCCGAAACATACTGGATGGAGGACCTAACTCAATCACTATGCTGGCCAAAGCATTCCCACAGTGGGCCGAGACATGCAAAGCGGGTCTCAGCCGAACTCGGGTGGAACATATGCCATGGGCTATTGTCACTTCGGCTGTGCATGTCTTATTATGTTTTACACTGAACAGGCTGGTTAGGATGCTATATTTCAAACATGCATCAGGGGGGTCACTAGTGCTGGTAGTCACCCATGAACACTCTCTCAAGGCACAGTTGGATGTATGGCAGGCCAAGATGCAAATTGCTTTCCAAGAAGAGCTTTATGCTGTTGACACAGTATCTGATGTACTGTTTAAGTTGCTTGCTCTCCATTTTACATGGTACAATAAGTTTAGTGAAAGGGTATGTTTCCTATTTTACAACCTGTTCTATATCAAATTTCACTACATTTCTAGGGTGCTGGAGCCTCTGAAGATATTCACCCCAATCAACTTCCACAAGACGGTGCATTGAAAGTCAATTGGGGTCAGAGGGGGCCAAGGGAATCTCAGGACATATGTGACCATCCAGCCCTTTACAGGCAAGTCACTGATATTATTCTCACCATTTTCATGAGTTTCCAGTGAAGGGTGGTGAAATCTGTCAGGTCTTCCGGATCTTCATCTTCTGGCAGTGTGAGTTTGTTCCAAGAGAAGTAATGCTTGATGCCATTGTGGAGGTCTGCCAGGATAGATGCAGATACCTCTGGAATCTGCACCTGCTGCTCAGCTGTGCAGCACAATTGTGGAATGCCCTTGATCAGGATGTTGTGATCACAGTTGTCTAACACACTTATCTAGATTTATAGCCTGTCAGATACATGTGGTGCGGGACAGAATCAACATATAGTGTGCGGCAGACAGAGGATGTGAACAGTAACATAACATGGGTCTGCCCTTGAAAGCTCAGCAGTGCTGGTCACACCCCCATCTAGGTAGGGTCCAGGTGGCCTGCCTCTCTTAGCTCTGTTGTTGGTGGTGTTTTTGTGAGCTCCCCACTTATGTATCCTATTGCACTGCTGTTACAGTTCCTGTTAGCCACTTGCAATGTGGTCGGCAGATGGCACCCTCATTACTGAATAGGGAGGGTGATCACTGGTCATGCTGCTTGGTGAATGTATTGATGGGTGGTGCAAGAACTATTTTCATTCCAGGGAATCAGCAAAAGGTATGGTGGGGTGAGCTCAGTACTCAAAGCCAATGGGGTTGTCTGAGCCGCATTACATGCTGAGATCTGAGCCAAAGTGTGCTACCCATTAGTTCCCACAAGCCTGGCATGCTTTTATGGCACTGTTGGGTATCCGGAGAATATGTGAGAACCATGGATAATAATCTATCATACTGCAAAGGATGTCAGTGGGTGTGCAATAACATGTGTGAGTGTACATACACAAACATGTGACACATCATGTGAGTCATCACGAGTGCTACCCATTATGCTGGCCCTCATAGTATCACCCTCGGTGGAGTTGACACGGTGAACCTTGCCCCACTGCTCAACCTGCAAATTCCGCAGAAAGGCTTTGGCAACAGCAACTGATACAGAAAATTGTGTGGCTAGTGCGGCTGCAATTCTCCCAAGTGTATCTGCAGTGGGTGCTACCCTGATATGTGGCAGAAGCAGAACACGGGTAGGATCTGGCAGCCAATGGACAGTGAGCAGGAGATTCAATCAAGTAGATTATTGAGCCACATACAGAATAGGTCGCTGAAGAGACCGTCTACGGCGCCATGAGGAGGCTTGAGAGATAGTTCTGCTTGAACATTGTAGATAGTTTTGATCTAAGTGATTTGTGCAACCTCCATTATGTGGTGGTCCAGCGAGGCATAAGGAAAACAGTGACTGTGAATGGCGGGTTGCAGTGTGCCACAATACCACTCCATAGGAAACACCCAGTAATACCACACTGGGCCAGCGGCTCGTATGCTCGACACAATATGCAGCAGGGCGTGAATTGTGAGGGGGCAAGCAGAGATATGAGAGAACGCACAAACTGGAGGCAGACAGTTAGTAACTCCACGAGGCGGATGAAATGCTTGTAGCATTTCTTGTTCTTGAAACAGTGTCGCAGCAGGATGGGGCCTGGGTGGAGAGTCCAAAAAGACCACATTTCTGCGAAAATGTATCCGCCATTGTTTGTAGCAACATTAGGCACTCTGGCTCCATATACCGATGGTATTGTGGAGCGCGACTTAGCTGTCCCAGCCCTGACTCCCTGCCACATGGCTTTCTGAAGCTCATACTCCTCATCACCTTCGTCGAGTTTCTTGAACTCACCTGTCCAATAAAGGACAAGGTTCTTGATAAGGTTCTCCCAGATGAGGTGCATGAAGTTGTATGGGAATGAGGTGGGGAAGAAGAGGGTAGGTAGATATGACAAGAGTGGAATGCTCTTGATGCTGTACACTTTTGCCAGCCTGCTTGTGTCAATGGCTGTGGTTGCACTTTGGACTTCTCTGGCTTGAGCGAGGAGGCCATCGTGAGTGCAAAGGGGGAGCTGGTGTGGATCATAGGAGTGAATAGTGCACATTCAGCAAGGGGAGATGCTGTTGTGGCCCTTCATACACATCACCATTGAGACAGCTGGGATGTCTCCGAAGACAATGATAAGGTATACACAAAGGACAAATAAAGTCCCCGACAAGATGTCGAAGGCATGGATGCCAGCTGTGAGCTCCTCCATCTCCTGTGCAAATGGCCACAGGAAAGAGTCCATATTGTGAGGTTTTCTTGGGCCAGGGACTCTTCCAAGTCTGAGGAATTCATTGAGGCGGAACTATACATCCGGCGGGAGATTGTAGTTGAAGGGAATCAGGGGCCATGCTGTGCTCTTGCGCCATTTGAAAGGAGCAAACCCGTCAGTTGATAGGCCGAGGGCAACATCCTGTTTGTCTGTGAAAAAAATTCAGTGTCTGGTAATTGGTTCAAAGACATCAGCCACAACATCAGGCTTGTGCACATAGTCCCCCCGATACTCCATCTTCGCAGCCATGTCCCAGTTTTGTGAAAGTACGTAGGTGAATGTCTTCTGTGGCTTCCCATCAGCCTGATAATGTAGCTCGTTACAGGTCGGACAGTGGGTGAGATCCTGCAGATGGGGTGGGGCATAGCAGCAGCAAGAGTTGGGGGAGCAGTCATAGACCCGCGGCTTGAATCCTGACAAGAAGACTACACAAGAGTGAATGCCATGCAACGACGGGAGTGGGGTTTTCTGGGGGAATGCATAAGGGAGCTTCTTGAATGTCCAACTGACATGATCAGCATCTTCGACAACCACTCAGCAGGGGCAGGAAGATCAAGAATCGGAGCAGGCGGTAGATGAAGTGTCTGAGTGACATGGTGTCGATTGAAAGCAGGAGTAACATTGAAGGATGAGCAGACAAGATCAACCAGAAAGTCAACACCATGTGATCATTTATCAATCAGTGATGGACCGGCATCTTTAGTGCACAGTAGCAAAGATCTAACACAGGCTGAGAAGCAAGTGGGCTCTAAGAGGTATGAAGTTCAGAAGCTTTGATGTTGACATGGGCTGTCCTGCAGTGTGCCAGAGCTGGTCAGAGATGTATTTTTAGAAATATATGAAAGAACCATGGCCAATTCAGTGGACCTGGCTACCTAAATCAATCAAAACACAGCTACAGCTAGTTTTAATATATGGAAAAAATTCAGCTGTAGCTGAGGGTGAAAATTGATTTTTCCGCACTTGGCTGCTGCATATAATATCTATTATCATGTAGCTACCACTGTACACATTTTCAATTATTGCCTAGCTGGCCTGGTAGGCCCAGGAATGGCCCCGGGTTGGCCTGGCAGGTGCCCGGGGCTGGGTGGCTGGCCCAGGGGGCTGGCTTAAAATGGTCGTGGGTGGCTGAACGGGGGCCAACCGAAAATGGATATAGGTGGCTGGTAAAATGGGATTGCTGCTGGCTCCCAATTGGATCCGGGGCTGGCAGTGCATATGGATAGCACCTGCATTGGGACCTCCTTATTTGGCATTCCCGTGCCTGGGGGTGGCCCGGTTCCCACAGTATGGCCCAATTAGTCCGTTCGCGGGCTTTCATACAAATATTTTTCACCTCTGAATAGGATGTATCCTATATCACCAGGAGCGGAATTTTCCGTAGAATCTGAATCTGGAATCCACTTTGGGATTGGGTGCCCGTAGCAACGGGTACAGGTGATTCCGGTGGCTGATTCAAAATAAATATGCACATACCCCATCATGTTATCATATCTGAAACCCATTTCTTGATTGGACCACTGGGTGAGCAGATATGGGCATTCCGGTGGTGGCACCATATACCAAATTTGGAAATGGGTGATAGGGGTACATATCATACCTCATTGGAACCGGAATTTTCAGGAGAGTCTGAATCTGAAACCCATATCTTGATTGGATGGCTGGGTGAGTAGATATGGGCTCCCCGGTGGTGCCACCATATATCAAATTTGAAACAGGGTACTGTGGGTACTATCAGGGGGTCATCTGGGAGCATTTTTCAAGGCGAGTCTGAATCTGGTCACCGATCACAATTTGAACGGTCGGATCACAAGATATCAGCAATTGATCAAATTACCGAACAGTTGTAGCTGTGGATTATTGATTCAGGAGACCAGGTCCACTGTCTGTCAGCGTCTCGTTGTCGTCCAGCAGCCAGAACTTGTTTGGCCTCTGCTCTGGGACCTTGTCTACCTCACAGTCGTCCAGTGCCATAATGTCAACCCATCCAACTGATCCTGGATTGACCTGTGACACACACTCAGGGGGCTGGGATGTCTTATGCTGTTCATGTCACCATCATTGTCAGTGAAATTGTCACCAGTCTCGTCAAACATATATGGCATGTCAGCCAAATCAACGCTTACTTGCTCTGGCGTGGGCATAGAACCTTGCCACCTTTCCCACCGACGGGCATCAAATGGATGCGGGCAACTCAAGCCCACCGAGCTAGGGCGCGGGAGAAAAAAAGTTGATTGATTATGCTACAGCGAAGGGATGCCGCCACACTGTGGTTGGGCGGCGGAAGGGACTCCACCATGGCAGTGAACCTGGCCAGTGCTGTAATGTGAACAGGCACATTGGTTGTATGGTGTGGGTTCCTGTGCATTATCAAGGTCAGATCAATGATCATCCTGATTGTTATTGTCAGGGGTCTGCCCCTGTCCCTGCAGCTGCCGCCACTACTGCGCCTCTTCCTCCTCTTCTTCCTCCTCTTCCTTCTCGGCCGTGTGGTATGGGGGAAACAGCGACACAGCGGTACAGAATGGCTGGGTTGACGGAACAGACATTACACAGGGAGGAATAATGCGGGGAGGAATACACTGAGGGATAGGCGGTGGATGGCCCCACCCTTGCTCAGCTTCGGAAGTCCCTTCTTCTTCTTCCTTGGGCTCTGCACAGCGGTCGTATAACTGGAGGTTCGGGGAACAGCTCCTTGTGAATTGATGATGGTCGGTGTGTTGGTTAGTTCGTCAGAGGAGGAAGGGCTGTCATTGCCAATGGTGTCGGTCAAATCAGCTGGAGAGGGTCCCCATTGGGGTGTGTTCAAGGTGCTCCGAATCAGGATCCAGGGAGCCAACACTGAGTGTGCTGTGGCCCTAGCGTAGTGTAGTGTTTGTGGGGGGTCATATCACCAAATGTGATTGGGTTCAACATCAGGCAACCAGGAATATGTCTTAAGCTCCCGCTTCAAAGCCTCCTGGATGATATAGAGCTCTGTCGGGTTGTTGAGCTCCGCCATAAGATTCTTCCACTCATTGTACCAATCACGAAGGTAAAATGATTGTGGTGGGAAATGGCTGCTTGGAGCAATCACCGCTCCGTCTGAGTGCAGTGACAGTGCGAGGTCACTGGGTCACCACCCAAATTGCTACATTTCTACATGACATTGCTCGCGAGAATGTTGAGAATGCGGGTGAGGTCTATGGCATTGCTTTCTGTTGTGTTGTCCTCCGCGGTTGACCGGATTGCGGGGTATATTGAAACTTCGCTCCTCACAACCGGGCACAGGAAAGATAAGTTTGGGCAGGGCGAGGGATGACGGTGTGGGTTCCGGGTCAAGGATCATGTGCGCCTTGGTGTGCTGTTTCTGGGTGGGCAGGTTAGCATGGGTAACTTCGCCCTGTGTGGGAGGATGCCACAGCTGACCCTCTTGCGAAAGTAGTTGGTGAATGATAGACCAACATATTGGATGAAGCTCCTATCATTCATGCTCGTGCCCCAGATGGGGCGCAAGATGTCTGAGTCTGGTGGCCAAAGCAGGGGTCGAATGAATATGGTGTTGTCTGGGCAAAACAGCACTGGAAGATCCTCACACCCTTCACATGTGGGGGAAGGGGGAAGAGAAGATGAGGGTCGTTGTAGTCAATGGTGATGGGCAGCACCACAAGCATGACATCTCTGCCCGCTGTGTTACCACGGGGTCTGCAGTGAATGCTGTTCGCCATCCATACCAGACCGATGGCTGTGGTGAGGGCGAGCAGTCGACAGTACAACCAACCCCCAACACAACTACGACGGCCGACGGAGACATGGACACGCCGTATCGCTGATCGAGAAACTAGTAGCGCCCCGAGATCAAGCCAGGGCACTCAAGGACTGCAATCCCTCAGAGGTTGGATTCGGGGGGCTGTTGTGGTGCCCGAGGTGATGCTATAGCCTGCGGGGCCATCGCCGGCGACACTGTGCACATTTGCAAACAGGGATTCATCCATACAGTTAAGCACTTGAAGAAACATATATTGAGATAAAGTCCAGTACACACTATGGTACTTTCGATGTCCATACACTAACCCAGCCACTGCACACTGCTGTATCCACTGTGTGGCAAGGCACACGACAGTCACACTCCACTCTCAAGCAGGTGCATGTCAGACAGTCACCCTTGCCATCCCGTTATGCAGCAGCACACACCATGACCATGTGCGACCCCATCAGCCCAGCCAGACCCGAAGCCCTTGCACACCCTTGCACCCCACACTCCTTGTGTGAATCACAAATGCCTACCAGGGAAGCACAGTCAGCTGACGGCACACGTCTCAGCAAAGGAGCCGTTGTCAAACAGGACAGTGCACGACTGTTAACACAGGAATATATGTGCCGCAAGGCCAACAGGATTCGCACCGACTAGTCGAGGTCGGCCATGGACCATGTGGATGCGCACAACTTGCCCTATTGGCTCACCTACAACAACTACACCAACTCGTGCTTCATGGATGGCAGGTATTACTGGTGTGGCAAGGTCAGCAGGGAGAAGGGTGACGACGGCAACGACAACGACAACGACATTATCCATGTCCAGAAGCCATTGCCTAAATGAGCTGTGCACACCACAGCACTACTCTCAGGCCCACCCCACACACTTCACGCCAGAGAGCCTCAACAGCGTGGCCACAAGCGGGCCCCAACATCACCGGCCCGAGTGCCCGCAGAGGCCCAACATATTACCGGTGTGGTTAGTCAGCGGGGGTAAGGGCGGCAAGGGCAACAACGGCAACAAAGTTATCTATGTCCTGAGGCCATGCCTAAACGAGCTGTGTGCACCACCATGCTACCCTCAGTGCCCGCCCCACACACTTCGGGCCAGAGAGCCCCAACAGCACGGCCACAAGTGGGCCCCAACATTACCGGCCCAAGTGCCCTCAGAGGCGCGACAGCTCAACCCTCTTTGTGTTCGAAGACAGACAAACCAACGGAACTGCGGAGTTGTCATCAGTGCAAAAAGATGGGGAACAGAATCTGAATGATGAGTGTGTGAGCCGCACACTCGTGTACTGCGAGAATTGCATTGAAAGGTGGGTAGTTTATTAGGCGCTATGAGATTCACCAATTAGATATCTGACCATGAAATTTGACGTGGATAAGACCAACATGCAGTGCCCGAAATGCTAGAGTATCTGCAATTGCGCAAAATGCTACAAAGATTAATTGATTGCAGTACCGCACTAGAATTATTATACAGTGGAATGGTGATAATTAAAGTGATGTGGGTTGACACGAGAGATGGCGAGTTGAACACAAGCGGAGCAACGGGCAACGGCAATCTACGCCCCTCATTTGGTACTGTCCGCACACCCTATCCGGGTCCTCATGTTCTTAACTTTCTTTGCCTTTGCCTGTGCCCAGTGGGGACGTGAACTGCCGCATCGTCTGAGGTGTCCATCCACATGCTCATGGTGCTCTGGTTGAAGAGAGGGAGTGTCACACTTGACCTGGCCGGGGTTGTTGGCAGTAACGAGGTGCTCGTGTTGCCCAGTGTGGAATGGGCCCCCCCTTGTCTGATTGTCGTAGCAATCAGTTTGGACACCACTCAAGTGAGCGCAGCGTGGACTCACCTTCATTCTTGATCTCCTCTGTATCCACTTGCTGACCTGATAAACAGTAATTGCTGTGGGCGTAGGAGAGGAAAAGAGCTCGGGACTAATGAGACGGTGCGACACAATAATGGTATCACTTTGGCACACACCAAACTCTGAGACATCATGGAGCCTTATACAAACCGTGGCTGTAGCTCCAGAACGTTAAATTAATTGCACTAGTGCAAAGATACCTGAATTTGCTCAGACCGAGGCACCATTGCCGTCGGAACAAAGACTCACCGCCACAGTGGCCTTTGGGGAGGACAAAGAGTTAGCCACAGGCCACCAGTCTGGCAGTTAAGCTACCCTAAGTGCCAGCCGGAATATCCCCACAGTCAGCCGACACAAATGAGATATGAAATGGCTGCAGTGTCACCACAGGGCATACTGAGATTACAGACCAGGCCCCCATTTGAACACTAGGCGTGTGCGGGGTCTGCACAGTCCGGAGAGGGGAGGGGGATCATAGGTCATCCAAAGGACCGCCGGGACTCTGCCAGATGGCTAGTCTCCAAGCTGGAAAGGCCACTGTGTGCATGTGACTCGCCCTGATCTTGGGTGTCTGATGAATCCCCCGGTTTCGGCCACTAGGGGGGAGAGCATCACGGTAGGCCTGGCTCACTGCTAGTGCTCGCATAGGAGAAGCATTGCAGTGCCCACGATGATGCTTCGGTGGCTACAGCTCCAGTGAGTTTGAGTTTCATCTTTTTTTGACACTGACAGGAACTGTTATGTCCAGAAAGTCGGCAAACGGGAGCGACCAATTGTCCTGTCATCGGCGAGCAGGGATTTGTGATCATCCCCTGCCTAAGCAATCAAAAGATGCCAAGCTGGCAGCAGAAGGGCTGGTTATCATCAAAAAACCAAAATGTACCCTGGCTATGCAGTTAACGGAGGATGGCCTGCGGTATGAAGACAGGTGTAAAGTTTTACTAGACATGACACAGTTGTGAGGCATTGAGTCGAGATACCCCTTATGCTATGGTATGACACCGATCTTGCGCCGATCACCGCTCCAAGTCGAACTGCTTGATTCGCTTCACAGACCTAACCTCATCTTGTCTGACTGAACTTCAGCTTCCATGAACTCGCCGTGTGATACCGCAGAATGCCAGCCCAACTCTGGGAGGAAGTAACTTTAAATCATTGCACAGCGTCTCAGTTCACTTTCTGGCTGCATGTCCAAACTTAACAAACCACTCAATGTGCATTCTATCTCTAAGGTGGATTCTATTTTTTTGACCAGCTCACTCATTATTCCAGGTACATATCATTCCCAGTTTTAACTGGGCATACAGTTCAAGTAAGAGCTCTTCTCAAGGCGATCAATGTCTCACGCCTCCGTTTTAAATCACAGTAATTGTTACTAGGCGATGTTGTATCCATTGACAAGGGGAGCGGGAGATAGAGGAAAGAGATAGAACAGATGATGAGTGTGTCGGAGACACAATGTATATGTGCAAGGGACTGTGCTCGCATAGGAGAAGCATTGCAGTGCCCACGATGATGCTTCATGGCGACTGGTTGCACCTGTCGGTGCCGAGGCCCATCTATTGTGGTCCGGGGTGCTGCATAGCTGCCCGTACACCCGTACTCTGCATGCTGGAGAAGAGATAATATTGTATATATTGGATTTTCTAAGTCCTTAATGACTTTGCATACATCAAAAGAACCCATTATTACTGGCCGCTCATCTCGGGGTGTCCCCTAGCGCCCAGGCCATCTTCTGTGTCCTTCAGCTGAGTGGTCGAAGCTCTGACATCCTGTTAAAGGATAATGATGGCAGTGGAATAACATTGTCATGGAAAAAGTGGCCAGACCTGGAAATGTCCGCTCAGAGATGCAACCAACTACACCATCCGGCCTTAGGAGACAGTAAACCTTTAGGCTATACACATTGTATGGACCTGCAACTGACCACAACTTTTGTTCATTGGGCATTGCAGGGTACTTTGTTGCCACTTAGGAAGTCCAGATTACTGGATGACATTCCCCAGTTTAACACATCCTGCCTGGTGTCCATTGCTATGGTGGCACAAGAGGCATCAGCATGTCAGGTGGTAGTGTCACCACTACCTTGGGTGGACCGGGCACCAGCGAGGGCAGCGATGGTGGCCTGCGGCTCTGTGATTGACTCAAGTGCCTCCCAGGATTGCGCTGCCTCGGCTAACACAGCCCAATTGCATATGAGTATGGCGCGCAGACTGTGTTGCCGTGACATTCAGAGAAACTACCCAAATGTAGTTCCTCGTTGGAGAGGAAACTGGCAGGCAGATCTGTGATGAGACCAGTGTAATGCTGAATGGGAGTTGCACCATGCTGTCCCGCATATGTAGAGAGATGGGCGGGCACAGCCATGTCGGAAGAGGTGGTTGCCTTAGCAGCCACAGATGTGGACTGCTGTTTGTGCTTGTGTCACACTGTCGCAGAGCACGAAACCAAGACTCTTGTTTGTAACCAAGACTCTTGTTTGTACATCTGGTGCATGAGCCAAGCCTGTCAAGCTCCCACCGGCATAAGGTCCCTTGGGAGGTGCATTTATCACAGGTCGTGCTGGTAGGGTCCGGCTTGAAGGTGTCTGCCTCGACCATGAGCCTCCGCGTCTTTGGTTCCATTTTCACTGCACTCCCCGTCCTCCTCCCCGTCCTCCTCAGTGGACCTAGCATACATAATTAATTATTGCACAGTTGCAGCCAGAAATGCGAAATGAATAGAACCCAGCTGTAGCTGGGCATTTAATATATTATTCTACAGCTAGTAGCTGGGCAATTTATCTATTATGACCAGGAGCTTACTGCAGGGCATAATTAATTAAGCCAGGCTGTTGGTGTTTGCCCCAATTGTGGGTGGCAGGCCCGGGAATAGCCCCGGGCTGGCCTGGCAGGTGCCCGGGGCTGGGTGGCTGGCCCGGGTGGCTGGCCCAAAATGGTGGTGGGTGGCTGAACCAGGGGGCTGACCCAAAATGGATGTGGGTGGCTGATAAAATGGGATTGCCACCACCTACCAATTGATCCCGAGGCTGGCAGTGGATATGGGTGGGCCCTATATTGGGACATCCTTATTTGGCATTCCTGTGCCTGGGGGTGGCCCGGTTCCCATGGGACGACCCAATTAGTCCGTTCACGGGGGCCACCCTTATCCATCAAGAACTGGCTGATATCCAGTCTTATCAGTGATTTATCGGTAAGTTGATCAATTGCTGATATCTCTTGATCTAACCGTCCAAATTATGATCAGTGGCCAGATCCGAACTCGCCTTGACAAATGCTCCCAGATGACCCCCTGATAGTCCCCATAGCACCCTGTTTCAAATTTGCTATCTGGTGGCACCACCGGAATGGCCGTATCTGCTCACTCACTGATCCAATGGAGATATGGGTTCCAGATTCAGACTCTCCTGAAAATTCCGGTTCCGGTGAGGTATGATATGTACACATACCACCCATTTCCAAATTGGGTATATGGTGCCACCACCGGAATGCCCATATCTGTTCACCCACCCATCCAATCAAGAAGTGGGTATCAGATTCGGACTCTCCTCGAAATTCCGCTTCCGGTGAGGTATAACATGATGGGGTATGTGCATATTTATATTTCATCAGCCACCGGAATTGCCCGTACCCGTTGCTATGGACACCTAATCCAAAAACGGATTCCAGATTCGGATTCTACGGAAAATTCCGCTCCTGGTGATATAGGATACCCCCTATTTCGAGCCAACAATTATTTGTACGAAAGCCCGTGAACGGACTAATTGGGTCGTCCCGTGGGAACCGGGCCACCCCCAGGCACAGGAATGCCAAATAAGGATGTCCCAATATAGGGCCCACCCATATCCACTGCCAGCCTCGGGATCAATTGGTAGGTGGTGGCAATCCCATTTTATCAGCCACCCACATCCATTTTGGGTCAGCCCCCTGGTTCAGCCACCCACCACCATTTTGGGCCAGCCACCCGGGCCAGCCACCCAGCCCCGGGCACCTGCCAGGCCAGCCCGGGGCTATTCCCGGGCCTGCCACCCACAATTGGGGCAAACACCAACAGCCTGGCTTAATTAATTATGCCCTGCAGTAAGCTCCTGGTCATAATAGATAAATTGCCCAGCTACTAGCTGTAGAATAATATATTAAATGCCCAGCTACAGCTGGGTTCTATTCATTTCGCATTTCTGGCTGCAACTGTGCAATAATTAATTATGCATGCTAGGTCCACTGTCCTCCTTGTCTGTGCTCCAGGTTGATTCCCACGGCCACACGCTTGCACTGGAGTGGGCTGCAATGAGTGGCCCAACCTTGGCTCCCATTGCCACTGTGTATTGCTGCATGAGATGAACTGAACACCGTGTGAGTGAAGGCAATTCAAGGCAAGCTCAAAGCCCTTTGTTCTAGGCTTCCCCTTGATCTCCTCCTAGAACTTGTTGAGGGCCTCCCGAGTGGTTTCCTTAAGCTCCATGATGGCTACTGCTGTTGGAGATCGGTGATCCAGCACTTGTCCTAGCCATTCATGTCATTGATTGACAGGAATTATAGAGTTACTCCGCCTTGACAGTTATTGTGGAGTTACTCCGAGTTTTGACAGTTATTATAGTGTTTGATATATGTACGTATTAGACAGTTGACAGATGACAGCTTCACATGTCTTGGACTATTGTATTCCCCTATCTGTTATCACTTATCTCACTGTTTGCATACATGTTACTTGTTCCCTTTGTCTCGGACTTATCATTACTCCGAGTAGATAGGGTCCGCTACTCCATGACGTCTGCATGCATGAAATGGACCCACGAGACACAACCGGGCATGCACATATGTCCATCTAGCATTGGGCCAGCAAGCCAAGGACCGACTCCGTGAAATAGATATGGTGATCGCAGGATTATTATATCCCCTGGCTTGTACCCGGGCAACATCAATATATTAGTGTTCGCTATTGGTTCGCTACAATGGAAACCAAGTAGACAATTACCAAAGCGGCAAGTTCAAATCAGGTAGGTACATATGGCCTCCAGTGTAATTCCCACCGCATATGGTAACTGAAAACTCCCAGTCGAGCCTGTCAATATGAGGATCAACTTGGCACTTCCACACTGTAGCAAGGCCAGTGAAGCAGCCCGTAGTTCTGGATACCAAAGCGCAGCATTGGCGCAGGCTTGTAGTTCCACGTGCATTTCGGGCAGGAGCTTCTCGATTATCTCATTGAGATATTTGGCTTGTAATTTGTTAGCATTGAGATACACTTGAGCTTCTTGCGCTTGCGAGGTGGAACCCCTGCCACATAGTTCGGCTGAAGGTTTGGGCAGCTGATTCTATTAAACAAGAGGTTAGCCGACTGCAGTGCAAGGCAAATCATGAGCTTACTGGGTGGCCCTTTTCACACCAGCACTGGACAAGATGTAGTGTACTAATTAACTCGGACTTGTTAGCACCGTCAATTGGATCCAAATCTGGGTCTACATATCAGGTGTATGGTCAGTAGTCGCCGCAGGTGATTTGAGAAATAGCGTACTGTTGGAGATCATTGACCCAGCGCATTCACAAGTGCGCTACATGTCATTGATTGACAGGAATTATAGAGTTACTCCGCTCTGACAGCTATTATAGAGTTACTCCGGACTTTTGACAGTTATTATAGAGTTTGATACTTTTACGTATTAGACAGTTGCCATCAGCACATGTCTCGGACTATTGTTTATCTATCTCATTGTTTGTATATGTGTCACTTATTGTCTGCATACGTGGCACCTGTTATCTATTGTCCTATTGTCTCGGACCCTACATATGTTCCGGCTAGATGGGGCGCTTTCTGGTATATAGTCCTTGGGGCGACAGGAAGTTCTCTAGCTTCCTGATTTCGCTTCCAAGTGCATCGTTGCTCACTGTGTTCCCACTGTGTTCCCTCTTGCACAGTCTTACCATCCTAACCCTGTCATTCTATCCTATTCCAATATTCCGAGTGTTACTCAGTCTATTTACGCCCTTCACCCCATTTCGTCCTATAGCCTTCAACACATACTGTATGTGTCAGTTTCTTCCAAATGCTTTGCGCGGGATTGAAAAAAGCTGTCCTCCTTCTTTAAGGCTTTCTTGATATCCAACTTTCCAAATGTATGCCTTTCTGACCGCGCAAATCTTCTGGTGAGCACTTCTTCTGGTCCTGGTGGAGGGATCTCGGCACTCTTTGCAGATGGCAACGGAGGGTCACTGCTGCGCGTGCCATATAGACACGGAATATTAACCTGCAAACATGAATTGGAGGGTAGCAATCAAATTTGAATTACATACCAGCCTTTTTCCGCCTTTGGTGCTTTTGTGCGCTGTCATATTGTATCCAGAAAGAGGAGGAACAAAAGTTGAAGTAGCGTTGAAGTCACGCGTTGTTGAAACAATCGATAACATGATACATCCGAAACGTTGTCGACACATCCGACACGTCACGTCGACACATCCATATTTCGTCCTATAGCCTTCAACACTGCCTATATGTCATGTCACTGCAACGTCCTCGTCCCGTTCCTATAGCCTTTAACAGATACCAGTTTACTCCTAGGCATTGAGATACTCAGAGATCGTCCCAATTGTTCCATCTCACTCTAACAGCGCCACTACACTTATCGTTCCGCAGTCGGTTCCCTACAGTACCTGACACAATGCACTCACCCTGACATCGCCTATGCGGTTGGTATCCTTGGATGTTTCAATGATGATGTCCTCACCTACGCACCCAACCCCAAATCAGACTCTGAACTCTTCATGACATTCACTGATGCAAACTGGTCGTCTGTGCACTTTGCAGGCCGTGGAACCAGCAGATACGTCATCACTAATGGGCTCTGGAGCAGTGTCCTGGTCGTCTAAGCAGCAGGTTCTCGTATGTGATTCAACCACGGAAGCAGAATACATCGCTTCTGTGGATGCTGGAAAAGAGATGTGCTGGATGTGTTAACTCTTGGAGGAATTTGGTTACTCATTCAACTCTCCGTCAACTCTGCTGATAGACAACCAGTCCGCCATCAATGTAGCTAAGGACCCACAGCACCACAGTCGTATGAAGCACTTGGATCGCAAATGGTACTGGCTTAGGCGTGAAATTGAACTCGGAACAATAACACCAAAGCATATTCCTGGTGTTGACAATATCACCGACATCATGACCAAGGAGTTACCCAGAGTCAAGGTTGTGACATTCACATTCAAAGAAGGGATGGGTGTTGCAAGGTGATTCACTGCGACTTAGAGGATCTGTATCCCTGCAACACACTGGGTCAGGAGGGGCTGTTGGAGATCATTGACCCAGCGCATTTACAAGTGCACCACATGTCATTCATGTCATTGATTGACAGCTATTATAGAGTTACTCTGCTCTGACAGCTATTATAGAGTTTGATACTTTTACGTATTAGAGTTTCTTATTATCTTTCAATTTATTAGCTTCCTGATTTCGCTTCAAGTGTGTCTACTCTTGTGCAATCAACTGTTCCTTCGTCACTGCAACGTTGTATCAGTCCTATAACCGTCAATATACTGTTAAAGGCTATAGGAACAGAACGACAACGTTGCAGTGACGTGATGTATAGGCAGAGGCAGTTTAGACACAACTAGAAGCGAAATCAAGAAGCTAATTAATTAGAAGTCAAAACATACAAACTCACCTAGAAGCGAAATCAGGAAGCTGGTGAACTTCCTGTCGCTCCTAGGATTATATACTAATCATACACAATAGCTAAGGTCCGAGACAATAAGGACAATAAGAACAATAGGTAGCAAAGATAACAAAGTCAGAACAATAGAACAATAGAACAATAAAACAATAAGAGTGAGAACAATAAGATGGAACTGTCAATCATGTATCTGTCAAACTCTATAATAACTGTCAATCAATAACTAGGAAAAGTGCTGGGTCTGTGATGTCTGTCCGTGCTACAGAAGCTCTACAACAACCTATGCACTTGCCTACACTGTTGGAGATCAGTGACCCAGCGCTTTCACTAGTCATTGATTGACAGTTATTATAGAGTTTGACAGATACCTGATTGACAGTTACATCTTATTGTTCTGACATCTTATTGTTCTTACGTATTATTGTTCCTTTTGTTCTTTACATCTTATTGTCTCGTTATCTTTGTTCCTATTGTTCCTATTGTCTCGGACCTTCGCTATACTCCGGTTAGATAGATGACGATTAGTATATAGTCCTAGGAGCAACAGGAAGTTCACCAGCTTCCTGATTTCGCTTCTAGGTATGTTTGTTTGATTTACTCTCAATTGATTAGCTTCCTGATTTTGCTTCTAGTTGTGTCTACACTGGCTCTGCCTATATGTCACATCACTGCAACATTGTTGTTCTGTTCCTCAGCCTTTAACATGAACACATCACTGTCAGTGTCGGCATTGGAGCTCGGGTAAACTTTGATGTTTAGGGTCAAAGCTGAAGTGCTGGTGGTTAGATTTGGGGCTGGCCCGCTTAGGTTAGAGCTAGGTGGCAGGTCATCCTGGCGCAACTTATCTGATCAAGGCGTCAGCAATTGGTATATCGGGCTTGTGATCAGGTTAGGTATAGTCACACACCAATATCGAGCTCTTGAATGGTCCAGTTAGCATTTTCAATCTCCTTCTTCTGCTCCAGCTCCGCATCTCCTTCCAGCCCCTCATGCTGCACCACGAGCTCGGCGAGATCCTTGTTGACATACTGTATTATCAAGGCGACAGTTGGAACATTGAAGAGAACTTGCTGTTGATAAACTGTCTGGTATTACTGATTACTATCTGTTACAAACATTGTCAAAATTGGAGGGCACATCAATTTGCCATCATTCTGAAATGTCATGTGCCGGTCCTTCAGGCCCTCAACAAGTTCCTCTGAACATGGCAGCCAACACAGCCTGTACACCATACTCCCATGCAATCAGGCTGTGTTGGCCGAGGCAGCGTAATCCCGGGAGGCACTCCAGTCAATCACAGAGTCGCTGGCCACCATCGCTGACCTCGCCAGTGCCCGGGCTGCCTAAGGTAGTGGTGACAGTGTGAGCCCACCACCTGACACACTGATGCCTCATGTGCAGCCACCAAAGACCACACCTTCATTGGTGATGGACACCAGGCAGGATGTCAGTGCTTCAACCACTCAAGATGAGCGGCCAGTGATAATGGGTTCTTATGTATGCAAAGCCATTAAGGACTTAGGACATCTGACATGTACAATATTATCTCTTTTCCAGCATGCAGAGTACGGGTGTCCGGGCAGCTATGCAGCACCCCGGACCACAATAGATGGGCCAAGACACCGACAGGTGCAA
>KV417481.1:621686-643687 GCA_001630335.1 Athelia psychrophila | reverse complement strand
GTTGAACTCCGAGATCTCCTCGAGCCAGCGCGCTTGACGCGGCGAGAGCGATTTCTGTGTTGTACCCATTCCACATACTCGTGGTGGCAGGGTTGGCCTCAGACTTGATGGGTATGGTGTGGTCACAGTGCATGAGAAACATGGTGTACTCAATAATGCTGTGCTACTGTTTGAAGGAGTGGGTGGGGTAGAACTAATCTTCAGTCATAGTGGGGATTGTTCAATAAGTATGTGAGTCATTCAAAGCAATTTTAAGCTGCTTTATAGTTAAATCTTTTTTCTGACCTATGGTCTCAGCTCCAACGGCGTCCAGATAGTGGGATAGGGGGGCCCAAATGTTTCACTTCATGATAAGGCATCCAAGCCGAGTCCCCTGATTTCCAAACGACCTTGAACTCGCCTCCGTGGCCCTGGCCACAGTGTGAGTTTATTCTGTCTACAGCAATCTATTGAAGGCTGTGGGACTGATATAATGTTGCAGTGATGAGAGAACAGTTTGTTGGAGATCATTGACCCAGTGCATTCATAAGTGCGCCACATATCATTGATTGACAGATATTATAGAGTTACTCCAAGTTTTGACAGTTATTATAGGGTTTGACACATGTACATATTAGACAGTTTCACATGTCTCAGACTAATATATTCCCTATCTCTTATCTCGCTGTTTGCATACATGTCACTTGCATACATGTTGTTTGTTATCTATTACATTGAAGGCTATAGGACTGATACAATGTTGCAGTGACGAAGGAACATTTGATTGCGCAAGAGTAAGCTAGAGAACTTCCTGTCGCTCCAAGGACTATATACTACCTACCAACTACACTATCCGGCCTTCGGAGACAGTAAACCTTTAGGCTATACACATAGTATGGACCTGCAACTGACCACAACTTTTGTTCATTGGGCATTGCAGGGTACTAAATTGCCACTTGGGAAGTCCAGATTACTGGATGACATTCCCCAGTTTCACAGTTTTCAGTGCTCCCCACTCTCTCAATGGACGGAGTACTTCATATGGATGTATTGAAGTGCTCGTGGAAGGGCAATACATTCTACAATTTTATTGATGCCCTGCTTACCAACATGAACACATACCCACAGCGGAACTCTGTGATTAACATGGACAACGCAAGCATCCACCACTCTCCCGAACTTTGTGATCTCATTGAGTCTCGGTGAGTCACATGAAACATCAATCTCTAAAAAAATTGACTGGGGTCTTAATGGAATGTGACTGGCTTATCTGCTGCTGCCTTACTCCCCCGACTACAACCCCATTGAAGAGGGATTTTCTGCTATAAAGGCATAGATTAGGACAAACTGTGATTACCCCCAAGGGGAAATAGGGGGCGAGCCGGGTTCTGATCCATATGTGATGCTATGGGAAGCTGTATACAGTGCTCTTACACCAGAGAATTCAGTGGGCTGGTACCACAATGCGAGCTACATATAGTTTAATACATATGTTATTTATAATTAGTATTTTCGCTATACAGCAATCTAACAGTGTTCAGAGCAACACAGATACAACTAGATAGAAATGGAATTGTTCTCATCACCACCTTTGACCTGCACCTGCACTGACAGTTGACAGCCTTTCCCCTTGCATGTATGATTCACCACACAAGAACAGTGGTACTGGAAACGGGGTGTGAGGTGAAGCGGCATGTTTGTTTCTTGGTCAAGGAAGGTTGTATTGGCATTCTCGCCATCATTGACATTCTTGAGGCGGTATTGGTGTAAGCCAGGCTCAATTGTCTTCGTCGTTGTCGATAGGATGAGTATCAAAGGGTTTGGAGATATGTTAGTGTTTTGGAGATATGTTAGTGTTTGTGAGCCACTACCCCGTATGATCGGTGAGGGGATTATTGGTGCCAGGCATGTAGTTGTTAATTTTGATATGTGATCCATTGGCCTTAGAGAGTTTGTACAGGCTTTCTTCGTAGGGCGATGGTCGAAAGACAGGCAATTTGGTGGTGTATCCTTCGAAGCTTCCCCCAACATCTGTCCAGATAGCCGAACATGTAAGCAAATGATTAAGTACTATGTCAAACATGTGCGTACCATTTTCCGAGCCCATAGGCTCAAATCATTATCACCAACTTGCACATGATCTGTGGTAAGGGTCGAGATATAGCAGAAGCAGTGGTCATGTGTCTGGCACAAGAGTGACTCTTTCAGCTCAGAACACTTTGCAGTACAGTCAATGAAGGCGCCACTTGGTTCATCATCACCAACTGTAGCCTTGCATTTCTTCGCAGCAGTCCCTAAGATGTAAGGGTTGGCGTGTTCTGTAAGTTGTAACTATTAGCTAAGTGGGCAGGATGGATGCTAATGGAACACATACCAGGTTGTATATGTTGACTTCAACATCTTTTGTGCCTTTCTGCTCCTCTTTATGGATGGCCTTCTTGAATAGGTCCTCCAACCTGACCCATTGCTAGCCCTGTCGACCAAAATCCCTTTGAGGATCTCTTTGGCTGCAGGAAACCTACCAGTTCAAATGATTTCAGACTGGATCTGGGATGCACACCGGCCACACCAGCTTCTGCCTACACCTGAGGATGTCAAAAGCGAAGAAGAACAAGAGTAAGATGAGCAAGACGAGGAGAAAGTTGAAGAGGAAGAAGATGATGAGGATGAAGATGAAGATGAAGAGGATGATTAAGAAGACAATGAAGACACCAGCAGTACAGATGAAATGAACATTGGACCAGGACAAGCCTTTGCAGTGTCCAAGACAGAGCCAGACCCTCTATCCTTTGCAGAGGCTATGGCATTGCCTTTCACTGAACAGTGGGCTGAGGCTATGCGCTCTGAGTACGCCTCATTGCTAGGCAAGGAAGTCTTTGAACACGTCAAACTACCTCCACGCAAGAAAGATATTAGGAGCAAATAGGTTCTCAAAACTAAATGCCTTCCCAATGGTTTGATTGATCGCTACAAGGGCAGAGTAGTCCCACAGGGCTTCTCACAATGTCCTGGCTTCGACTATAGTGATGTCTTTGCTGTATCTTTTGTTGGAGATCAGTGACCCAGCGCTTTTCCTAGTTATTGATTGACAGTTATTATAGAGTTTGACAGTTACATCTTATTGTTTTATTGTTCTATTGTTCTATTGTTCTGACTTTATTATCTTTGTTACCTATTGTTCTATTGTTCTGACTTTATTATCTTTGTTACCTATTGTTCTTATTTTCCTTATTGTCTCGGACCTTAGCTATTGTGTGCGATTAGTATATAGTCCTAGGAGCGACAGGAAGTTCACCAGCTTCCTGATTTCGCTTCTAGGTGAGTTTGTATGTTTTGACTTCTAATTAATCAGCTTCCTGATTTCGCTTCTAGTTGTGTCTAACTGCCTCTGCCTATATGTCACGTCACTGCAACGTCGTTGTTCTGTTCCTATAGCCTTTAACAGGTTATGAGCCCCGAGCTCTAGACACTCTACAAGTTGCAAGCTCAGTCTTTGCATTTTTGCGTTCCCTGCCACGCTTCTGCTCTTGCTTGTACGCCTCTGGACATACACTTTCCATCCTGCATCACCCTGCATCATCTTTCTCGTCATTGGCTGCGTGACTATCGTTCACATTGTGTCCCAATGGAGCTGGCAGACAGCAGAGAAGGAGGGAAACACGTTGTGTACAGCACAGGAATTGGCACTTGTGTATTTAATCCCATTATCAATGGAAAACCATCTCGTCAACTCGCTTTCAGTGAGGTCCTGCATGTACCAGATCTTGGCAATAATCTGTTCTCCATCCTGACGCTTACAGAGCGCAAGGGATTTGTTGCATCAGGTATCTGTGAAAGTCTCTAATAACTGTCATTTTCTATAGATGGGCTGTCAATCACATGACTGGGAAAAGCATTTGGTCACTGATCTCCAACACAATGTGCGTCATCCATGCTGTCATGGAGAATACTCATTGGATGGGAGCCTGTTCGTGAGCACCCAGGACTCGTACATCGAGGAGGCCGGTCTGGGAAACAGGGTGTCCCTATGGATCTGCGAGCTATGGCACAGACGACTTGGGCATCTGAATCTCGCTTCGCTTAAGCAGATGTACACCCAGAATCGTGCTACAGGCCTTGCAATTAATTCCAGTGCAAACCCTGACCCCATTTGCGAGCCTTGTCTCGCTGGCAAGATGCATGCCAACCCTTTCCCATCCTCCTCCATTAAATCGAAGCACCCTCTCGCTCTTGTCCATTCAGACTTGAAAGGCCCTCTACCTCGCACTCACTCTGGTCACCGCTACTTGATCACCTTTACAGATGACCAGATTCGATTTAAAGCTGCTTTGCCTTTGATAGTCATGTTTGACGGGTTACATTTGTTAAAGGCTATAGGAACAGAACGACGATGTTGCAGTGACGTGACATATAGGCAGAGGCAGTTAGACACAACTAGAAGCGAAATCAGGAAGCTGATTAATTAGAAGTCAAAACATACAAACTCACCTAGAAGCGAAATCAGGAATTGCTTAAGACCATAATTCGATTTGAGCAGACGCAGAACCCATTCTGGTCCACCCTCCTCAAAGCTCTCAGGTTGCTTCATGTAGATCTCCTCTTCTAATTCGCAATTCAGGAAAGCGGTGGAAACATCGATGGAGCGCAGGTGTAAGTCCTCAAATGCTGCAAGAGCAAGAATAACTCGAATGGTGGCCATGCGACAAGTGGGAGCAAAGACATCACCATAGTCAAAGCCAGGACGCTGTGGGAAGCCCTGGTACTTCTGGTAGCGATCAATCAAACCATTAGGAAGGCATTTGGTTTTGAGTACCCATTTGCTCCCAATAGCTTTCTTGCCTGGAGGTAGCTTGACGCGTTCGAAGACTTCTTTGCCTAGCAATGAGGCGTACTTGGAGCGCATGGCTTCAGCCCACTGTTCGGCAAAAGGCGATGCCATGGCCTGTGCGAAAGATAAGGGATCTCTCTGTCTTGGACGCTGCTGCAAAAGCTTGTCCTGGACCAGTGTTCATTTTGTCTGCACTGCTGGTGTCTTCATCATCTTCTTCCTCATCATCATCATCTTCTTCCTCATCTTCTTCTTCCTCTTCAACCTTGTCTTCTTCAACCATTTCCTCTTGCTCCTGTTTTTCTTCGCTTTTGACCTCCTCTTGTGCAGGAGCTGATGCGCCTGGTGCGCCTCCCAGATCGAGTCCAAAATTGAAATCATTTGAACTGGTAGGTTTCTTGTAGCCAAAGAGATCCTCAAATGGATTTTCTTTGACAGGGCCGGCAAGTGGGTCAGGTGAAGATGGTGGATCAGATGCTGGACTTCGCTGTCCTGATGGCTGTGATGCGTGGTGGTAAATGCGCTCACGCGTAGGAGCAGTGGGTGGAACAGTAGGAAATGTAGGTGATGGAGTGCGAAGCCATGCTGGGTTGACAGCTGGTGGAGCAGGATCAGGCGAAGGCGATGGTGCAGGGCTACGATTTTTCGAGGTGATGCAGGTGGTGCAGGTGGTAGCAGGCAGGCGCTGGTGCTTTAGGTGGAGCGACTGGTGTATTCTGAGGATTTAAATCAGGAGAGTCGTCAGAGTCGTTACTGTCTATCCCCCTGAAATCCACAGAATGCGAAGTGTGCGCCTTGATGCCTCAGTGTCCTAGTGGGGGCCTGGTCTGTAATCTCAGTATGCCTTGGGGTGACACTGCAGCCATTTCATATTTCATTTGTGTCGGCTGACCATTGAGGTATTCTGGCTGGCCCTTAGGGTAGCTTAACTGCCAGACTGGTTGCCTGTGGCTAACTCTTTGTCCTTCCCTAAGGCCAGCGCAGCTGTGAGGCTTCGTTCGCGATGGGGACAGCACCTTGGTCCGAGCCAATTTGGGCATTTCAATTAATAGTTGCTGGAGTCACTGCCCCAGTTTGTATAAGGTTTGGATGGGTTAGCGTCACCCACATGGTTGATTCTACACTATTCCATGATGTTTTGAAGCTTGGGGTGTGCCAAAGTGATACTCTATTATTGTAGTGCACCATCACATTAGTCCCAAGCTCTATTGAAGGCTATAGGACTTGATGCGACGTTGTAGTGACTAGTACTTGTTGATACGACGTTGCAAGGACGAAGGGACAATTGATGCGCAAGAGTTAGACACACTTGAAGCGAAATCAGGAAGCTAGGATCAATTGAGAGATAATAAGAAACATACCTTGAAGCGAAATCAGGAAGCTAGAGAACTTCCTGTCGCTCCAAGGACTATATACTAGAATGTGTCCTATCTAACCGGAACATATGTAAGCTCCGAGATGATAGGACCATAGATAAAGCGAACACGTATGCAAACAGTGAGATAGGGAAAACAATAGTCCGAGACATGTGGTGATGGCAGCTGTCTAATATGTACATATGTCAAACCCTATAATAACTGTCAAAACTCGGAGTAACTCTATAATAGCTGTCAAAGCGGAGTAACTCTATAATTCCTGTCAATCAATGACATGTGGCGCACTTGTGAATGCGCTGGGTCAATGATCTCCAACAGCCCCTCCTGACCCAGTGCGTCGCAAGGTTGTAAATCTTCTAAGGTGTAGTGAGTCGTTGGGCAACACCCATCCTTTGTCTGAATGTGACAATCTTGACACAAGGTAATTCTTTGGTCATGATGTCGGCGATGTTGTCAACACCAGGAATATGTTTTGGTGTCAACGTGCCAAGCTCAATCTTGCGTCATAGCCAGTACCATTTTCGATCCAAGTGTTTCATGCGTCCATGGTGCTCTGGGTTCTTGGCCACATCGATAGCTGACTGGTTGTCTACTAGCAGAGTCGATGGTTTGTGAAACGAGTAGCCAAATTCCTCCAAGAGCTGACACATCCAGCAGATCTCTTTGCCAGCATCCACAGCGGCGATGTATTCTGCTTCAGTTGTGGAATCGCACACAAGGACTTGCTGTTTAGACGACCAAGACACTGCTCCGGAGCCCATAGTGACGACGTATCCACTGGTGCCATGGCCTGCAAAGCGTACAGACGACCAGTTTGCATCAGTGAATGTTGTGAAGAGTTCAGAGTCGGATTTATGATTGGGAGAGTAGGTGAGGACGTCGTTCTTGGTGCCTTGTAGATAGCGCATGAGATGCTTGACCGCTTGCCAGTGCTTGGGGCCTGGGTTCGAGTTAAATCGACCAAGGAGACCAACAGCATAGGCAATGTCAGGGCGTGTGCACTGGGCTAGGTACTGTAGAGAACCAACTGCAGAGCGATAAGGTATATCCTGCATGTGCCGTACCTCTTCAGGAGTTGCTGGACCCATGGTTTTGTCAAGAGAGATACTGGGATCGGTGGGAGTGGAGACAGGGTTGCAATCAAACATGTTGTAGCGCTTCAGGACATCTTCAATGTAGTGACGCTGTGAGAGCGAGATGGAGCGATTGGGACGATCTCTGAGGATTTCAATGCCCAGAAGCAGGGTGGTGTCACCTAGGTCACGAATCTCGAAGTGTTTAGCGAATTCAAGTACAAAGTCGTCCAGGGCTTTCTTGTCTGATGATGCGAGTGTCAAATCGTTGATGAAGACAGGTACAATAATCCTGACACCACCTAGATCGACTGCTCAGACTCGAGGCGTTCGAAGCCCATTTCGGTTAGAACCGAGTGCAATTTCTTGTTCCATTGACGCGCTGACTGTTTAAGGCCATAAAGCGCTCGGAAAAGGCGTAGAACCCACTCTGGTCCGCCTTCTTCAAAGCCTTCTGGTTGCTTCATGTAAATCTCCTCTTCCAGTTCGCCATTGAGAAATGCGGTGGAAACATCTATAGAGCGCAGGTGCAAGTCCTCAAATGCTGCAAGGGCAAGGATGACTCGAATGGTGGCCATGCGACAGGTGGGGGCAAAGACATCGACATAGTCAAAGCCAGGACGTTGTGAGAAGCCTTTAGCGACGATTCTGCCTTTGTAGCGATCAATTAAACCGTTGGGAAGGCATTTGGTTTTAAAGACCCATTTGCTCCCAATGGCCTTCTTGCCTGGTGGTAGCTTTACGCGTTCAAAGACTTATTTGCCTAGCAGTGAGGCGTATTCGGAGCGCATTGCTTCTTGCCATTGTTCAGCATATGGTGATGCCATTGCTTGGGCGAAAGATAAAGGGTCTGGCTCTGTCTTGGATGTTGCTGCAAAGGCTTGTCCTGGTACAATGTTCATTTCATCTGCGCTAACTTCTTCCTGTCCTTGTGCCTCTTCTTCCTCTTCATCCTCGTCCTCATCTTCTTCTTCATTCTCGTCCTCATCTTCCTCTTCATTCTCGTCCTCATCTTCCTCTTCATCGATTTGTTTGTTACTGGACGTATCAGCTTCAAGCTTGGCGACTGGTGCAGTTGAGAAAATGTTGTCATCAGGGGTGGTAGATCGAGAGGTGGAGAAGGGATTGTAAGAGGTGTCTAAGTCTTCGCCTTGCCTGTCGAGATTCTTGTCTACTGGTCCAGCTAATGGATCAGGTGATGAATTAGGACTAGTGGTGCGAGGTGCAGACTGAGGTGCTCTGTGATGGTAGTGACGTTCATGTGTTGGGGTGGTAGGTTGAGGAGTAGGGCCGGTGGGGGATGGAGTGCTGAATTGCTGCTTTGAAGCTTTTGGGCTTTGATGAGCGGCAGAAGGTGATGATGATCCTGACGATTCTGAGGGAGGTTTGGGAGCAGGTGGTTTAGGAGGTGGTGCAGGTGCAGGAGACTTGGGTGGTGCAGGTGGTACAGCTGGTGCGATGGGGAGATTCTGAGGATTTAAATCAGGAGAGTTGTCAGAGTCGTTATCGTCTATCCCCCCTAAATCCACAGAATGCGGAGAGTGGATAGCATCAGTTCGCAAAGCGTCAGACAATCCTTCAAAGTATTGGCCTTTGAGTCCAGGAAAATTCCTTTCATCGAAGTCGGCACACTCAGAGATAATGACTTTGCCAGTTTCAAGAGAGACGAACTTCCAGGCTTTGTAACCATCAGGGTAGCCCAAGAAGATGCCTTTTTCAAAGTGCGGACCAAAAGCGGTACACTTGTCCTTCTGCACATGAATATAAGCGAGGCATCCCCAGACCCTGAGGTGTCCAACCTGTGGTTTCTCCTTGTACCAGAGCTCGTGAGGCGTCAGGCCGTTGATGGAGGCTGAGGGTCGTCGGTTTAAGACATGGATAAATGCTGCAAGTGCTTCTCCCCAGAAACGGGCAGGTAAATTGGCTTGGGTCAACATTGTGGTAACACCTTCCACAATGGTGCGATTGGCACGCTCTGCTACACCGTTCTGCTGTGCGCGTTTGCGGGCAGTGTGCTGCCTGCTGATACCCTCATCTGCGCAGTAAGCGTCGAATTCTTTGGATATATATTCTCCACCTTTGTCATCTCGTATCCCAGCAATTTTAAGATTAAGCTGGTTTTCTGCCCAGGCTTTGTAACGCTTGAACGCTTCAAAGGTGTCAGACTTGAGTTTCAGAGGTAGGGCAGCTCTGAAGCGAGTTTGGTCGTCGGTGAAGGTAATCCAGTAGCGATGGCCAGAGTGAGTGCGTGGTAGAGGGCCTTTCAAGTCTGTATGGATGAGAGCGAGAGGGCGTTTGGATTTAATGGTAGAGGATGGGAATGGGTTGGCATGCATTTTACCAGCGAGACAGGGCTCACAGATAGGGTCTGGAGCTGCGCTGGATGTGATAGCAAGACCTGTAGAGCGGTTCTGGGTATACATCTGCTTAAGCGAAGCGAGATTTAAATGCCCAAGTCGTCTGTGCCACAAGTCGTAGTCCATTGGTTGTGTGGACGTAGATGCGATGTGGGCATTCTCAGGGATGGGCTCGACTGATCCAGATAGGTATGCCACTTTGCTAGAAGTGATAAATGCTGTCAGGTATATCTGTCCTGCTGTTGAGAATGTGATGCTGCCTTTCTCAATGTGGACAGAGAATCCTTTTCGCTCAGTAAGCGTGAGGATGGAGAATAGGTTGTTCCCTAGTTCAGGTACATGCAGGACCTCAGTGAATGTGATTTGACGTGATGGTTTTCCATTGATTATAGGGTTAAATAAACAAGTTCCAATTCCTGAACTAAATACAACATGTTTTCCCCCTTCTCTGCTGTCTGCCAACTCTACTGGGACGCAATGAGTACGGTAGTTGCTTAGCCAATGACAATGCGGTGTCATATGAGTAGTGCATCCTGTGTCTGCGTTCCAGAAATGAGTGGTGTGTTCGACGGTTGAGAGTATAGGAGTACTTGCCACAAATGCGGTGGCAGCTGGAGGTGCTCGTGCTTGCGCAACGTGTGCTTGTGCGCCTGTAACGGGCGTAACGAACCATGCAGGGCGTGGTCCATCATAGGCAGGGTTTAGATAGCACCTGTCTGATGAATGACCGACGTCTTTCTTGTGGAAGGTGCAATAGAATGTTTTTCTGGGTGGTTTTGCGTGTGCTGCAGATGTTGCTGCGTTGGCTTTGGCAATCAATGTTGGCGTTGGTGTCAATGCGACGGCGACGTGTGATTTCCTCAGTGTGGAAAGCAGAGACGAGCTCCTTCTTTTCAAGCTTGCCAGTGATCATTAGAGTGGAGGCGAACGTGGCGAACTCATCAGGTAGGGCGCGTATGAGGGCCATGCATTGTAATTCAGCATCGAGTTTGTCGATGTCGAAACCTGTTGTGGGTCGCAAAGCTTTGATGAGATTGACCGCTTGTTCTGTGCACATGATGAGTGCAGATAGTGATTCGTCGTCTTGTTTCTTGACAGAGAACAGGTCATCGTAGGTGTTGTAGCGGTTGCCAGGTTCTTGTGCTTCATGTACTGTTTTGAGCGCTTTCCAGATTTCTATTGGATCGTCTTTTGCAGCGCTGATATGTGTTTTCTGTCCTGGGCTGAGGGACATGGTGATGATACCACAAGCGCGTTCAGAGCGGTCTTCCCAGTCATCTAGCGCGGTCTGTTCTGTCTTTTTGGCTGTAGCATCGGAGCTAGTGACGGCTGGCTTTGCCTGTGTCCCGCTAACAAGGCGCCAGAGTTTCTGTGACTGTAAGAGTGCTTTGGTATCGATGACCCAGTCAGCGTAGTTGGACTCGGTGAGTTTGGGATGGGTGGGTATTCCAGATAGCGCACTCATTGGTATGCGTCTTGTGGGGGAAGGAGGTAAAGGTATGCATAGTTGATTGGTTTACTGGGACGACGAGTAGTTTCCCTGTAGTTTCCAGATTGGAATGGGAGTTCGGTGAAGTTGTGCTTGTTCCAGTTGACTTCGAATGGACGGACGAAGATAGAGTGTTTGAACTCGGTGCAGTAGGTGAGTCCGTGTTTGTTGGTGAATCGGAAGATGATGTTGTGCATGCAGGTTGCAGTGCTTTGTAGTGCAGGTTTGACGTCTCAGGACGTAGGAGTGCGATCAAGTGTCACATCAGGGAAATTGGAATGATGATGCAGGGTGGAATGGTGGAAAGGGACGTCTGAGAACGTTGTTGAGTGCAGGAGCATACGTGTGTAGCAGTGGGAACGCAAAAATGGGAAATGCGGTGAGCTTTCTTGTTGTAGAGTGTCTAGAGCGCGGGGCTCATAACCTATTGTTTGCTATAGGACTAGATGCGACGTTGTAGTGACTAGTGCTTGTTGATACGACGTTGCAAGGACGAAGGGACAATTGATGCGCAAGGGTTAGTTAGACACACTTGAAGCGAAATCAGGAAGCTAGATCAATTGAGAGATAATAAGAAACATACCTTGAAGCGAAATCAGGAAGATAGAGAACTTCCTGTCGCTCCAAGGACTATATATACTAGAATGTGTCCTATCTAACCGGAACATATGGTAGCTCCGAGATGACAGGACAATAGATAAAGCGGACACATATGCGAACAGTGAGATAGGGAGAACAATAGTCCGAGACACGCGGTGATGGCAGCTGTCTAATATGTACAGATGTCAAACCCTATAATAACTGTCAAAACTCGGAGTAACTCTATAATAGCTGTCAGAGCGGAGTAACTCTATAATTCCTGTCAATCAATGACATGTGGCGCACTTGTGAATGCGCTGGGTCAATGATCTCCAACAATTTAAATGAATAGCCAAATTCCTCCAAGAGCTGGCACATCCAGCAGATCTCCTTGCCAGCATCAACAGCAGCAATGTACTCTGCTTCAGTGGTGGAATCGCAGACAAGCACCTGCTGCTTAGACGACCAGCAGTCCAGATCCCATAGTGACCACATATCAGCTGGTGCCATGGCCTTTGAAGCGCACAGACGACCAGTTTGCATCAGTGAAGGTTGTAAACATTTCTGAGTCGGATTTGGGATTGGGGGAGTAGGTGAGGACGTTGTGCTTGGAGCCATGCAGGTATCACATGAGGTGTTTGACCGCTTGCCAATGCTCGGGACCAGGATTAGTATTAAAGCGTCCAAGAATGCCAACAGCATAAGAGATGTCAGGACGAGTGCACTGAGCCAGGTATTGCAAAGAACCAACTGCAGAGCAATAGGGTATGTTCTGCATGTATTGGACCTCTTCAAGCGTTGCTGGACCCATGTCTTTGTCAAGGGGAATGCCGGGATCGATGGGAGTGGAGACAGGGTTGCAATCAGACATGTTGTAGCGCTTCAGGGTGTCCTCAATGTAGTGACGCTGTGAGAGCGAGATGGAGCGATTGGGACGATCCCTGAGGATTTCAATACCCAGGAGCAAAGTAGTCTCTCCCAGGTCACGGATTTCGAAGTGTTTCGCAAATTCAACCACAAAGTCGTCAAGGGCCTGCTTGTCTCATGAGGCAAGGGTCAAATCATCGATGTACACAGGTATGAAGATCACTGACCCAGCACTTTCCCTACGATAAATGTAGATGGAGTGCACTGATTCCAATAGAGTTTGAAAGACACATGATTCGACGAGTTACAGCTTATTGTTCTCACTCCTATTGTCTTATTGTTCCATTGTTCTGACTGTGTAAGCTTGCTTACCTATTGACCATAAAGTCCATATTGTAGCAGACGCAGAACCCATTGTCTATGATTAGTACACACTCCTCAAAGACTGACAGGAATTTCACCAGCTTCATGTAGATCGCCTCTAGTTGTGTCTAAACTGCCTCTGCCTATACAGGAAAGTCACTGCAACGACATCGTCATGTTCCTAGAGCCTTTAACAGGTGCATGAGCCCCGAGCTCTAGAAACGCTACAAGTGGCAAGAATAACTCTTTGAATTTTTGCGTGCCCATGCGACAAGTGGGAGCAAAGACATCGCCATAGTCAAAGCCAGGACTTGTCCTTCTGCACATGAATATAAGCGAGGCATCCCCAGACCCTGAGGTGTCCAACCTGTGGTTTCTCTTTGTACCAGAGCTCATGAGGCGTCAGGCCGTTGATAGAGGCTGAGGGACGACGATTTAAGACGTGGATGAATGCTGCAAGAGCCTCTCCCCAAAAGCGAGCTGGAAGGTTTGCCTGAGTTAACATGGCAGTAATTCCTTCTGCAACTGTCCTGTTGATTCGCTCTGCAACTCCGTGGAATCTGCAGAGCAAGCCCCTGCGCGCAGACATGCTGCCTGGCAATACCACAGTCTGCACAGTAAGCGTCGAACTCCTTGGAGATATACTCCCCACCCTTGTCATCTCTCAAACCAGCGATTTTAATATTGAGCTGGTTCTCTGCCCATTCTTTGTAACGCTTAAATGCAGCAAAAGCGTCGGACTTGAGCTTTAATGGTACAGCCGCTTTGAAGCGAGTCTGGTCATCAGTGAAGGTGATCCAGTAGCGATGACCAGAGTGAGTGCGAGGTAGAGGGCCTTTCAAGTCTGAATGGACAAGAGCGAGAGGGCGCTTCGATTTGATGGAGGAGGATGGGAAAGGGTTGGCATGCATCTTCCCAGCGAGACAAGGCTCGCAAATGGGGTCAGGGTTTGCACTGGAATTAATTGCAAGGCCTGTAGCACGATTCTGGGTGTACATCTGCTTAAGCGAAGCAAGATTTAAATGCCCAAGTCGTCTGTGCCATAGGTCATAGTCCATAGGGAGAGTAGAGGCGATGTGAGCGTACTCAGGGACAGGCTCAACAGAGCCAGACAGATATGCGACCTTGTTGGAGGTGATAAATGCGGTTAAATGGGTCTGGCCATCTTTAGAAAATGCGATGGAGCCTTTCTCAATGTGTGCAACAAATCCCTTGCGCTCTGTAAGCGTCAGGATGGAGAATAAATTGTTGCCAAGGTCTGGTACATGCAGGACGTCACTGAAAGCGAGTTGACGAGATGGTTTTCCATTGATAACTGGGTTAAATACACAAGTGCCAATTCCTGTGCTGTACACAACACGCTTTCCTCCCTCTCTGCTGTCTGCCAGCTCTACTGGAACGCGATGCGGACGATAGTCACGCAGCCAATGACGATGTGGTGTCATGTTGGCAGTGGCTCCAGTGTCTGCATTCCAGAAATAGGCATTTAAATCGGTGGGAGATGGCATAGAGTTGTTCGCCATCAAGGCGGTAACAGAGGGAGGTGTAAGAGACGCATGCGACGCAGGGGAAGCGATAGCGGTGTGCTGAACGTTGGTGGAGCGTAGTGTCAAACAGGGAACACATGATAATGACATGTTGTCAAAATGCGAGTTGGAGTGGTGCAGGTGGTGTAGAAAAATGCGTAGGACGTTGTAAGACGTTCTGTGGTGTTAAACACGGTTGAGCGGTGTGGCAGGAGCGAGGACAGACGTGCAAAGACGTGCAAACAGAAGCAGCAGTGGCTTCAGACAAGAGATGTGAAAATGCGATGCAAGTAACTGATGGATTGGACGATGTTTTATAGGGTTAAACCCAGTAAAGCGTGGAAAGATGATGCAGGGTGATGCAGGATGGAAAGCGTACGTCCAGAGGCGTACAAGCACGAGCAGAAGCGTGGCAGGGGAACGCAAAAATGCAAAGACTGAGCTTGCAACTTGTAGAGTGTCTAGAGCTCGGGGCTCATAACCTGTTAAAGGCTATAGGAACAAGACGACGACGTTGCAGTGACGTGACGTATAGGCAGAGGCAGTGTAGACACAACTAGAAGCGAAATCAGGAAGCTAATTAATTATAAGTCAAAACATACAAACTCACCTAGAAGCGAAATCAGGAAGCTGGTGAACTTCCTGTCGCTCCTAGGACTATATACTAATCGTACACAATAGGTAAGGTCCGAGACAATAAGGACAATAAGAACAATAGGTAGCAAAGATAACAAAGTCAGAACAATAGAACAATAGAACAATAAAACAATAAGATGTGAGAACAATAAGATGGAACTGTCAATCATGTATCTGTCAAACTCTATAATAACTGTCAATCAATGACTAGGAAAAGTGCTGGGTCACTGATCTCCAACATCTAGTATATAGTCCTTGGAGCGACAGGAAGTTCTCTAGCTTTCTGATTTCGCTTCAAGTGTGTCTACCCTAGCGCAGTCAACTGTTCCTTCGTCACTGCAACGTCGTATCAGTCCTAAATCGTTCAATAGTGGTAGCGGACGGGCATGTAGTAGTTATGATGGCCTGGTTTGGTGGGGGTCCTTGATTGTGCCGGGGAAAGCTTTGTGCGCTCTGGTGCGCTGTATCGGGGAGATCAAACCCTTGTGCCTGGTATATTACTGGACTTGGTACAATTATTCACAAAACCTCAAAATCCAGCCACCTGTGGCCGCATTAGTGTTGGATATTTAGAGGGATATGTTTGTGTCCTGCTCACACATGTTGGTTCAAGTTGGTGGTTGGTTGACGGGATATTGGGCTTCACATCGCTCCCCCTGGACCAAAATCATTTCATGATGCATATATGTTAGTTGCCGATGACTTATCATACCTGAATTGTCATATACCATGATCCCGACACGATATGCCATGGACCGGACCTCCTCGCTCTGTCCTTTGCAGTGAGTGCTCATTGTTCCAGATTTTTCTGTCTGGAACTGGGCGAACTCGTTGCACATTGAAAATAGCACGGTCAAGCTTTCTGGAAATGCTGTATATAGACTATGTCAGCAATTGATGTGAACAAGATGAGAATGAAAAGCTCAGGAAAGCCCATGGCCACAGAGCCTGAATTTGATTTTGTAAGTCCGTGAATGTTCGAGATTCAAGATTGAAAGACAGGGGTTTCTATTTCCAATTACCAACATGTGGCATCATCTTTGCTCCCTTCTCCTGCTACACATAACTTCCTGGTCACCAGATGTTTGCAGAAGCGGGATAGGTCTCCGTCAATCCATGAACCGTAAAGTTGAGCCCACCAACTCAAGCACAGAGTATCCCTATGGCCACGAGGAGAGGCTGAAAATATTTAAGAATTCAAGCCCTTATTGCTCATAAGCAACCCGGGTGTGCTTCTATAATGGTCTTTTATAACCATTTCACCCCTGCTCACTTCATCCATGTCTAATGAAGACGGACAAATTGATGATAGCAAGGTATGTTCGCCGTGACTTTCCACTCTTAGTATTGACCAACATGAGTGGCCAGAATACGACCATGGATTGACCAATGGGGGGCAACAGTCCCAGGCTATCTCCAATCGGAGTCATATCAAGGCCTTTTCGCCGACATCTACATGAACGGTGCTGGCTGCGGTCAATATTTGTACGAAGAGAATGATGTCCATACCACCCCCAACACAGCCTCTTCGTTGAGCCTACACACGGTTCTCGCTCCATCTCCCACATCCCAGAACCAGCTACCTGGTGGTATCAGTTGACCTTTGAGGTTTAGCTACAGCCGTTATCTGGATGTTCAATGTTTGCCAACGGCAACTATGGGTGTAGCATACCCACCACCACCTTCTCTATTTGAGCGCCCCAGCAGCAATCACACGAAAGAAGTCTATGACGCTGTATTCCTATTTAGAGCTTGGAACAAGGGCCTCCATCCAGCTCTCCAGAAGTTTACTCAACTATTCCAGGATTTCACGTTAAAATCCTTGTTCTATCAGGGGCGCCCTAATTGGTGTCTCCTGACCGAGGCATCCACACAAATTGGCAAGGTTGTTATGATACTTCAAGATTGGTATGTGCGTGACAACAATGAACCACCTCTATCTTTCGGTGAGCACCATGCTTTTATTTGTTAAAGGCTATAGGAACAGGATGACAATGTTGCAGTAACGTGACATATAGGCAGAGACAGTGTAGACACAACTAGAAGCGAAATCAGGAAGCTGGTGAACTTCCTGTCGCTCCTAGGACTATATACTAATCATAGACAATAGCTAAAGTCCGAGACAATAAGGACAATAAGAACAATAGGTAACAAAGATAACAAAGTCAGAACAATAGAACAATAGAACAATAAGATGTAACTGTCTATAATAACTGTCAATCAATGACTAAGGAATGTGCTGGGTCACTGATCTCCAACATTATTCACCTTCGTGCTTGATAGAATATCATTTAGACCAGGATTATCAAGATTGAGTCAACTACGGAGCTCAATGTATTCAGCATCTCAAATTTACGACACATCACAGCCACACAATCCAGGCCATTGCAAAATGCAGTGCCATGGATCTGCATGAAACATTGCAGCCAACCTTCGAGCTTACCGAGAGCGCCCAGAGCGACCAGAAGAGATCCCAGTGATTTTATGATTGTATCAATGAAGCTCAATAGGAAGAGTGGGTGAACCTTCTGCTTATGTCCATCTCAGTGTTCAACAAGATAACCATGCTGACCATGCACTGCAGGTTAGACATCAGAAGGAGGGGCAGTGAAGCCAAAATACATGGAGCCAATATTGTGTGGGGGAAGAAAGAACAACAGTGTAAATGTGAAGATAATCCTAATCTAACCCCTGTACCCTGATCGGCACCAGCTCTGACATTCTGATTTTGGTATATATTGAACCTTCATTGGGGAGATAGAGGGAAATTAAATTTTTGTTAAACTAATACTATGTACTCTGTTGTATCATTATCCCCATCACCTTCTCCTGTCCAGTTTTTCAAAGGCATTCCGGAAGTGGTCTCCTCTACTGGTGCGGGTAATTGCGCAGCGGATGGGCTCAGCCGTCAGTTCACTGGTGTGCTCAAGCGCGCCGGAGACGGCCACAAAACAGACGTAAACCCGGACTGGGAGGTGGAGGCCGGCATCGTCAACAACCTGTTCACAGTCAACGTGGAGCAGGAGGACAACTACGGTGGTGGTAAAGTTGACATGGACAAACCGCAGCTACAGCTGCGAATTTTTATTAATTATTTGCAGGCAGCAGCTGGGTGAGAAATTAATTAAGTCCAATCAAGACATGGGTTTAAGATTTGGACTCTCCTCATAAATCCGCTCCCAGTGAGGTACAACATGATGTGGTACATGCATATTTGTTTTTCATGAGCCACCGGAATCACCCGTAACGGTTGCATGGGTACCCAATCCAAAAACACATTTCAGATTTGGATTCTACGGAAAATTCCGCTCCCAGTAATATAGAATACATCCAATTCGGAGGTGAAAATTATTTGTACGAAAGCCTGTGAACAGACTAACCGGGCCACACCGTGGGAACCAGGCCAGCCCCAGGCATGAGAATATCAAATAAGGCTGCCCCAATATAGGGCCCACCCATATTCTCTGCCAGCTCCGGGATCAATTGGTAGGTGGTGGCAATCCCATTTTATCAGCCACCTTCATCCATTTTGGGCCAGCCACCCAGGTCAGCCACCCATCCCCGGGCACCCTCCAGGCCAGCCCGGGGCCATTCCCGGGGCCATTCCCGGGCCTGCCAGCCAAACATGCGGCTCGCAGCAGCAGCTGGGCATTATTAATTGAGTGTTGCAGCAACTGCTGCACAATAATTAATTTCTCACCCAGCTGCTGTCTACAAATAATTAATAAAAATTCGTGACCCCGTACACAAAAAACAGAACTAAATATCATCACACCGAGAGAAAATAGAAAACACCAAAGATGAAATAAACAACCACAAGAAGCGAGTACCACCTGACAACTTCAAACTCGAACTTGTAGTCAAGACACTATACACGGGGTTGATTAATCTGGCTTTAGAATAAATAATCAAGTATAGTAGTGGTAAAATAACATCAAGAGAAGAATGGTCTAATGTCACCCAAGATAGATTAAACAGAATCAAGTGTAAACGGTAAAAAAACTAGTACCTGGTAAGTCGGAGCATAAAGGTCACCGGGTAAAGTTTATAGACCTGTAACTAAGGAGGTAGCAAGATCGGAGTAGTAGTTTTTTATACCGTAATGGGGTGCGGAGGCCCTTCTCTAGGTGATTCTTCTCCAGTTTTTCCTGGGTCGACTCACGTTTCCAAACAGTCCTTTAGAAACGGACCTCCGAGGCCCTGTCGTGAGACAACGACTGAAAAAGTTCAGTTACTGGTAGTAGTTCAGCGGTAACTCTAAACTTCTATCCCACAGACGACGCTACCTGTACTCTGATCTGGCGAGAAGATCAAGTATCACGGTACATGTGTTAATAGCACGTCCAACAAACGACGGCACGAATATTTGTCTTACCACGTACCACGGTCCGTCGGGTAGCCCTTATGTATCCCAGGGACTAAACCAATCTATTTATACTGTTTGCCGTCAGTCTGTAAACGTATTCAATTCTAAACTGTTCACACCCAGATGCCGAGTCGCCTCAATACTACTAACCAGGTTCCAACGTAAACACTTCCGGTAACTGGTCAACGACTGGTAACCAATGGTAAACATATACGATACGATGTCGGAATGGTAAACGATCAGTGTAACTGTCATATACCGGTCAATGACTGGTAACCAATGACAAGCATACACGATGTGATGTCGGAATGGTAAACGTTCAGTGTAGTTGCCAGGTGTACTTAAGACCTATATTGGTAGTCGAGTTTAACTTAAGTTCGCTCCCACCACCGTACATGACCACGTCTATGTAGAGACAATAAATCAGAACCGGATCGATTATTACGTACCGAGTCTTACGAGTATTCAATCTACAAAGATCCGGTCTTACATATATGTCAACGCGCTGAAATACGAGGTGATTCATCGACACCCAGACCTCATAGTATACTGTACTTAAGATAAACGGTAAGATAGTCTACTCTTGGCCCAGTTCCTACTACATAATGACGGCTCCTCGTCGAAGGTGGACGAAGTGTAACCATTAACTTATAACCTTAGTGGACACGACGAGAAGTTTAAACTGACTATTGTACTCCCGTATTTAATTTTATATGTAGTCCGGTCGTAGTACATTGTATCCCCTACGTGTCAGTTTTACAGTCTAATGACCACGTAGCCTAGCCTTAAGCCTTTTAAAGGAAAAACTCGCCAACAGTAGCGCAGGGCGCGTGCGTTCTAACCGTCTTTGGGTCATGTCTTTGCTCTTAGGTATTATTTAATACCTGAGCATTATGGCCTATCTTTTTCTTGTGACGGTGGTTTGATACCGCTTTGACATTTTAGATCTTGGGGTCGACGAGAGGCGGAAGTGGAAGTGGATTTAGTTTTGTTAGAGAACTGGTTACAGGTCTCAAACACAAATACACTACTGACGTATAGTCATATATTCACTTCACGTATATTCATGTGAATTGGTTATGGGTGGGACTGTGACACTAAGAGTGTTTGTAGTAGTACTCGGGGTAACAACACACAAACACTCGTGCGGACGACTAAGCTAAGTCCTTAACGACCACTCCTCCAGTTGTGTAGTTATAGTGTGTTCCTATGGTAACACGTTCCGGGTGGGACCAATCGTCTACCGTGGTACTTCATCAATAAACATTACAATTAATAGTAACATAACGGCCACAAGTACTAGTACTTCAGTACCGGTTGTAACATGGGGAGCCGGACCAGCGGGTGTAAACTACACCACATTAAGTAACAACGGCCACGTCTGTAAACCCCGTCATTAGTATATAGTTCTTTTCCTCAACTCTTCAACGGCACAACTTGTTAGTTATTTGTGTGAGTCTCAATGTCTACTATCCATTTACCATGGTTTTAAGGTTGTTCTTGGAGAACTAGTTCGTGACCGGATATCGACGGTAGGTAGTGACGATTACTTTGGGTTCTATAATTCACATGTCAAATACTCTTCACGGGGTAAACAGTACGTTTTGACTTCCACAAACTCGTACGGTTCCTCCATCCATACCATTTACGGTAATCCCAAACTTAAGTATCGGCAAATATTGTAAACGTAGTTTAAGGGATTGGATTCACTCCCCCCACCTCTATCTCGAGTGGTGGGGGTGACTTAAATTACTGTCATACATACAGAGGTACCTCCTGTGTATAACACATCGAATTGTCTAGTGTAAACTACTAATAGACATACAACTTACACTAGGACCCCACTACAAGTGTGTTTGGTATAGTTTCCGACAACTACCGGTCTCCTTATGTGAGAAGAAACAGACCGTCACGTGATTCTTATATACCATATATTACTAGGTTAAGTAAGTTACAAGTTGTGACTGTGTAACAGGTCACAACTCTGACACGGAATTTATCTACAACTCGGCACTTATTTATAACTCGGTGTTTATCTATAACACGACACTTATATAACTCATCACTTGTCTCATCACCATACCTATCTGGGCGTTACTCAACCGACACCATGTTACTAGAATAACACACATGATTGGACATCATGTTTCTCCTTTTGGACTCCAGGAGAACAGGTCTCCACGGTGATATATATGACACATCGATACGACACGTGATGACACCTAACCATTCAGACACTCTCTTATTCGGGTTTGATTCACCCCGAGTCATTATGATAGTCATTAGTCAGAACCGTTTCACCTCGGACGACTCACTCGTATTGTTTCGTCCTCGATTATCATCCATGACTACATAGTCGTTCAGGCTTTAACAACTTATAGTCCATTAGTATTACTGATCGGTCACCCAATCCCCCCTTGACGATCACGTTGCACTCTCTCCGACTTAGGAGTCAGCATCTCGTTTCATTCTTTTCCACTAAGTAAGCGATTCACGCAAGCGGTAGACGGATGTAATCGATGTCGACATTTCAGCTTTACCTGTTTGACGTCGATGTCGACG
>KV417481.1:593428-616358 GCA_001630335.1 Athelia psychrophila | reverse complement strand
AAGAAGGTCGAGGTCCGGTAAAATCGTTATGCCTGCAAACTCAGTCGCGGAGATCATAAAGTGTCGAGTTGCGGCAACGGCAAAGTGTTTCGTGTCGAGAACAACTTGGTTCAGGTTGTCGTCGCAGTCTTCTACGAAGTGATCGGGTCTGCGGCTGAGGGCGTCTGCTGCGACATTTCCTTTTCCTGGCTTGTGCACGATGAGGAAGCTGTATTCCGAGAGTGTGAGAGCCCATCTGGCTTGGCGGCGGGTAAGGTTTCTCGCTGTTCGCCAGTATTCCAGGTTCTTGTGGTCGGACCATATCTCGAAGAGATCTTTGACGCTCATGAGAAGGTTGCTCCATTCTCCGAGGCCTCTGATAATCGCTAGCATTTCCTTGTCATAGATGTCGTAGTTGCGCTCCGCTGGGTTGAACGACTTCGAGATAAATCCCAGTGGTTTCCATTCGCCATCCTTCTGTAGCTGTAGGAGTACTCCCCCTGTAGCGTAGCCCGACGCATCGACTTCTAGTCTGAGTGGTGCGCTTTCCATGTAGGTGGCGAGGTTAGGCATCTTTAGGAACTCTTCTTTGAGACGGTCCCACGCTGTTTGGTGTACTTCCGTCCAGGTCCAGGGCACTGCTTTCTCGGTGAGGACATTGAGGGGCTTGGAGATGTTGCCGAAGTCTTTGATGAATTTGCGGTAGAAGTTGCAAAGTCCAACGAAACCTTGAACATCGAGGACGCATCTCGGGTTGGGCCACTCTTTGATCGCCTGAACCTTCTTGGGGTCCATCGAGATCTTGCCGTGTTCGAGAACTAGCCCGAGGTATTCAACCTTAGTGGCGTCGAACTCGCATTTCTCCAGCTTGAGGAAGTACCCATTTGCTACGAGGCGATCCATGCATTCTTCAACGATTTTCCAGTGTTCTGCCATGTTGGCCCTCTTTCCCTTGACCAGGATGTCGTCAAAGTAGACGGCTACCAGTTTGCGGATGATAAGGTCGAAGAATATTCTTTCCATTTCTCGTTGGAACGTGGCAGGCATGTTGGCTAGGCCGAAGAACGCTACTGTGGGTTCGTATAATCCCAGTGTTGTAACGAAGGCGGCCTTCCATTCGTCGCCCTTTTTGATGCGGCAGTTGTTGAATGCCCAACGGATATCTAGTTTTGTCCAGATGTCATCATCCATCATTCCCTCGAGGATTGCTTTGACCATAGGCATTGGATAATTGTCTTTGATTGTCCAGGCGTTGAGTTTGCGATAATCTTGGCAGGGCTGGGCCTCGATCCACTCGGTGGTACCGGGTTTTTGTACCCAGAAGAAGGGTGATGACATGGGGGATTTAGACGGCCTGATATAGCCTTTCCGGAGTTGCTCAGCAGTCCAAACTTCCAGCGCTGCCGTTTGGGGTGACGACAACGGGTATGGTTTGGCCTTAGACGGTACGAAGTCAGGTTTCAGATTGATGGCATGATCTGTTTCCTTGTGCTCCGGGAGTCGCTCGGCTTTACTCTTACGGAAGAGATCCACATATTTCCAATATCGCTCGGGGAGTTTTTCTTTGATCTTCTTTTCCTCTTCGTTTTCTAATTCCGTACCGGAAGCTGATAGGATGACTTCGTCGGGGATTTCCATGGTACCGTTTTTAAACCCGATTTTTGGGTCGTGGTGTCGGAGCCAGTCAATGCCGATGATGATGTCTTCTTGGCCTATGCCAGCGACGGTGAAGATTTCTTCCATTTTCTTGCCTCCAACCTCGATGTTGAGAATACAATAGTCGGTGACCGAACCGCTTTCGTTTTCTGTTCCGTCTATGTTGAGGAGTCGGATGGGATTGGGGTATTTGCGCGTGCAAATGTTATGGAGTGTAACAAATTTGTTATTTATGAATAAAGTTGACGCCCCGGAGTCGATCATAGCAGCTGTGCTGATCGTCCGAGATCGTCCAATAATAGATAGGGGTACATGAAAGTGGTCGTTTACTTTAATCGAGCCCGTGATAGTACTGCGTATAGAGAGGGGGAAGTGAGAGGAAATGTAGTCGGCCACCGTGGTCACAGATGTCGACTGTATCAAAAATCCGAGTTGTCGCTGGGTTCCTTGTTTGTCAAGATGTTAACCAGGCGGCCGAACTGGAGTTTTAAGTCGCTCTTCTCGGCCCTTATGGCTGCGACCTCGGGTGAGTCCTTGGCGCCATCCTTGGACGACCCCTGCTCGAATTCCTTCTTTTTGCCTTCTTTCTTTTCTGAAGGTGCTTTGGTGGTGGCGACCTCAGTGGCCGCGACCCTTGCTTCTCGAGGTTTCGAGCGCCTGTCTCCATCTGCCGACTTCCACACGATCTCGCGCCTCGGCTGTTTAGCGTTCTGGCACTGAGCGGCGGCGTGGCCCTCTTTGTAACAGTTGAAGCACACGAAGGCGTTGGCATCGACTTCCATAGGGGCAATGCCCTGAGAGTTCGGAAACGACCTGGCCTGCGAAGTTGCAGGGGTGACAGGTGTTGTGGTCGATGTTCGAGATCGCCAGCTGTTATTAGATGTTGCTGGCGTCGAGGGAGTGGTGGTATTGGTCTGGGGGTTGCGTCTGGGGGCGAATTCCTCTTTCTGGCGTTCGGCTTTGATAGCCGCGTCTCTGAGTTTGTTCATTGACGACATATCGCGGTCCCAGGCGGAGATAGTGTTGCTGATGTCTTGTCTAAGGCCTCGGCGGAACCTTTCGCGGAGATCGGCTTTGTGGTACTTGGCTCGCATGGCGACCATGTTGAACTTGCTGGAGTATTCGGATACCGTGAGCGTGCCCTGGGATATTCTTTTGATTGTGTTTCTGGCGTCTGCCGTGGGGTCCGTTGGGTACCAAGCTTCCTTGAACTTGACTGTGAAATCCTCGAAGTTATTCATGAGGTAGTCGGAGTCCTTAAAGAAGGACATTTGTACATCGTCTTCTTCATCGTCGGAGACACTGGAGTCGAAGGAGTCGACGCTTCCATTGCGACTGTGGTGGTTCCTTTCTTTGGAATCCTTGGCTGCTTGTATCTTGGCGTCGAGAGTGTTTCTCATATAAGGCTGGATCCATTCTCCCGCCTTGCCTTCGCACAACCCATAGACGAGTGATAAAACCTTATTGTCGGAGTCATAGACCATGGCGTTGGCTTCGAAGTACCATTCCAGTCCGGTGAGGAAACGTTCGGCATCGCTTCGTTCGCCTTTGAATCTGGCGGGGACCGTGCCGATCTTTTCGTGGCGATCGGGTTTTGTTTCTCGGTTGGCGTCGGCTTCTACCTTGGCTTGGGCCGTTGCGTTGGCCTGTTTGCCATTTTCCGAGAGTTGTAGTAGTATGTTGATGAGACTTTGTTGGTCGGCCGGGGCTTGACCCTGGGCCTGGGCTGGCATATTTGCACTTGCTGCGGCGATAGCATCTCTGACGCGCTGTGCGACATAGTCTGTGAGTGCCTGTTGGTCGATCTGGGCAATTAACGCCTCAGTAGGGTCGACCGGCATTCTTGTATCCGCTCCCTCAGATCCCATGTTAGAGGATAAAGAGCTTGGGGTGTTGGTCCTTCGAGTGTCTGACTCCTCTCCCTCGTGGTTCGAGAGTGCGTCGAAGTAACTTCCTGTTTGATATGACGTCTCGAGGTGGTCTTTCGACGGGGTGTCTCGTGATAAAGGACGCGGTCTTGGGGTCGAAGGTTATAGCGGCTAGGAGGAGGTGTGGTGACGGCGGGCTTCTTTACTGTGTAAAGGATACGGAAGTGGACGTGGTGTCTCCTGCCAACGTACCAAACGGGTAGGAGGATTTTTGCTTTGTGGTCTAGTGGACCGGGGTTGGAGTCGTTTGGATCGACGGAGGATGATCGGGAAGACACGATGGTAAACTTCCTAGAAGTCCGGATAAGGTAGTGCCTCGAAGCGGGGGCTCGGTGGAGGTGGAAGGCCTCGAGGTGGGGTAAAGTATGATCGTTGGCGACGGATGGGTCGGTGATCGGGGTTTCTAGTTCTTGGTAAGATTTCATGTACGGGCTCAGCTGGCCTGGTAGCGATGAAGGTGATGATCAGAAGTGCGAGACTGGCCAAGATGTAGGCGAGATCGGACGTCGTTGTGGGGGTACTTGCACCGCGGCTTGCTGCTCAAGAGTCCGAATATCTCTAGACGGATGTTCGAGGCTAATGCTTCCGGATAGAGGGTGACTGATAGTAGTGGTAAGCGAGGAACTCGAAGTTCACTCAAGAGTACCGATGAATAGGCTGATCTGGTTATGGTAGCTTATCCTAATGTTACGACGTGTATTCGTAGTCGTTCCCAGATGGGCCTTTATAGTAGGGTCGCTTGGATAGCGGTGTAGTGAGTGATCAACCCTTGTGGTTGAGAGCGAATACAGGTCACTTGAGACAAAGGTTAGATGATATTAAAGGTATAGTAAGTGAGACTGTACCTTGAGACAAAGAGGATAAGCTAAGGTCTCAAGGTCTAAGTCGCTGTCTACTTGTACTAACCGTAATCTAATCGTACTGATGATCCGGGGCCCTAAGGGTAAGCGTATATGACACTAAGGGGCCCGGGGAGTCATAGATGTGTATGTAAAGATCCGTTGATAAAGGACGACGCGTGGATAGACATGCGACGCGTGAAGGTTGTGTTGATGACCGCGGAGTAACGTCGGCACGTGTCGTGGGTGAAGTAAGTCCGTGATAGAATAGAATGTGATGGAATGATGTGGAAGGATGTGGAACGATATGGAATCAGATGGAATGGGTTGGCCATGTGATAGGTAGATAGGGGCAACTCGTGACATCCGGGGAGCTTCGCCCTGTCAAATTTTCTTTGCAGCCATACTGCTCGTGCTCAGAGGCTTCAATACGAGGGGGCTTCCGAGTCTGTTTCCATGAAAAACTGCTGCATTCAGGAGTCACCGGGAAAGTAATGAGGTGGGGTTTAAGCTGTTGCTGGACTGCCTTATCCGCCTCCTCCTGCTCATCCTGGTCCATGAGAAAATACGGCATCCCTGAAGTGGGTGAACGAGCCATGTTGTGCTTCTCCTTTTCACTGGGTGCCATATGTCAGTGATGTGCCTTGTGTACCACAGCTACTGACTGACACCTGGCGAGATCTGTTTCAGAGAGTTAGAACATAAACAATGATCAAGTTTGCAGGTAGACTTACTTTGCTTTGTGAACTCGATCATTCTCTTTTATCTTCTCCCGTACACTGTGAAATAGTTAGGCACTGTAACTAATCGAATAAACTGGTTCAAAACTCATATGGGGTGGCTTTGTATCTCCTCTGTGCTTTCTTCTCAGCTACTTTGGCATGTGCTATGGTGTATCCGTGTGCGAGGGTGCACAAAGGTATTGTAAGGAGGAAGAGGAGGCCAATCATCTGAGTCCGGAAGCAATAGTCATCTGTACTGTCCGACACATTGTCCGCCACGGTCCAACATATATTGTTTTATTCCATATAGATGCTATGGCGGGCCTGCAGGTCTGTAATTCAATTTGGGGGACCTCCGATATACAAAGAATGGATTGTGAATTTTTGACATTGGTATGAAAACAGTTGGTGGATTGAATATTGCCCCTTGAGAGCTGAAACCTATGTCTGCATGCATTGTAGGTTGAGAGGCATTGAAGCCTTCCGCAAAGGCATAAAAAAATTGCTGGCCGTAAAAATGGATACAGCTGATACTATGGTACTCTCTTATGCCATACGAGCTTACAGAATCATACCAAATATCTGTAGAGAAAAACAATGAGGACAATTTGTTGGTGGTGGGGCTACAGCTGCATCATACTTTGCTATCTGATGGCAGCACCTTATATGTTGGCAATGTTTGTGGCTCTGGGGCTAGTGGGCTATAACTAGCATGCTATATTATTGGAGTAGTACAAAATTATGTGGCTAATCTAAGGGACGTTGTCACCGGGCAATGCGGATCTGTGCATACCACGGAGCTCCTCTAAGGTACTGAAGAGCTTGTTGCCCTCCTCCCATCTATGTACCCTGATCGCCGCCTCCTCCTTCTTTTCCGCTGCTGACCAACCCGCCTGGTGGGCCTTCTCGGTCTGGTAGCCGTGATCCACCCATCGAAAGAGCCCCCCGCCGCATATTGCGTAAACGAGTAGCACATCTTGTTTCACTGGATTGAGGTGTTCAAATGGTGCATGGTTGCCGATAGTATTAGGATGGTTGAACCGGGGGGGAACTCGATGACCACCTTCAAATCCCATAGGACGAGGTGGCCGCCGAGCTCAATGCAGTCCCCCAATGTGGTGACGGCACAAAGGCTGAAAGGAAGGTTGTTGGTGTTGGTGTGGGGGTAGCAGCAAGTCTGCAGTCCAAAATTGACCGTGGCACATGCGAACACGCTGTTGTCGAAGTTGTGTTCCAGCCGGGGGTGGTGCCGGAAAAGTCGACCCCGGTGGTCATGGTAGTAGGTGTGCAGCCGGGGGTTCCAGAACGCGAAGGCACCTAGGTAATTATTAGTGGAGTGCTGTGTGGGGAGGGGGCGGGGTGCTTACATGATGTGAAGCCAGCAATGCGGCGAAGGGCGCGCACTCGTAAAAGCCTTTGCAGCGCTCACACATTTACGTGTGAATTGACGAGGTTCCCAGGGCGCTGTGGGCCGGTTAATCAGGGGCCTGTGCGTAAAGGGCTGGGGGCGCACATACCTTTTGTCCGCTGCCGTACGAGAAGCTGACAGCGAGCACCGGGAATTCACCCCTGCGGTGCTTGCGGCAGCCGCTGGGGAATTTGCAGGTGTCGTGTGCAGCCGCGAAGTCAGCTGCGGCGTTGCGGGACACATCACCCCAACCGGTGTTGTCGGGCTGGCTGATGCACACGGTGAAGACATGTCTGATCTCGTCCAAGATGGGGATGGGGGCCCTGCGAGCTGTGTTAGCTAAGCACACACATAGGGGCGGGGTGGTACATACTTTCCATCCCATTTCCTCAGGTCAAAGCCAAACTTTGACCCCTCCCCAACCAGCTTGGGCAGCGTATACAGCCGCTTCATGGCCCCTTTATCCCGCGCGCCCTGGTACCCAGTCTTGACATGCGGCATGCTCGTGGTTGTGAACCCCGTCTCCTGGGGTTCCACAGCTGCTGCGAGATGGCGCGCGTTGAGTGCACACTTGGCGATGAGTGTGGCCTGGCTATGTGCCTCGCGCCGCCGCGCCTTCGTCTCCTGTGCACGCGCTGGCGGTCCTTTACCTGCCTCCACAGCTGCGTGCAGACTTGGCAGGTGCCGGCGGGGCTACGGCCGTGGACGTGCTGCCTTCGCCAGCCACGGTGGGAGTGGGTGCGTTGGCGGGCGCTGAAGGGGCGGAGGGCGCGCCAGAAGGTGACAGGGTTGGGGGTATGACACCGGGTGGTGACAAGGTAGGGGGTGGGGCCTGTGACGTGGCAGTGGGTGCATCGTCGCCCGCGGTGCTGCCATCACCATCCATCGTGTTGTCGTTGTCATCGCTGTGGTTGTCATCGCCGTTGTTGTTGTCATCTGCACCATTGTTGAACACGCTGCCCTCGATCCTGTCCTCTGCCGTATAGCTCGCGGCATCGTCTATCGGCCGTGAATCAGCGCTGTCTTTGGCCAGCTCCGTCACAACGGCCTCATACATGAGGCCCGTGAAATTGAATGCCGCGCTCCAGCAGGTGGCGAGCACATTTTCGCCAAGGAGCCAGGGGCAGTACTCCTTGCCCGATCGCAACAACTGTGTCTGCATTCAATGGGGCACATCAGGGCTGCTCTGCTAAGCAAAATCTGCATGCTTACCTGCTGCATGTTGCACGATCCGATTCCGTGAGAGCTGTGGGTGGTAAGGGGTGCGTGTCAGCAGGTGCTTGGAGCGTGGGGGTGGGCACGACGGCATAGTGCGAACCGCACACATAGTGCCATGTGCGGGGTTGCAATCACGGTAGCGCACACATAGCCGTCACGCAAATAGCAAAGCTCACCTCGTTTTTTAGCTGTGCGTGTTAAGATCTGTGTGGTTGGTGGGTATTGAGGGTGCTTAAGGGTCTGTGTCCGTTTGTTTACAATTCTCACATTGTCTGAAGGTAGTTAGGCACCATTACTATCAGTGCTGGCCACCAACCTTTGTTTCCGACCTGCTTGCACCATGCTATCCTTCAACGAACCACCAGGGATCCCGATGTAGAGCATGTGCATGCTCTAGGTAGCACATTCGGGATTTCGGAGCATTCTGGAGCTACCTGACATCCTTCCCCGTCGTCCAGTTCCCAGGTCCGAGGTGTTTCTTGCATGTCCGAGGTTTTCAATGCATGTCCGAGGTGTTTCTTGCATGTCCGAGGTTTTCGATGCATGTCCGAGGTTTTCCGCCCGTGACCGAGGTTTCCCGTCCTTGGCGAGCCGGTACGACTCCCTATCACCCTCGGTTTGAACTCCCAACACCCCCGACACTTTCCTTGCGCTCTACATTCCTGTCCGACGTTTTCCGGAGGTGTCCGATGTTTCGATCCTGTCAGCCCGGACCGTCTGAGTCCCGCCGAGGTTTCTGAGGCCCGGACACGAGTTTGTTTCTTTTGTTATGGGTAGATACACGAGGCGGGTTGCAGGCACGAGCTCCGGACCGGTCACTATTGATGTAGAATATCCTTCGGACATGCCCTCCTTACCTTACAATACATATACGACCTTAGATCGTCACAAATAATCACCTTGGTTTTCCCTCTAAATGGTGTGCATCGTGTTTCTGTGTCCTGGACCTTTCCACTGTGTCTGTGCGTGTTCCTGTGTGTTTCGGCGTGTTCCTACCTCTGTTCCGAGCCCCGGACCGAGCTCTTTCGAGCCGGACTGCCCTATGATCGCTTCACTCTGTGTTGTGCACCGAGCCGACCGAGTTTCCCATTGTTTCTCTTTCGCTCTCAGTGTTTCTCCGTCCGCCAGACCCCGGTCTCTCGTCATAGCCCTCCGGACATCCCTTCCATTTGTTCCCCATCACATCTGTTCCCCATCCCCTTCATCCCACACCTCACCCTGTCTCAAACAAGACCCTCAGGTTGAACAGGCCTCCGAGTCTCCGGACCCGGACTCCGTCGCAAGCCTTCGGCTTGGTCAAGTGCAGTCCTCATCTCGGACGCCCGCACACCACACTAAGAATCTCTACACCAATTCAAAACTTAAGATTGTGAGGAATAGAAATAGTGCTCAATTTGATTCACTGCAAGAAGGTTTCAGTGATTGCGAGGGTGTAAATGTGATAACTCACAGTCTAATCTTGGTTGCAGACTTGTAGTCTACTATGACTTCGACTGGCTTGTGAGATGTTCGACTTGGTGAAGCAGCAGATTTGTTGTGAAGGCTTGTAACTTGGTGCCATTTCTTGTATTTTCATCTGCAGGGTGTTGCTACTTGGTTGGCCCTTCTCGGTGCTCTGCCCTGGGTTCCGCCTGTGTTACTGAGTTAAAAACTGGACTCGACGGGCATTCTGAGAGGTACGGAGAGTGGTAGGTGAGAGGTGAGGAGTTCACGAGCTGGCAATGAGCAATTGGCCACAAGTGATGCATCTCTGAGCCATTTTATAAAATTATTTCTGTTCCCCCTCCACCCCCCACCCCTAGCCCCCACCTTTTAATTCGAACTTCAGACTTCACAAATACTCGCTATGTCAGAAAACTGCCAGCCCAACCAGTTCACATTTGACGGTGATGGAGGTCCGCGGGGCAACAACAACCCTTCAGATGTCAACTTTGGCCCAGCCCAGCAGGTCCGAGCTGGGCCCTCTTTCATGGATGAGCTCATGCCCGGGGAGACAGAACCATTCGGCAATTTGGCCTCCGCTCCACAGCCCACCGTGGATTGGGCGGCACTCGTCCACCAGGTTGCCACCTTTGGCGAGGATCTGGTCTTCAATAACCCCAACCTCAACGTGTTTTTCCTCCACGAACCACCTTCCGACACGCCAACCAATGGTCCTCCTCTTAACCCTTTGATGGTTGACGAGCTCCTTACCGACGAAAGTGTACTTGATAGTGCACTGTTCACCATGCTGGCCCCAGTTGACAGTGCAGTTATTCGGCATCCCAGCCTTACGGCTGATGTGAAAGCACAGAGAAAGGTGAATGCATGTGTCAATGCCCTGAGGAACAAGGAGCTTGGTGATTCCATCCGCGAGTTTGAAGCTCTCAAATTGCAACAAGTCGACACCCTCTCCATCAAGCACACCGTCCCCATCACCTGAATCAACAAGCTCATGGGATCTGGCCAAGTGCTGAAGGGGATGCATAGCCCAAACATCCACAATGCAATGACGAGTAGGGCATTTGCACATTTCAACCACGGTGAGCACCCATCCATGAGCCCCACCATACAGTACCATTTTACTAATGCATAATCTTCACAGGGTGAGCTCCCGGTGACTGAATACAGATACAAGAACTTAAGGCCTTGATGGCCGATGACCCTATTTGGAGTACCAAGGGCCTCACCGACGAGCAAAGGGTGCGCCTATGTGATAAGTTGGCCGAGAAGTGTGAGAGGGAGGCTCTATCCTTGCGTCCGAGCACCTTGTCAGCCGCAAAGCTCTCGAGTGAGCGTTTGAAGTTGGTTGATCACCAGGTGCGTGCCAATTCTTATTTTAACATATTACTTCTAATATTATCTACCTGAACTTGCAGATGAAATAATTGGAGGTACAAACTGGGTCCCTCGGCCTCATACTCCACACCAAGGGCGGCCCTGACAGTGCCATCAGGGTGTCGCTATCTGTGTCACTTGACGTCTGGGCATTCTTTAGGGATGTCTTGAAGTTGGACTTGTAGGTTGTCCTGCTTAACCTCAAGCTGTATGCCTGTGCGAGAAGGGAAGGTGAGTTTGATTTTTTCCATCATCTATTTACTATCTAACTGCTCCAAACCAGGCTCTGTGTCTTGTGAGTCCATCTCCAGCCTTTGCAAGACTGTCGCAAAACTTGTCAGTGGCTTGCTAGGTGAGTTTTCATATGCATTTCAATTCTTAACTATTATAACTAATTCTACTTAGCCCTACTAACAAAATTGGGCTCAAAGAAAATTGTTATGAGCTACACCAACTTCCAGGTGGACATTAAGGAGAAGTACAAGATTGATGTGGTTTGGCCGGGCAACCTCCCTATGCAGAACCCCACCAAATTCAATAACTATGATGACCTCAACACCATTGCAGAGGCCTTCATGACAGGCACGGCATATTTCCGGCCACTCACCAGGACGGAAAGGAGGAACCTCGAGAAGGAGGTGAAAGAGCGTGAGGCGGCTGGTGTGGTACTGAAGAAGCCGTGTGCAACACGCAGTGACAAAGGGGGGAAGCACACACCCACCGGGAAGTGCAAGGCAAAGGGCACGGGGGACAAGGAAAATATGTCGGGCGGGAAACACACTCGGGTGGATGTCCATGGGGAGGGCTTGCAGGCCGTGTACAAGAGCAGCTCTACTGTTGGTGACTCCTCATCTGATGAAGATGAGGATGAAGAAGAATAGTCCGTGAATCCATACCAGTAGCACCTTGTTATTATCTTTCAATTGAATTCCAACACATGTTCGTCGGCTCATAACACAGAGGGGCCTATGGCATAACACATTGCATTGCATAATATACAGTACAGACTCATGACACAGCTTTGAACTACTCTGATTGAGCGAGAACTCACGAAGATACAAGCAACCGGCTGTGCACGTCGCGGGCAACGACGAGCGTGCAAATGCGACAGCACCAGCGGCTCCGGCAACCATGGCAGGCTCTGACACCCATCTCCAGCCACTTCATGTCCTAGGACTGCGGGTATACACCAGTCTGGTGATTATACAAGGCAAACATTAGCAATGTTTAACGAAAGCGGGACTCACCTGTACTTTCATTCTAATTAGATTCGGCACGGCAACACCATGCCACATCTAATAAGATATCAAGTGTGGGAAGCTCAGGTGCAATGGCTTCAAAATGAGTCTCTGCTCAGCTCAATTGAATCCAAACTTGGCAGTCAGCTATTTACCAGTTGAACACGGAGTTTTGCCAGGTGTGCACATCTTTAAGGTGCCTCAGCAGAATTTCTAGTAGAGCTTAAATAATTTAATTTAATTTAATTTAATTTAATTTAAGCACCCATGTCTGAGCATTGGCAACGGTCAAGGACTGTTAGCACCACATGATTAGTGATGGTTGAGCACCTTTAGCAGAAATTTTGGTAGAGTCAAAAAATTTATGTTGTTCAAAATGACCGCCCATGTTCGACTTTCCCACGTCTGACCGTCAGTGATGGTCGAGCACCTTTAAAATTATTGTGCAACAGCCAGACTATTATTTTAAAAAGTGCATATCTGGCTATCCTATATAGCTACATTCTCAATAATTCTCTTACACTATATCCAGATATTCTACAGTTAAGTCTGTTCTTGCAAAGGTGTAAGTACAAATAACTAGCTTAATAACACATGGAGGAAGAGTATCTAGCTACATGAGAACCAAAGTAACTGCATGGATTTCACGGGGTTATGTATTGAAACTGCCATAATTATTCTTGTTTGTCTTTATTTAATAACATTCCTACATATGTCCCGGTAGAACTGCACTAATGATTTAAGAAAAACTTTCTGTAACATTGCTTGTCAACTAACTAATATGCTGCTGATTAAGAGATGGTTTCAACCTTGCAGGTATCCCATTTCTGCTTGACTTGGGAATATGTAGGGTCAAGAGAAGTCTAAGATTTGGCTGCAGCATGTTTATCAAGAGCACTCCACTGGCTGGAATGTGTGAAATGAGGCATCACAATATGTTGCCCACAAGGCCACTTGGTGTTGGAGATCAGTGACCCAGCGCTTTTCCTAGTCATTGATTGACAGTTATTATAGAGTGTGACAGATACATGATTGACAGTTACATCTTATTGTTCTTACTCTTATTGTTTTATTGTTCTTATTGTCCTTATTGTCTCGGACCTTACCTATTGTGTATGATTAGTATATAGTCCTAGGAGCGACCGGAAGTTCATCAGCTTCCTGATTTCGCTTCTAGGTATGTTTGTTAGTTTACTCTCAATTGATTAGCTTCCTGATTTCGCTTCTAGTTGTGTCTACACTGCCTCTGCCTATATGTCACGTCACTGCAACATCATTGTTCTGGTCCTATAGCCTTTAACAGATTCTCTGCAGCCAGGGCACCATCCTGGTGCCTGATACACCTCCAGTCCGCCCACCACCTGTGATTGTGGAAAGATCTTCCCCTCCATTTGTTGCACCTGAACATCACACCCCCCAGCCCACCTCTTCTGTAGAAGCTCAACAAGGCACCAGCCCAGCGCCATCACCTTCTGACCCCTCCCTGACGATGACCACCAGTGGCGGCTGTACCTGCAGCACACCCACATTGACCTGCAGAATTTGGGCTATGATGGCCCCAGAGCTTGGACCAGCTGCTCGCCATGCTGCTGATTTTACGCAGGTGGCAGAACTTTATATTTCTCCTGCCAACCAGTTTCAGCAAGTCCCTTCTCCATCAATTCATCCCCAAGCTTTCTGCTGGGCTCAAGGTGGACGGGCACGCCATCGGGGGCAACACCCTCGTGATATCTCCCTTTGTCTCCCTCCTCCAAGACCAAGTGAACAAGGCCCACACATTGAACATTCTGGTCTTTAACTGGTCGTTACGTCCCCCCAGCTCAATCAATGTGCCTTCCGGCACACATTTAATTCTCATTCAGCTGGAGAGTTTTATTAGCAAGACATTTAAGAGGATGTTCATACTACTTCATTCTTGCCGTCACACTCACATTTTCTTTGCAGCTGGCAATGAAACTAACCGTGTTTTCGTAGATGAATTCCACAAGACACCCATGAGGGTATCAAAGACCGGATAGAACATGTTCGGTGGATGGTAGTTGAGGGTTTACATGCAATTTCAGCCCAGATTGTGCTCCTCACCGCCACCATGCCCCCTCACCTCTTGCATATGTACCAGCGGCTTCTCAAGTGCAACAACTTCAACATCATTCAAGAGTCCGGTGATCGTCCCAACCTTGTGTACCACTTCCTCCCCGCTTATGAGCCTGCAGTCCGCCTGGACTATCATTATGAAGATATTGTGCAGGAGCTTGTGGTCAGCCTGTGTTGCCGCATTGGACTGTCCTCCCAACTTGACCGTTCCGATGTTTGCTACATAACTGTAGCGGATGTCTACTATGGCATGACTCTTCTCTTCCAGATGATCAGATGATGTGGATATGATGGGCTCCATGATGATTTGTTTTTTATTGGACCCCCTCGCCAGCGCTTGCAGGTTCCTGCTCACTGAAACACTGTATCCATGAATGCAGAACATACTGAACAGTATCCCAACATGCCCACACTTCTACACTATGACACACATGGACGGTGTGCAGTTCGCCTACACCTGCACCAGCGCACCGGCACCCCTACAGCCAGTGTGACCCGGAGTCGGAATTGTATCAGGAGAGCCTTATGGCTGTTGCATCTGCCACCCAGATTCATCGCGGTCGGGGTGCACATCTCAACCTCCTGGCTACATGTGCTGCTCTGGCTTCAAACAGTACCGACTCAACTTCAACTTCAACCAAGTCCTCCACCTCCATCCTAGGGGGCTCAGAGAAGTACACCACTTCCTCCACTCTCCACTGTCAACTCCTCGTTCACACATGAGGATGCTATATGCATTTCTGACGATGAGCAGCCCACAGCCCCATCAGTATGTGTTCTGTTATTTCCCATGTATCTTTCCCTGACGTCTTCCCGAAGATCCCTGCTGCAATGAGAGGCAAGGGTAAAGCCATTGGTATGAGCACATCTGCTCTCAAAGGTGACCAGAGTGAGTGCGAGGTAGAGGGCCTTTCAAGTCTGATGGAAGGAGGATGGGAAAGGGTTGGCATGCATCTTGCCAGCTAGACAAGGTTCACAGATGGGATCAGGGTTTGCACTGGAATTAATTGCAAGGCCTGTAGCACAATTCTGGGTGTACATCTGCTTAAGCAAAGCAAGATTTAGGTGCCCAAGCTGTCTGTGCCATAGGTCATAGTCCATAGGGAGAGTAGAGGCGATGTGAGCGTACTCAGGAACAGGCTCAACAGAGCCAGACAGATATGCGACCTTGTTGGAGGGGATAAATATGGTCAAGTGTATCTGCCCATCTTTGGAAAATGCAATAGAGCCTTTCTCAATGTGTGCAACAAATCCCTTGCGCTCTGTAAGCGTCAGGATGGAGAATAAATTGTTGCCAAGGTCTGGTACATGCAGAACATCACTGAAAGTGAGTTGACGAGATGGTTTTCCATTGATCACAGGATTAAATATACAACTCCCAATTCCTAAGCTATACACAGCATGCTTCCCCCCTTCTCTACTGTCTGCCAGCCCTACTGCAACACGATGTAGAGCATGTGCATGCTCTAGGTAGCGCATTCAGCATTTCAGAGCATTCTGGAGCTACTCGGCATCCGTCCCCGTTGTCCAGTTCCCAGGTCCGAGGTGTTTCCTGTACGTCCGAGGTTTTCGATGCTTGTCCGAGGTTTTCCGCCCGTGTCCGAGGTTTTCCATCCGTGACCGAGGTTTCCGGACCGAGTCCGAGCCCCCGTCCGCAGGTACGACTCCCTATTACCCTCGGTTTGGATTCCCAACACCCCCGACACCTTCCTTGCGATCTACATTCCTGTCCGACGTTTTCCGGAGGTGACCGACATTTCGATCCTGTCAGCCCGGACCGTCCGAGCCCCGCCGAGGTTTCTGAGGCCCGGACACCCCGCCCGGGCTCGGCTATCGCATTACCCAGTACACGAGGTATCACCGCATGCATCAGCGCATCAGCAGGAACTGCAACAGAATGATTCCCGGAACGGACACGAGTTTGTTTCTTTTGTTATGGATAGATACACGAGGCGGGTTGCAGGCACGAGCTCCGGACCGGTCACTATTGATGTAGAATATGCTTCGGACACGCCCTCCTTACCTTACAATACATATACGACCTTAAGTCGTCACAATAAATCACCTTGGTTTTCCCTCTAAATTGTGTGCATCGCGTTTCTGTGTCCCGGACCTTTCTACTGTGTCTGTGCGTGTTCCTGTGTGTTTCGGCGTGCTACTACCTTCATTCCGAGCCCCGGACCGAGTCCCTTCGAGCCGGACCGCCTCACGATCGCTTCGCTCCGTGTTGTGCACCGAGCCGACCGAGTTTCCCGTCGTTTCTCTTTCTCTCTCAGTGTTTCTCCGTCCGCCGGACCCCGGTCTCTCGTCGTAGCCCTCCGGACATCCCTTCCATTCGTTCCCCATCACATCCGTTCCCCATCCCCTTCATCCCACACCTCACCCCGTCTCAAACAAGACCCTCGGGTCGAACAGGCCTCCGAGTCTCCGGACCCGGACTCCGTCGCAAGCCTTCGGCTTGGTCTAGTGCAGTCCTCATCTCGGACGCCCGCACACCACGCTAAGAATCTCTACAACGATGTGGATGATAGTCACATAGCCAGTGTTGAGAGTGGTGGGAGATGGTTGAGAGTTACTTGCCACTGAAGTGTCAGACAATGCAGGCAGTGTAGACAATGGTGCTGCTGCGATGTGAGCTTGCTGGGCGATGGAGGTGGCTGGTTTGAACCAGGGAGGACGTGGGCCAGTGAAGTCAGGGCTGAGGAAACACCTGTCTGAAGAGTGACCAACATCTTTCTTGTGGAAAGTGCAGTAGAAGGTTTTGAAAGGAGGTTTGGGTTTGTTGGTCACGGCAGCATTGGCTTTGGCGACATTTGCAGTGTCATCTGTGCGCCTGTGACGTTGTACTTCTTCTGTGTGGAAAGCGGCCACAAGATCGACTTTCTTGAGCTTGTCTGTGAGCATCAAGGTTGAAGTGAATGTTGTGAATTCATCAGGCAGAGCGTGAATGAGTGCCATGTACGGCAGCTCAGCATCGAGATCATTGAGAGTAAAGGTGGAAGGAAGGACAAAGATTTTAAACAAATGGACTGCCTGTTCTGTGCGCATGATCAGAGCGGCCAGAGTTTCATCAGGCTGTTTCCTGATGGAGAACAAGTCATCATAGGTGTTGTAGTGATTGCCAGGGTGCTGGGCCTCATGTATGCCTTTAAGTGTCTTCCAAGTGGCTGCTGGGTCGTCTGAATTATTGCTGATGTGGGTCTTTTGTCCTGGGCTAAGGGGCATCATCAGAATACCACAAGCACGCTCAGAGTGATCTTTCCAGTCATCCAGTGCCTCTTGCTCCGCTTCCTTGGTGCTGGAGGATGATGAGACAGTTGGTTTGGCCTTTCCCCCATATAGCAAAGTTCTGAGAACTCAAGTAAGTATGGCATCAAGGCCCTAAATTTTCGAATCAGCAAGAGAGGGAGGATAATTCAGAACAAGATTCTCATACCATGTACAGCTTTGACTCAAGCAGATCCAGTGCTGTCCTTGCAACCAGAGCCACATCTGTCCCACCCAATCCATAAATGCCGCAGACCAGGGCCTGAGCCTCACGGAATGCAGTGTCCTTATGCATTCTGCCAGCAAAGATATGAGACTTGTAAATGCAGTCTTCAGACCCCACTGAGGCTTAATGCGGCTTGATACACCGCAGAGAGCTCAAGATAATGACAGGCTTTCGGTAGCAGCATGCCCAGCTGTCTGGATTGTGTCAGCACGTGGCTGTAGTGTATGTTGGCCGTCACATGCTTGTGTTGGCCCAGGCTGTCCACCAGGTTGTATTCCATGCCTGTCCCCACCTCCAGCAATATGGGGAAGTGTTCCTGGAACATGACATTGGAGAAGTGACACAGCTTGCCTGCAGAGGGCTTCACCGGAAGGTTCAAAGTGTGGTGTTGCAGTGCTGCATTGTCATTGGGGCCTGTAAATATCAGAGGATCCTTCGCTCGCTTCAGATCGATGGAATGAACAAAGACATGTTTATCATGCAAAGATGTGACCCGTCCCACTTGATCACAGCACCATGGTAACAGCCGGTCTGAGAACCCCCATGCTGAATGCAAATGGTTTGCAGATCATCTCGGCCAGGGCCCACAGCACTTCTGCACACTTGTTGTTTTCTTTGGGCCCTTTCATCAGAGGGTTGACGAAAGACATATGTGTTTCCAGTTTGATGAGGTTTGGAAGCCTGCCCTTTTTTTCGACTCCTTGATGACAGAGACCCTTGATCTGAAAGTCCCAGGCGGACATAGGGCTGAAAAGCAGATAGTTGGCCAGACACACAGCCAGGATCTCTTCCTCCCTCTGCACAAATTTGATCACCTTCTTCTTGTTCAGCAGACTGTTTTTACCCTTCAGAGACTTCATGACTGCTTCCTGGATGGCGATGTGCATAGGGTCCAGATAGGCCACATTTTTCTCTTGCATGAATATCGAGTCCCAGGAGGTCAGGTTGTTGGTCAGGAGCTGATGATCAAAGTCATTGTATAGTGGGAGGCACTCCTCAGGGACAGCTTTACGGACAGCAGCATCGGCCACTTGGGCCGTGGCGGTGCCACAGCTGGCCAACCCAGTAAGGGTAACAGGATGGAACTTCCTGTGCCTGTCCCTAAATTGTAAGTATCAGGTTCGAAATGAAAGGCTGATTCGGTCTTCTCCTTTTGAGCTGTGTTGACAGCGAGAAACCAAAACATCTTGAAGTGGGTCCACGGTGTGGAGTATCCTGGGTGATTAGCAGCCTTGGGCTGCAGCCACAGCTTCTGGAGCTGTTCAATGGCACTGCATTCTCGTTCAGATATGCTCTGTACGGAAAACATGAGTGGTAAGGCTAACTCACAGGAGAATGTTTGGTTGTAGATCCAGTTGCTCGGATGGCAGGGTGTGTTGGAGATCAGTGACCCAGCACTTTTCCTAGTTATTGATTGACAGTTACATCTTATTGTTTTATTGTTCTATTGTTCTATTGTTCTGACTTTGTTATCTTTGTCACCTATTGTTCTTATTGTCCTTATTGTCTTGGACCTTAGCTATTGTCTACACTTAGTATATAATTAATCTCCTTCCTAATCATTTCCCAATCCATCTCTGCATTTCTGTTTTGTTGTCATACTGGGATAAAATGAGTGCTTCGGGCTCAGGGACCTCAGTGATAGCAGTGAGTGGCAAGGACTTGTGCCGACATTTAGATGAATACTCACTTGGTGGCGGAGTTGTGGGTGGTGAGTTGGGAAGGCCTGCAAGCCTACAGGTATTCTAATGGGCAGGCTTGAGGTTTGTGTGTATGTGCCGGAAGTAGTGATACTCATCTGCTGAGCAGTGTTCTTGGATGTATCCTGTAATTTTGGGGTAGTTCCAGAGGGCGGCCTTGGTGAGAGAGCTGGGTGGGAGCTATATATGCCTTGCTTGTGCTCGCCATCAACATGTGCTCGGTCGGATGGGCTTTGAGGTGATGGTCACAATGGCTGGTCCGGAGGTTTCTGATGCATGTTCTGTGTTGGAGTACAGTTAGATGGAGCCAAAGCGAGAATTAAATTAAATGAACCCACCGCTTGATCCAATATGGGCTGTACTAGGTAGGGTAGTAGCCACAGTGTCAGAGTATCGAGGGTGGTATCAGAGACAGTTCAAATAAATGTGTTCACCTTGGATACAGAATGTGTCCTGGGTGAGACATCAAAAACACCAGCCTTTAGGAAGAGATAACCAATGTAGTGTCATCCAAAAAGAGGTCAAATATGGGCTGCAGAGAATTAGAACATTTTAGGAAGGCGGCATCTCCAATGGCAGTGTTGACAATCTCCAACTGCAATCAGAGGATGGGTGTGTTATCTCGAGAGATTGTAGAGGTAGAGGAGTGTTACCTTTGATTGGTAGTAATGGAGCGGCCGTGTTCATGCTCTGAGAGGGGCAGGAAATTGAAGCGAGGTGATATTCTGAAGTCCCCCTTGCACTCTTTTAAAGCCTCAACCTTTCCAACAAATATATTATTGTGTATACCTGCATCTAAAGGACTAATCATTCACTGTATCTTGAAGAGGTCTCTTGAAATGGGAGGAGTACTATCATTTGGGAGTTTGAAAGTTTTGAAATGGCCGCTGAGCTTGGTAGAAAAGTGGGTGGCAGAATGAATTTGTACGTTCAAAGAGGCTGAGCTCCCTGATTCACTGCAAAGGCAATGGTACCTGTTACATAGAGCAAATAATAGGTAAGCAAAACTTTGATAAGCAGAATTGTAAGATTGTGGGCAGAAATGTTAGAGAGAATGTAACAAAGGAAACATAGGTACATAAACTGGTTTCCAGAAACTGATATATGGAAAGAGAATCAAGCCTAGCCTGCTAAGCTAAAAGGCCACCAATGATGTGGTGTACAACGATAGCAAAATGTGAATCTGGTCTGTGAAACACGCTGGGCAATGTGAACAACAAAAATGTGAAATTTTCCTGTGAGATAACGAAAGAGATCGAAGGATGTAAGTCACTGACTTGGACAAACAATCACTGTATCCTATAGTGGGGTACTTGATGCAATAAATCTTCTGCAGTCACCAGGTACAGGGACTTTAGGTTCATCTTGTGATTGGCCTGAAGGTAGCTGTCTCCTCTCTTGTAATTGGGTGTGTCCTGTGCTTTGTGATTGGCTGCACCAGAGCTAAAAAAAAAAGGAGAGCAGCGGGTTTGAACCAGAGAGGCCGAGGGCCAGTGAAGCCAGAGTTCAGAGACCACCTGCCTGAGAGGTGCCCAACATCTTCCTTGTGGAAAGTGCAGTACCAGGATTCAGGAACCCGGGGTTTGACTAAGGCAGCAGTGTCACCAGTGTTTCTGCGCTGTTGTATCCCCTCTGTGTGGAATGCGGAGAGGTACATTGATGGCAGACTGATTGTCTACCAGTAGAGTCAATGGGGATGTAAATGAATAGCAAAATTCCTCCAAGAGCTGATGCCATGCCAACAGTAGGTGATGTTAGGACGAGTGCACTGGGCCAGGTATTGCAAAGACCCAACTTAATAAGGTATGTTTTGTGCATGTATTGGACCTCTTCAGGTGTTGCTGGACCTATGTCTTTGTCAAGAGAAATGCTGGGGTCGATGGGAGTGGAGACAGGGTTTCAATCAAACATGTTGTAGCACTTCAGGGTATTATTGATGTAGTGATGTTGCGAGAGCAAGATGGAATGATTAGGATGATCCCTGATGATGTCAATGCCCAACAGCAAAGAGGTCTCTCCCAAGTCACAGATCTTGAAGTGCTTTGCAAACTCAACCACAAAGTTGTCAAGGGTTGTTTGGCTGATGAGGCAAGTGTCAGGTCGTCAATGAACACAGGAATAATTGTTGAAAATGATAGGAGTGGAACATGGGATTGCACTCTGTGTAGTGTGGAAAGGATGAATGAAATGTAAACAGTGTAGACAGAGCGAACACAGAGATAGTAGACACACTAGAAGCAAAATCAGGAAGCTGGAGAACTTCCTGTCGCTCCTAGGACTATATACTGTTTGTATCCTATCTACTCGGAGTAATGATAATGTCTGAGACGATAGGAACAGAGATAACAGAGATAACAAAAGTTTGGAACATATGAAACAATAGATAAGTCTCAGCTGTCAACTGTCAGATCGGAGGAACTCTATAATAGCTGTCAATCAATGACAGGCCAAAGCGCTGGGCCACTGATCTCCAACAATGATGACCCTTACTGCACTGTACAGCTACATTCTCAATAATTCTCTTACACTGTATCTAGATATTCTGCAGCTGAGTCCATTATTCCAAATCACACTAGGGGGAATGTGGTGTAAGTAAAAATAACTAGCTTAATGACACATAGAGGAAGAGTATCTAGCTATGTGAGAACAAAAGTAACTGCATGGATTTCACGGGGTTATGCATTGAAACTGCCATAATTGTTCTACTTTTGTCTTTATTTGATAAAAATCAGATATATGTCCCAGTAGAACTGCTCTAATGCTTTAACTAAAATTTTCTGTAACATTATTTGTCAACTAACTAATATGTTGGAGATCAGTGACCCAACACTTTTCCTAGTTATTGATTGACAGTTGCATCTTATTGTTTTATTGTTCTATTGTTCTATTGTTCTGACTTTGTTATTTTTGTTACCTATTGTTCTTATTGTCCTTATTGTGTCGGACCTTACCTATTGTCTATGATTATTACATAGTCCTAGAAGCGACAGGAAGTTCACCAGCTTCCTGATTTTGCTTCTAGGTATGTTTGTTGTTTACTCTCAATTGTTTAGCTTCCTGATTTTGCTTCTAGTTGTGTCTACACTGCCTCTGCCTATATGTCACGTCACTGCAACATCATTGTCCTGTTCCTATAGCCTTTAACATAATATGCTGCTAATTCAGAGATGGTTTCAACCTTGCAGGTATCCTAATGGTCAATTTCGGCCTTGCAGGTATACTGATGGTCAATTTCTGCTTCACTAGGGAATATGAAGGGTCAATTAGAAGTCTGAGACTCGGCTGCAGCATGTTTATCCAGAGCAGCTCTCCACTGGCTGGAATGTGTGAAATGAGGTATTATAATATGTTGCCCATCTCATAGGTAAGTATTTGTCCACAGATACCAATCATGTCCCCAGGCTCAAAGATTATGTGCAGGTTCAGCTCTGGCACAGCCCAAATATAGCGAGAACTGCACACCCATGAGGAGAATCCCCTGTGTTCTTGTGATCTACACTGACACAATTGAATAAAATCTCCCTCACCTCATAGGAGTGCCTTACTACAGATCCTATGATACCATTGTACGGCTGATCACACAAGTCAACCGATAATATTGTGCCACCGATCACGGGCCTAGCAATTGATACATACATGTGGGCTTGTTTGTTTCACCACATCAGCTGAGTACAGATCTATCATGCCAGCTGGGCGGCCAGGTATGAATTCATCGCACCAGCTGGATGCAAGTTTACCGTGTTAGCTGAGTGTGGCCTGGCTCCCACGGTACAGACAAATATTTCCTCTGAATATGGTGTATCCTATATCACCAGGAACAGATTTTGCCATAGAATCT
>KV417481.1:405008-570404 GCA_001630335.1 Athelia psychrophila | reverse complement strand
ATTGCCGATCGCCGTCGCAAACTCCTCCGCACTGCTCTGCGTTCCGCCATCGCACTTCTCCGGGGCCGCCGGGCGTGGTCCGCGCCCCGATCCCGTCGATCTCGCCGCCAGCGACATGACCGAATCGATTCGCTGCTCCAGCGCCGAGTAATCCGCTGATACCGCCGTGTAAGCCGCCCCGATCGACACGTTGGAGTCTTTTAAGCGCTGGACCTCGGCGCCGAACGCCTGTATAAGGTTATCGTAGACCTGTGCGAAGATCTGGTCGTACACCGATGTTGCTACGGCCGTGATGTCCTGCGACCAATCGGCGGACGGCTGGAACGCCGTGGGCACCGTCGGAGGTTCGCTGGGGTGACTGGGGTGCTCGCCACCGTTGTCCATGGCGAAAAATTTGATACCGGGGTGTTTTTGTAGATTTATTCTAGTGTAAGACCCTGCCGGCGATCTGCAATGCAGCGACGAAAGTAGTCTAGTAACGAAGTTATATTGTGAACATAGTGAAACCGAAAACATACTGCATACCTAGTAACAAAGAGAATAAATCTAAAGAACGAGATCGAGAAGTTTTCCAGTAAGATATAAGATAGTCCGATGCGGAATAGCCCCTGACCGGCTGATTGAATGCTTGGCCGCGTTTGCGCACCGGCCGCTTTCGCGAGCGGCTGCTTTCGTTGCGCGCCCGGCCGCTTTTGTTGCGCGCCCGGCCGCTTTTGCGAGCGGCCGGTCCGGCCGGTTTGTCGAACATCCGGCCGAAATAACGCGAATCCGAACCTCTGCATCCCATATCATAACAGTAGCCGGTGACATCCGAACCTCTGTCGATCCCATATCATAGGGTGGTGATAGAGTGGATTTATGAAGGTGGATTTATAAGTGTGGATCAAGGCACCCTGCCCACTGGGCTGGGCTGGGCCGGAACACTTGCCTTGGTGCTTATACTTTCATTTGACCATTCCACACACCAATTGTTTGAAGCTCATGCTCACTTTATGGGTGCTGATTTGATCATCAGCCACAGTCAGCATAGGCTCTCCTTGCTCATGTCAGCTAGATCAAAACTGACAGATATATACACATTTTATATCTAGCACTCAGTCCATTTTCAACTGGAGACTTGATGAGTGGATACTTGATCTTAAGCTGTGCTATGACAATCAAATAGGCACCCATAACACAAGCACAAGCTTCAAATTATTGATGCTGCACTTTATAGCAGCCTATTGGCCCCAGTCTGACAGTTAAAATAACCGCCCAGTTACTGGAAATCTGCTGCATTCTGCAGTAGAAAGCACCCCAAGCGGATAATCATACAGAAACAGAAAATAAGACCAGTGTGTGATTGAGCAAGAGTAGTACAGAATGTGTAAGCTAAGGCCTAAGCTAACATCCAAACAGTGTGTGGGAATAAACATCCAGAAGTGTAAGCCTGTGGCGGCAGGCTTACAATCACACCCACAAAGGGTGGAAACATCTGGTTAACCATATGGTTGTGGATACAAAGTAATATGTGCCCTATACTTATCATACACCAAACATATCTTGCACATGAACATTGAATTGAGTGCACTGCTGAGGTCCCTGCCATGACATGCACACTGAACCCTCCTTTCCAAGCATATTTCTGCATAGTTTCCTTCAATATTTTAGTATTGTGTTTCAGCTTATGATTGAAATGGACCTACCTCAAGCTTTGAGCCCAAATAGGTGTCCAATGATGCCGGAATCACAAAAAAAGCTCAATGTGATGCTTTACACACACCCTTGATTGTCTCTCCCATTCAAATTTTGTGCTGAGTCAATTCACAACTTTTATAATGACATGATACTGGAATTGCAGACATCTGTCAAGAAGCACACAGCTCTAATTAATTGCCAGAGGTGGCCAGGCACACTTTGAGTCTGTGATTTGGACCTTAAAAAACTAGTGTTCTTCTGGGCGCCAATTCCAACCGGCACTTTTACAGTGTGTGAGCAGAAATATATATATTTCAAATAGATACTTGTACTACAGAATGGTTACATAATAAGTACCACACAGGTCACACATGGGGCTGGGCACAGACATGGGCTAGGGTGAGGAGCAAGACATGTGATGGCAGTCAGCCACCTACCGGTTGAATGGAGAGCTTTGCCTCTCACAATTTGGACATCACAAATCTAGTGTGGCAGCCATATGGGCCTCACTGAGGCAATCCTGAATATACAACAACCATGGAAATTGAGTCAGAATTGAGTGATCTATGAGGGAGACATCATTGACACTCAAATCACGAGATAAATAAGCACCCACATTCAACCATCAGCGATGGACAAGGCAGTGCTATCAGTGGGTTTTGGAGAGCTGTTCTCGACAGCTGGTGTAGAGCATGTGCATGCTCTAGGTAGCACATTCGGGATTTCAGAGCATTCTGCAGCTACCCGACATCCTTCCCCATTGTCCTGTTCCCAGGTCCGAGGTGTTTCCTGCACGTCCGAGGTTTTCGATCCCTGTCTGAGGTTTTCCGGCTGTGACCGAAGTTTTCCATCTGTAACCGAGGTTTCCGGCCCGAGCCCGAGCCCCTGCCCGCAGGTACGACTCCCTATCACCCTCGGTTTGAACTCCCAACACCCCCGACATGTTCCCTGCACTCTCCATTCCCGCCCGACGTTTTCCGGAGGTGACCGACATTTCAATCCTGTCAACCCGGACCATCTGAGGCCCGGACGCCCCACCCGGGCTCGGCTATCGCATTACCCAGTACACGAGGTATCACCACATGCATCAGCGCATCAGCAGGAACTGCAACAGAACGATTCCCGGAACGGACATGAGCTTGTTTCTTTTGTTATGGGTAGATACACGAGGCGGGTTGCAGGCACGAGCTCCGGACCGGTCACTATTGATGTAGAATATGCTTCGGACATGCCCTCCTTACCTTACAATACATATACAACCTTAGGTCGTCACAATAAATCACCTTGGTTTTCCCTCTAAAATTGTGTGAATTGTGTTTCTGTGTCCCGGAGCTTTCCTCTGTGTCTGTGCGTGTTCCTATGTGTTTCGGCGTGTTCTTACCTCCGTTCTAAGCCCCGGACCGAGCCCTTTTGAGCCGGACTACCCCACAATCACTTCACTCTATGTTGTGCACCAAACCGACTAAGTTTCCTGTCTTTTCTCTTTCTCTCTCAGTGTTTCTCCGTCCACCAGACCCCAGTCTCTCATCGTAGCCCTCCAGACATCCCTTCCATTCGTTCCCCATCACATCTGTTCCCCATTCCCTTCATCCCACACCTCACCCCATCTCAAACAGGACCCTCAGGTCGAACAGGCCTCTGAGTCTCCAGACCCGGACTCCGTCGCAAGCCTTCGGCTTGGTCAAGTGCAGTCCTCATCTCGGACACCCGCACACTACACTAAGAATCTCTACATTGTTGTCATTGTTGTCGCCAGCGAGCAGAGACGATTGGCGCCTAATTGTGAAACTGCCACATTCAGTTGTTTGTGGTGTGTCGCTCTTTTGCCATTGTTTCGCTCAACAGTGAGCTCGCACACACAGATAGACAAAGACCATTCATTTAATGTATGTATAAAGGTGTGTTAGTAAATCATCTAAGTCTAAATATTTTAATCAAAGCTGTTCTGAACGAGATCAGCGCAATACTTGCGTGATAAGCCCGATCAGGCTGTTATCTCGCAGATCCATATTTCCTCTATCTAATCAAATCAAAGCTAATTGAAGTAGATTGGGCCATGTATTACTGTTATATAGTGTGTATTGAACAACATACCAGTGTCTGTCTGTGGAAATCGGCAATCTATGAGTCTCTCAGCGTAAGTATGTAGTTACTGGAATTATCAAGTGCGAAACTCTGATCACATCTTGGTGTTTCTGGGTATCCTGGGGGTAATTATTTCCACACTTACTATATACAAGTTCTGTCTTCTGTAAACATTAATACACATTCATAATAGTCATTCTGAGTATCCAAGCCTTTTTTTATTGGTCAGTACCTGTGTCAGACTCTCATTTGTGGGCCAATAGTGCCACCACTATTGTAACTCTCCAGGCATGCCTCCTCAGTTAACGAAGGGTAATTAAAATCTGGACATATCTATATATATGTTGAATGATGATAGAAAGCATTGGTACACTCATCGAGCTTATTGGGGGTATGTATCACAGCCAGGAAAAGCATGGCATCAGAGGTGGGTGAAAAGCGATGTCCTATTGGTCTGCAGGGCATATATACACATTCCAACTATCTGAGGCAACATATGGGAGTATATAGAAGTGTTCTATGAGACATTTGGGGGTATATTGAGTCATAGGAACATGTCACAGGGCATATGATGAGGAGAGTGGCTGAAAATTATTGAAATCAGAGGGTTTTAGGTGCAGTAAGTGGTATAATATAATTAAAAGTTAATATTATGTGGAATGTATGTTATATGGTCATTATATGAGGTTCTTAGGATATCAGAACAAGGTGAGAAAGCAGGGGAGAGCGAACAGAGGTCAGAAATATCATCAGCCACTTGAGATTCCAAAATGGAAGTGTGGGAATTGTGCTTGCCAGCTCATTCTGTGTTGTCCCGTTGATGTTCCAAGTCTGCATCTCGTCTTTCACCCCCATGCCCCTCACCTCCATGTTGTATTTACTAGCCCACAAGGCCCAGGATGTTGTGTGATGATGGTCTTAGGGCCATCATTTTGTAACTCTTTATGCATTTTATTTCCTTTTCACCTGCTAACAAGTTTTTTTTATTGTCAGCCCCACATCCGCCAGTCCCACGAGCACGTCCACCAACTCCATGTGCGCACGCACACCCAGGGCCCATGTGTGTGCCTGGCAGGCAGCCCTCATGTGCATGCTTGCCCAGGCCCTATGTGCTTGCCCGCCAGCCATCACATGCACACTTGCCAGCCCCTTGCGGACATCTGCCAACCAACCTGCCTGCCCAATCACTAGTGCCCACCACTAGGTGTGGCTAGCTCACCTGCTCGCTAGCCCCAAGCTTGTATGCCAGTCCCACGCTGTGCGTGCTTCCCGTGCCCTGCTCACTCAGCCCATGCTCGCTTGCAGCACCTGCTCTCACCCATCCACACCTGTATCACCTATGCCAGCGCTCTATAATTACCGTAGTAGCTCTGTATTGGTCAGGGGGATCCCAGGTAGCTTCACGCTGCCCGGTTGTTTTGTTTGGGCCAGGGGGCATGCAGGAGGGCGGGTGCGGCCGGCCTATGTGGCTGGTAATGCATCTGTACCACCGGTCCATGCACAGCTTTGCGCTGTGTGTTTCCGGTTCCTAGCTGGACAGTTTTGTGCTGTCCAGTTACAGTTTATTGTGCTGGAGGCCGAAATGCCGACCCTGTGAAGGGGCTACAATTTCCCAGTCTAGATAGTGTAGAAGTCGTGTACATTGTATTTACAGCATGCCCAAATATAATTGCAATTTACCCATCCCAGAATGACCAGTATGTCCTGGTCAGCAAAAATGCAGCACACCTGGATTGATAATAGGTGTAGGCATGAGTAGAATTCCTCCGCCCTATAAGTAAAATAAGTAAAACTGCTGCGGAGCTGTAAGACTTACCCAGGCCAATAAACCTTCTGATCAATTACAATTATGTAGGACATTTATACACTTGGTCCTCACAGCACTGTAGGCAATAAGTTTTACTTACCTAGTAGATAGTAGTGCAGAATTTTAGTAATTATTGTAAGCCTTATTGCACAAAGTGCACTGTAATTATGCTGCTCGGTTATCAGAGACAAGAACACAAAGGCTACTGCAAGTATGGAAAGCCTAACACTTACGCTCAACTTTTGATTGACAGCCTGTTCGTTTCATGGCTGCAAAAGGTAATTGTTGCATTAGGACCCTGATCACCATCAAGTCAGCAGGGATGGTGTAGGATAGGGCAGCAGAGGATATTATTGTATGTTATACACTACACTTTTACCATCATGCTTGTTATTGCCGACAATGAGTGCCCCTGTTTTCGGTTTCCGTCCCAAATACTCACACAGTTATCATTCCGAAGCCTCAGGTATCAAATCACATAAACAACTTGCATGTATCTATGGAGAAGGATCAAAGTAGCAAGTGCATGAAAGTGCACACTGGTATTTACATCCACTAACACATTTGCATCTCACCAAAACTACCCTCTACCCCGACCTCAGTCGTGCACTGGGTTTATCATCTCATTTTCTTACCTATACATATCACACACATAAAATAAAAACATGAATTGAACTGGAGGGTAGGGCATAAAGTGAATGAGAATGAGTAGGCACATGTGCCAGCACAGGGCCACTAGTGCGAAACTGAGCCATCAGTTTTGTGTCGGTGTGGGAAATCACAATGATGGCCAGTTATCACCCCGGCCCCAATAGGTCTGTGACTCCCTCGAGCTCAACGAGCTTCAACGATCACCAAACATTGACCAAACATTGACCAAACAACAACACTGAACACTTAACTGAAGGTGCTTGTGTACCTCCTTTGTGTAGATGAGGTGTGTGCTCTATTTAGCGACAACGAGGCTCTCAGATTCTTGCATGGCCAGTTAACCGGGATTGTAATGTTTACGTGGGATGAGGACCAGCACAACCAGCTTATGTGTGTGACTTTTTTGTTGTCCACATTTCATCTGTGTTACACATATGTATTGGTGCTGACATATGTGTTTGCATGGCAGCTTGTGCACAATGTTATTTGGAGACGCTCACCACAAGCACGAAACTGAGAACTCAGTTGAGTTTTGCGCTTCACGTCAATTAACATGATCACATCCTCCCTTACTTTTGGTCAAGCACACACTCCACAGCTTTTATTCCTCTGTTCTACCCATTTCAAATGCCCTGAAGTTGTGCTATGATACCATATAATATCTACTTGAATGCTAACACCAAGTCTACCGGGAACAAGCTTCGAAAATGGCCAGAAATCATTTCCAGAAGCCTGCAAAATGTTAACAGCAGATTGTCAACAGACTTCATTGGTGTGTAGTTACAATTTCTTCTTCCCATTCCATGTTCTAATACACCACTCCACCTCATCTACCTACAAGGTGCATAATGCACTGTACAAGCAATGTTGTGTTTGCCGCTGCATTGCACCACGGGCCCACAGATGGCCTGCCATGACCCCCACCACATTCTCTGCCAGCGGGGGTGCATGAGCAACCCAAAGCGCCAATTCCGCCTTGCACATTCCTACATTTGTCCTGATATGCCAGCACCACATGATCTGTCACGTAATTTGATTTCAAGGCACTCAAAAAGGCTATTGCCAGACACAAAATTAGCCCATTTGAGTACCATAATCTCAAAATAGCTGAAGATTATGTGGTGTCTTGGCATTATCAAGAGACAAATTGGTTCCAAAAACAATAGACACAAATAAGTGGACTCCAACTACCCTAGTCACATATTCAAAGTTGGGGAAGCACAATTATTTAGAAAATGCAGATAGCATATGCAAACCACTCGGGTTCTGTCTTAAATGCAAAATATGTGGAGATATACACCGGCATCACATAGTTTATTGTGAATTTTTCTTATGTAGAAGGATTTTTATTGAATATGTGATTGACAAATATTCAATGGTGCCAGGTTCGTGCCACATCCTCCAGAATGATGTTGACACACTGACCATCAGCCTCACGGGGTTCTATGTACTATAATGCACCTACTCTAAGCAATTTATAGTGCACAATACTGTTATCATGGGAACCTCCACACACTGTTACCTCCAGTGCTCTATGCTTGATTGGACCCACCACTTTAATTCCATCTATCACACCAAATTCAACTCTGTGTGTCCAGAACAGTGTTCGCTTAAGGGCCTAAGGGTTAAGGACTCGTTAAGCCTTAAGGGCCCTTAATGTAAGGGTTAACTTTTCGCCGAAGATCTTTAAGGCCTTAACTTAAGCCTTAACTCAAATATCACGTGATTTGATCTTGGCAAAAAAAATTATCTTGTAATTTACAACTGTATTCTCATACACTATGGCCTCAGGTGTCGAAGTTAACAGACTATGGCTATTCTTTCACAACTCGGGGGTCAAGCAGAATGCCAGCCACTGGAAAGTACACTGCCGGGGCTGTGTTGCATATCACGAAGAGATTCTTGAAGATGGAGCTGCCGCCGATGGTCTGCTACTGCAGCAGAGGTCAGCGTGGAGGCGGCCTTGATGGAGGCACTGGCTGACATCGAAGAGGATGAGCGGCTCGATGAAGGGGCTATTGAAATCAATTCGGATGTTGAGTTTGCCCCGTAGTTGCTGCAATATATTATTTATTCTATTTAATTATGTTTTAAGGACCTTAAGGTCTTAAGGTACCCTTAACATTAAGGCCTTAGCCGCTCTTAAGGCTTAGGGCTGGCGGAAAACCTTATTAAGGCCTTATGGGCGAACACTGGTCCAGAAACCAGTTTGATAGCTCAGTGGTCTCTTCTCTAGCGGCATTGTCTCTTGCTGATCAGTGTCTTACAACCTTTCAAGAATAGGCCTTCCAGAATCCAGAACATTAAATTATCAAGCCTGAGAGTCAGAAATGGTATGTTTACACCAGGTACACATGGCCCTGTATCAATGACTGGATTCTTTATACAGCTCTGATTGAAAATCAAGGGTGAGATGGAGAAATGGGAAGGTGGGAAGGGTTATTTAGCAGCAAACACAGTGCTTTTTTAGGGTCTCGAGGCTAGTGGGGTACGTGACAACCTGTTTATAACTTCTGGCGAACCCGTTGTTTCAAACACGTTCAAAACAACAGTGTTTTCCCACTGTGCACTACTTTGCTCACCGACACCGACTGTGTTGTGGTTGAGTGTAAGACCCTGCTGGTGATCTGCAATGCAGCGATGAAAGTAGTCTAGTAATGAAGTTATATTGTGAACATAAGAAACAGAAAACATACTGCATACCTAGTAACGAAGAGAATAAATCTAAAGAACAAAAGCGAGAAGTTTTCCAGTAAGATACAAGATCATCTGATGCGGAAACAGCCCCTAACCAGCTGCTCGAACAATCAGCTGGTTCGAATGATCGGCCAGTGTGTCAATCGGCTGGCCCGATCGCCCCCAATAGCACAAATCCAAACCTCTGCATCCCATATCATAAAATTGAGTGTGGTGTGGTGCAGGTGTGTTGCTGCATTAATTGTATCACCATTGGGTTTTCTGTACAGGCCAAATCACGGGCACTTATGTATCACATGTTGCCGGTGTCTGGCCCCACAGAATATCACTTCTGGTATTTCTGTTTCTGCAGCATTCAATCATGTACATATTGGTGTCTACACACCTAATTCTCCCGACAGTGGGACCTGAATGGAGTGATTGGGAATGGATTCCAACCCAAGTGGTTTCCAATGGCAGACTTCGGCTGGCTTCCGGTTGGGTGTCCAATGAGTGCCCAGTGGAAGTGGCTAGTGGGCTCCAAGGCAAATTGGAGGTGATTCCCATGTGGGCATGAATCTGAGGCTGTATTCTGGCACACCCATAATGGTGGGATTAAACAGTATTATATTGCAATGCGGAAAGGTGTAATATACATTCAGCTATGTATGGCAATCTAGATAGTAATGCCTGTGTTCTTCCTTGAACTGTGGTTCCTCTTCTTGATATTGTTTAGGAGCGAGGGAGTATGAGCATACTGGAGGGAGAGCAAGTGTGCTGGAGGGCAAGTGAGTGTGCTGGAGGTGGCGAGTGTGCTGGAGGTGGCGAGTGTGCTGGAGGGCGAGCATGCTGAAGCAAGGATGGGAATGCTGGAGGGCGAGCAAGAGTGGGAGTACTGTATCATTACAAACCTAAGTTCATCACTTGTCCCAAGGCCCCCTGACCTGAGCCTATTTCACGTGACTGTCATGTGAAAATCTGGGCCATGAACATCATTTGTGACATATTTTTCACCTGAGTCTTGACCGAGTCACCCAAAAGCCTGGTGAATTGCTATTTTGGATCTTGTTTTGAACCTAAGGCAAGTTCGTCCCATGTCACAAGGACATCTGAACATCTGAACTAGCCAGTGACCAAGGTCACAAGAAATCAGGCCAAACTTAGGTTTGTAATGATACAGTACGGTCAATGTCCCCTGGTTGAACACTTCCTTGTGTGCTACGAGCAGCACATCATGATTTGAACGATGGTATGGGAAATTTAAAGTGTATTATAATGTATACCATCAACATTGTACATGCAGCTATATGGCAGTGTGTTGAATATGATTATATACCCCGACTGCATTGAGAGGCTCTGCCAGTGATACAAGACTGCTACTCATAGATCCATATTAAGCACATCAACATAGAATGGCAATTGATGGGCAGCATTCATCCAACTGGCAGTAGCTCAGCACTGCCAAATAACATCATATATGGCGGCACCAATGGCAAGAGGTGCCAGTGAACTCACAATGATAAACATGGCTGGCCGGATTGCCCTATGCAGCCACACCGGCACCTCCAGAGCATTAGCAGCCTGTCTGTGAGGGGGTGACAAGATGCTGTCCAGAATTCACTGCTGGCCAGTGTTCCCTATGCAGCCATACAGCCACCTATAGAGGATCACCAACCTGCCTGTGAGGCAATGGTATGAAGCTATCCAGAATTCACTGCTAGCTGGCTTGATAATTTTACTTTTGGTAGGGAACTGAATGAAAATTAATGTGGTGATGGATTGAACAATTAAACTAGACAACATCTGTATACTACTTTCTAATGACAAATTATAATTGGGAAGTGGGGTATTATGGTGGTGGTTGTGTTTGCCCTGCACCCGCCCCAGTCACAACCTGCTGGCCATCAACAGCTGCTGCGGCCTCTCACGCAGCGGTGGCACTGGCAGCCGCAGCTTTCTCCTCTTCATCAAGTATTGCTCGAATTTGAGCAAGTGGTGTGTTGGTCAGGGGCGGCCCTCTAACACTTGCGCCAGGGAAAATTTTGCTAAGTAGCGGTGGAGATGTCAGTGTATTGTTGGTGATGAAGTAAATTTACATGCTCATGTATTCCACCAGAGTTTCAGTTCGTTCATCCTGGTGCGAGCCCTTGCATCATTAAACAGGTCCATGATGGTCTTGTAGAACCTTTCAGAGTCGGTGATGTAGTCCGTTCAAGAGAAGCAAGAGGAAGAGGACATGGCGAAGCAAATCTGAAGCCCTATGTCGGGGACAATCCAGATGCTGCAAAGGAACAAAACCTACCATGGTGGCAACATATGCAATGGACGCAAATGTAACCTCATTCATCCCATTGATGTACATGTTTCCACTACGGGTGGCCTTCAGTTCGGAATCAACAGAGCTTGGTGAAGTGAAGATGTTTGTAGCCATATATAATTATCAGGAAATGGAAGAGTCAATCTGATGATGAATACTCACTGAGAGAGGAATCACACTCTTGAAAAGCCCCAACAATGGCTGAGTGCTGTCATAGGTGTAGCCTTCGTAAACAAACATAGGCCAATGTTCCCCGGGTACAGCAAGCACCCTGCTGTCCAGACCCTTTCTGATTCTAAACATTATTAGAACAGTTCATTATAACATATACGGCCGGACTTACTCATCATCTTTCCAGTCCCATGTGGCTGGATATAACAGTTCCCCAGTGCAGTCATTATGAAAGCCGTGATCGCTCTTGATATGGTGGGATAAATTGGACTTCTGACCTTTAAGAGTGATCCAATTGACCACCACACCCTTCAAACCCTTGGTGTCATGGCTCGAGTGGTGCTGACGCCTTTCTGCAGCTGAATGATAGGTAGTTAAGCATACTTCAATGTAGAAATGGAAGAGCTACTTGCCATGGCCGTGATATGTGAGACCCATCCACAAGGCGCTCTGCCAAGGTCAGAACGAGCTTCAGTAACACCTCAAATGTGGTGTGCTCCTCCCTTTCCCTGAGTAGATAATGAATCGAAATTGTGAATTGAAAAAAGCAGTGATGACTTATGTGTGTGGAAGGTCATTGATACAGGTAGTGCTGTCACTCTCATCAACCAGCCGCTGAAGGCTATCTATTGCTGATCAAAATGTGCATGTCGGCGACCGCATATACTGTCCGTCCAAAATGCTTGCCTGATCGTACCATGGAATCTGTATTACAACTGTGAATGCATCAGGATAATATTCAAGATTGCTGCACCAGTTGTAAATGTGGTGGCGCCGCAGGAGGACATGGATAGGGTGGAGGAGCTGCTGTTCTACAGGCTATGGTGAAGGAGGACAACTTGTTGTCATCCTTCCCAAGCTAATGCCGGGTATCAAAGTGAACCCATACAACATTCATGAGTCCTCTTGTTTATTTGCATCCCCCATCTGGCTGTAAGTCTCTGCTAGGTGGGGCGCACACCATTTCTCGCCATAAGTCCCTGCAGCGCGGTGTCACGCCGGGAACTTGTTTTACACCAGACCGCATGGAAAATCTCAGGCAATGAATTTATTTACGTAAAAATTATCCTGCTGGAGGAACCAACATTAGAATCCCTCTGAAACCTAAAATGACTAGATATCTCCGCCGACAATACTTATCACCGCCGATACAAAATAGAACCGAAGTAAGGGTACCGCAAGGAAACTAGCAAGAAGCATGCCAAAATTCGGAATGCCGGCATGGTGCCCCACACTAGCCCTACTTGGAAATATTTGCCCGAGCCCTCGGCTGATACGAAGATAGGACCCTGAAAATGTCTCACGCTGACAAAAGAATGTTTCATTAATCAGTGATCCAAATTGTCTATTATGTTTAATCAAAGCCTCGCTAGCAGGAAGCCCAGGAAAGGATCATAAATTCCCCACTAAATACAGACGACAGCGACAAACATGACATGTTTAAAATGAAAAATAACAGTGTCCATTCCTAGAATCAATCCGACGATGCAACCCAGCCTTCGTGAATAAGCCAGTCTTCCCCCACCAAGTCCTCAATACTGTCAGTGTAGCGTACTGAAGAACCTGACCTCGATGACCCTGACAAGCTCACGTCTGACCTATACCCCATGGAGTCATCATCCTCAGAGTCTGAATCAATGCAGCGGCCTGCAGCTGAATTCAGGAAATCATCATCCCCTGGTAGTCCCTGAACAGTGACATTGTAAACGGACACTTCCTCCACCTCTTCAAAGACAACCACCTGAATAGGAAAGCAGGATATATCCTTGAGCAGGGAACGGCACCAGCGGCTCATGGGATGCGACCAGGATGATCGTGTAATAGGAAGATTGAGGGAGTGAGGAACAGCAAGACAAGGCGGCTGGGCACCAGATTCGATATCTTGGAATACCACAAAGAACGTTTGAAAGATGGAGAAGTCGTGTTGATGTGAAATGAGATTGCCTAGCTGCACGCAAATGCCGACCGGTGAGAGGAGAAGAATGCAAGAAGACTGAACGTCTCCACTGCATACAACAAACAAGGAAGTATCCACCCATCGAGGCCATCCAGGATTGACACGGAATGCCCCACCAAGGGTAACCCGATCAGCGAATGGTAGAGGGACAAGAGGAGGGTGATTGAGAAGAGTAGGCGAAAGACTGAAACAGCCAGATGAACAAGGGACATCCGGGCCAAATGCCGAGTCCGGTGTCGGTGACCTGACAAGAGCCCACTGTAATCAGAAGAGCCCACACTTGATACAGAAACTCATAACTCACGAACACAGCAAGTCAAGAGGATCCCGCTCCATCAAATTCTCTCGGCCCGATTCATCCTCATTCTCTAGGACATCACTAAATCAGGACTGTCAGTTCAAAACTCTCGGGTCACACAGCACCTGAAACTCACAATCCCTGATGAGTTGACGAAGCCGAGCAGCATGACAGGATGTACTTGGAGATGAAGGAAAGCATTTGAGAAAGACGTAACATCAAAACCGCATCTTCTGAAGAATTTCTACGCTCAACTCTCGGCAAGGTCCGACACTAGCTTCCATTGTGCTTCGCACGCCACCAGAATGTTCAAAGTCATTCCTGCCGAAAAGTTTCACTAACCACTTGACCATTGATCAACTCATTTCTTCCATAAATGAAGGTTACAGGACATCGCAGCAGTCCAACATCGCCCTACAGTGACCCTGGGAGCAGCCTAGAATACGGCTACAATCGAACAAATACAGGCTTCAGTATAGCAAGAAATTGTTGGTTAAATTCTGAGATTTATGCTCATTTTTTTGAAGTACCAATTTACCCACGCAACAAGAATGAGACTATCTGGAGGTCGTTAGTTCAATCCTGGTTCAAGAACAACATTTTATGGGACATTAAACTATCAAGAGGTCACAAGATCAAATCCTGCACATGTCCAATATTTTAAGAGCCACATAGGTCACGTGATCAGTACCCACCCATGAGAAAGTTGGGACACTACAAGGACTGAAAGCCACAGTCAGCTTAGAAAATAATTTCCATCAGAAAGACTCAGTAGAATTTCCATCGGAAAACTCAGCAGAGCTTCCATCGGAAAACTCAGCACCAGGGTGTTTTCCGTCAGTCAGTCTAGAAAACAGGGTTCTAGAAAATCATTCAGCATGAAACAGTGGTGTTTTTGCTCAGTAAGCATCACATAGGGAGTTCCGTATCAGAAAATCCAGGAAGTTGGGGTGCTTTGAAGTCAGATGGTCTCATGAATGTGAAATTTGAGAACCTTGTGATCAGTCAGCAGGTACAAATTTGGGGAAGCACGTGATCAGGTAGCACAACGCTTGGGGAAAACATCTGTACAGCCAGCGAGAAATGTGGGGTTTTTGGGGAATGAGGTGCTTGAGATGCAGAAAACTGGGGATTGGGCCCAACTGCCAATCAGAGACCCTGGGAAGTGGTCCAAAAATAGAAGTCGGGATTAGTATATAAGGACTAGTGTAATTTGCCTAGAGACAGTTCTAACCCCCCCAAGTACCTACTTACTTAGAGTTCACTCCCCCTCACTGTCTTTCACAAGACACTTCTTGTATCTATTACACAAGAGTCAATTACTTTGATCTCTTGTTCTTGTGTGTCCAGCAAGAGGACTATTGACCAGACTACAATTGATATTCAGTTGTATTTTTGACGATTGACCAAGGTCACTAATCGATGATACCCTTCGAGTCAGAGAACGTTAGGATCCGTGCCAGCACAGCATTCTGAGCAGCTTGAGTCTAAGAAACAGACTAAGTGTGTGTCAAATCAAGCCTGACAGGAGCGTTAAGTACCCGAACGGATTGTGTTTAGGACAACAGAGTTTTTCCTGAAATACCGCAGAAGCACAGTTGTGCCCCTCAAGATTCCTGCATTGACCCCCAGCATCAAGTTATTTCCATTTCAGTTTCCAGCCCCGCAAAATTCCTGTTATTAGAGTCGTAGTCTCGGATAGGCTAGGCTTTATTAATATTACAGTTACCGTCAGCATCAGACTCTATCCATTCAAAGTAGCAGTAGGCATTTCTTGCAGCTACTAGTTTTATTTTTCTTCACACCCTTTGAAATCGACCTTCAAGTCACTTCCGACTTTTCTGGAAGAACTCAAACTAGGGATAGCCCGTCGATATTTGTTTGGACCGGCGACTCTAGGGATTTGTGACAAACACTTTTCCGAAACCACAGCGGGGCACACATCATTCTGGCAGTAAGCCCTCCACGCCGGAGGCACACTTCACAGCTCTGCTCCCGCCTCTGCCAGTGCAGAGGGATTCGGCTCTAGGCTGCATCCCTCAAGCACGGGTAGTATCAATTTCTCATTCATATCAATCCTAACGCTCGGCTATCCCCCAACCTTCAGCTCATTGGGCATCATCAGCAGTGCACACTCACTGCCCGTCGAAGCTGGAATAGCAAGACACCAGCAGATCTCTAGCTTGCCAAGAGATGCTGGCTCCCGCGTCCAGCTGAGTGGGGCTGTGCGCTGCCAGAGCAGCAGATGCCTCTTCTCCTCATCATCCATGAGTTGCTGCTGTGCGCTCCTCACAATTCTTTTCTAACCCACCATCCACCCGTTCAAGTATCAGATCCAGTTATTTGTGCATTGGCATGTACCTTACATTCATCCCATCTAAATTTATTGTATATGCACAGTTACAGTTTCACTGACTCCTGTAGCTTTCGCATACATTTTTCGTGAGCATGATATGTCTAGGCCCATATTCATAGACATACAATTAATTGCACAATTTACCCATTGCAAACCTACCGGCATGTTGCCTAGTGAGCGAGCCACCGAGAAGTGATCCCACCCGCCCAGCGGCTAGATTTCTTCTCTGTGCAACAAGTCGAGCTAACACTTGGCTTTCCCTCAACCTTCAGCTCACTGGGCATCAGGATAGCAGTGCACACTCACCGGCGCCCGTCACAGCTGGAACAGAAAGCTGTGACACACAAGGCTGAGCTATCACACTCACACTCATAATTATGTTGCCTTTGGCGTCGGCTATCAGGTGGCCGTGGAATTGCATTTCCATACCAATGGCTGCTGCCATTGTTGACTAATGGACATTGATTAAAATTAACATTCAATTATACAGTCGAGTGGGAAAGCCAAACCACTCAATATAACCATGATGGGCCAACAGTCATCAGGGGCAAAGCCATACCAGCCGATGTAGTTGTAATTGCTCAATGACCATCAGGTACCATTCACTGTTACCTATACAGTGTTCAATCCAGGGTGAAATTATGCCAATCATTTGAGCTACCATGGTCAAACCATAACTTATGCAGCCAACTGGTTACGTCTTTTCATACCTGTCTAAGCATATTGGCCCACTCACAATTTCACGATGGCCAGTAACATGTCAGCAATGTGAAGCACAAATATGAAAGCAATGGGAGGGCGAACTTACCTGGCTGCAGTGACCCTTTTTTGCAGGGCTGCTCACTCGAAAGGTGGTGACAGTTGTTGAATAGAATTAGATGGCAGCAGGAGATCACATGTCACATAGGTGCTCAAGGGTGATGAGATGAGGTGGGGACACTACGAGGCAACAACGAAGGAGAGGGTAAGGAGGTGTGTGCTGGCAGTGTTGCCATACATGGTCGATTTTCCCATCCTTCGCATCTCGCGAAAAACGACAAGTCCACATTGCCTCCGAATGTGCTGAGGCTGTGGTTATTTGCCCGTATCTCACTGAGTGTGAGTGTCAGACTCTATAAATCTCATTGATATATCTTTCATCATGGTGCTGGTGTTGTGTTTACATATTATATACATTACATCGGGTCCGCTCTTACCGGAGAATATATGCTTATAACTACACAAACTGACCATCTCTGAGTCTCGTAAGGAAGCTCACTACAGGGCCGCCGGAGGCCGATTGGAGCCTTGAGTAACATCACAGTGTATTATATGATAGCCTAGAAGCAAAAATCAATATCGACCCCCCCTGATAGGTACCCATTTGAGGGGGTGCTGGAAACCGAGGGAACAAACAGAGGAGTCCGAAGGTGCGGCCAGTGAAATCCCACTGGTGCGGCAAGCTCAGTCACTGGTTCAGACCGTCACTCCTCAGTCCTGGCCCACCGGTCGGAATTCCGTATGGGTCCGACACGGAATTCCCACCGTATTCAGATCCCAGTGTCCGAGGAATTAGGTGTGTATGCCGCTGCTCGTGGGCGTGTAGGCACCGCACTTGGCGTTTCATCGGTACTTTGGATTTGGCGGGACCCAACATGCGGGGTGCCGCATAAAAGCCGAACAGTGAGTTTGATCGGGCATTGATTCACGTGCCACGCTTTCCTGCAGCTGAATGCCAGAGACTCCTCGACTACTTCGTTCGTTGCTCCGTCCGCACTTTTGATTCCAAGCCACCATGTCTGCAGGGTTCCGCCTCACTCCTGCGCTATGGGACAAGATTCACCACTTTGCGTCGTTCCCCCAGACTGGCGGTGAGCAAATCCCAGACCTCCTCCATCCCCATCTCCGAAGCTGATCTCAAGAGCCCAGTCTCATTACAGCAAATGGTGCTCTTCGGAAAGAACCCAAGTCAAGGGACCTTGTTGAAAGCCAGCCAATTTCTCGCCGGTGCGTTGCGTAACAGTCCTGCCAACCTACCCACCACTAACCTATACACGACAGAGGAACTACCCATACGGCTGGCGCACAGAGTCAAGGAGCTCGATGAGCTACCGCACAATCTCAGCAACATGCCCTCCATCAAGAAAGTGAAGACATGGTACGCCCAGTCGTTCGAGGTCAGTCACACCACCCGGTCGTATGACATGCCAGCCACGGCGCTCAAATGACCCACTCAGGAACTGATCACAGCCCCGGCCGTCCCTCTGTCGCGCGCCGTGCGGCAGGCCCTCATCCAGCCCAGATCTGATGAGCTTCAGCTTCCCATGTCCGTCCCGAACCCGACATTCGACGACCTGGCCGACGAGCAGAGCGGGGCTGTGAACGCCAACGGAAACGGACTCGGAAACGGGAATGGCGGGAACGCCATGAAGCTGCGGGTGCCCATGGAACGAAGGTCCGTGCCACCAATTGCTGCTCACGCTCCCGCGCTGATCATCACCCGTTCCGAACCAGATACTACGCGGCCACGACCGAGGTCAGCTGGCCGCCCGAAGTGCGAGACTACAACACGCGGTTCACTAAAGTGTTAGACTCCATCAAAAAGCGGCACGACCCCACAGTCACCACCGTTGCGCAGGGTGTGCTGGAGTGGAAGCGGAGCCAAAACGCGCGGAATATCGGGCTCGACATCCAGGCATGGCTCGACAGATTCTACATGTCGCGTATCGGCATTCGATTCCTCATCGGCCAACGTGAGTTCCAACCCAACCATCACCGGCTGTACTTGTTGACACCAACATTGAGATCTAGACGTGGCGCTCAACACACAGCAGGCCTCCCACGAGGACTACGTCGGGATAATATGCACGAAAGCGGTCAGTCCCCTCCACCGTCCCCTCATCCACATTTGATGCGTACTAAGCAACACGCATCATACAGAACGTCCACGACATCCTCCAAGAATCCATCGAGAACGCGCGCTTCGTCTGCGAAGAGCACTACGCGATGTTCAAAGGTCCCCCAGTACAGCTCATCTGCCCCGAGAACCTCAGCTTCCCCTACGTCCCGGGGCATCTCTCGCACATCTGCTTTGAGCTCCTCAAGAACTCCCTCCGCGCCGTCGTCGAGCGCTATGGCCCCGAGGCCGAATCCTACCCTCCCATCAAGGTCATTGTTGTCGAGGGCAAAGAGGACATCACGATCAAGATCTCCGACGAGGGCGGCGGGATACCAAGGAGCGCAATTCCCCTTATATGGACGTACATGTACACCACGATGGACACACCCGCTATCGACCAGAACTTCCACGATAGCGACTTCAAGGCACCTATGGCCGGGTTCGGGTACGGGCTGCCGCTTTCGCGACTTGTGGGTATTCTCGGCTTTTGTTCTGCACTTTCCGTCTTGCCTTTGCTGATGAATGACGTCTGCACAGTATGCCCGGTATTTTGGCGGCGACCTGCGCCTGATATCAATGGACGGGTTCGGCACGGACGTCTACATCCACCTGAACCGGCTTTCGAGTAGCCGCGAACCCTTACAATAGACACCATCTCGCATCCGCATGTATACTCTGACATAGTAATGTATCATAAACCTTCACAATCGCACATAAACACCACTCACTATTCGCATGGAACTGGATGGAACTTGATTCGAAGACCTCGCACTGAGGGATTATGGGGGCAGAACAGCGAAAGGCCCAGCTCACTGGTGATATGGGAAGACCGCGGAGCGACCCACCTCCTGCTTCTTGCCTGCACTCGCCCTCCTGAGATATGGCAAAAAACACTAGCAGCTCTTGAAGCTTGAACGGTTAAACTTACAAGATTCTTACGTCCTTGGTCACGTGCATACGAACTCGTTCCATCTGGGTCAAATGTCACTGGAAATTCGATCACGGTTCGTTGGGAATGCTGGTGACCTGGGCACCGCGCGTGGGATATACCTTGGATACCGTATATATGTATATCACACCCTCTGCTTGAAGATAGTATGCATATGATCACAAGCACTTGCTTTAAATAAGATATGCATTTAGCGAACACTGCAGGTAATGTTGATCGGAGATAATTCATGGGCAGGAGCCGTAGCGCCGCACTCTGAGTCTCTGGAGTCTGGACTGGCACACGTCCAACACACGTCAATTGTCCATCACCTCGACGGTTCCCTTTCCTCTACATATCATTGTTAAGATCGATCGCAGCAGCGCCTGAAGGTCAGAAGTCGGAAACCCTGAATATCCACTCTGCTGTGGAACAGCGCTCTTTTACGGGCTTCTTCTACTTCTAGTGCTGTTAGATGCTCCGTCACTTGAGTCTTCGTGGCTATCTGTTGGGCTCGAAGCGTGCAAATGGCCAACTCCAACATCTTATGGTGATTTTTCGCGTCAATTCATTTGCCTGATTATAAAACCGACCAGCCAAATTAGTCTCATGCCAAACTTTACACTCAAGGACGAACTATCCAAAGCTTGGATCCCTCCAGGCTTCAACCTTCCGACTACGTGGATCTGGCAGGAAAGGAAGCAACAATCTCAACTCTGAATTCGAGTTTCATGTTGGGCTATATGCGACTCGGACCGAAAGCAAAATATACCTCCTTTCCTGAAAATACATCAGGCTTTCTGTATCTTTCATCCACCGCGGGCAAGCCTCAGTCAGCTTGGCAAATTCGCTTCCGTGTGACTAATAGCAATGGCAATCATTCAAGTCCGGAGCTGATTTGCTCCGCCCTGACCGCAAGCCATGGCACATATCATTGAGATCATTGGGATGCAGAAATATGCCGCGTTGTGGGAGTTGCTGCTACGGGATGGCCTGGTCGATGATGCTCTAGTACGTCTTGTCTAGCGACATTATAGTTTCTCTCACTGACCATGACATGTAGCTTCATCTCAGGCCCTCGAAGCTCAAACAGCATATTCAAACTCTCGATCCCTCCCAACTGCAACCTTCCGATTACTTGAACCTTGCTGGATCCCCCAAATTAATGATCTCAACCCAGAAATCACCTTTTCATGTTACATATACTCGTGTAGGCATGTGTACCGTTCCCTTCCCCGACGATGCCCGTGGCTTTCTCTACCTTCACTCCCCTGCCGCAGAGCCAAAGGCGATGTGGGAAATTCGCTTCCGCATCACAGACAGTAATTGCCCCTCATCATTCAAGTCAGGATCGGATCTAGCATACCCCAACGAGACTACTTGGGCAATTTCACTAGGCTCGCTACATCTCCATAATCCGGAATACCTCTCGCTGCGAGATCTTCTAATTCGTGGAGGCTTGGACGTCGACGCACTGCTGGGGAAGATGGGGGTCACGAAAATCAAAAGGCACACATCTATGCCACTCATTAATTACTCTTTGAACCAGCGGTTTCGCATAGATTTCCAACGCACTCTGGTCAGACCAACCTTCATCAGCTTTAGCGGAGAGGAACAGCTGGAATGCCCCATTCCACTACTTTTTACAGTCGGGAGGCAACCTGGATTGAGTCCATATACAGGTATGCCATATAGATCGTCTCTAGCATTTCTCTTACTGTTCATTTAAGGGTCTGCTTGGTGCCGCTTCGAAGCACATTCCTCTCCAGGTAGCACACAGCCTGATCAATTGGCTATCCGCATCCTCGAAATAATCACCCCTGTGACGGTCAGCAAGCCTGATGTCGCACATCGAGTCCCGATGCCCCAGGAGGGCAAGCTCGTCATGAAATACGCAAAACGCGGGCCGAACGATGGGACGACGCGAGGTGCTTCGCCCCTAACACTTGATCCCCGTCCATGGACACTCAATGCTCGAATGACCGCGCATCCCGTCATTCAAGCCATCCTGCGAGGCACCAATACCGATTTAGCAGTTTGAACCCGCAACGCGCGGAGGTACGCATATCAGATATCAACCTTCACTTGCTTTCCTCTGGGCACCAGTGACCAGATGCGCTTTCGGACCCTCGGGTATTTCTCATTTTGGCAGGTATTATAATGCTATGAGTCGAGTGCCTTGTGGGAGGAAGCGATGACAGGATGACAGTTCTATTCATTGTCTTTGTATACACGGCCTTTCGAATATGATTGCCTTGTGGGTTGAAGAGTTGAAAGGTCGCAATTGTTTGTTGCGCGTCGGGCTGCGGTGAACAAATTTAACATTGCCATATGATAATCATTCCATCGATTTCTCATGCCCAAGCATAAACTACACAATCACAATGAAACAAATGCACGATTTATGATTCGCGGTGACTGCGGTGTATATGCAGTGGTAAAGCGTGTATGCCAGCGAATCGGGAACCACAACGAGTCAACTACAGACAGAGCTAGAGTAGAGATACAAGTACAAACTAACGAGAAACCATACGATAATACTTGAGCATGAGAATGCAATGCGCGAGACATGAGACACGAGACATGAGAAATGATAAGAAAAACCAGATAAACCGCACATATCTGGGGGTGTACACCTGTAGCCGAGTATGTGTATCAGATGGTCCGATGCGAATAATGTATGCCCGTCGCAAAATGTCGATACCCACGAAACCCGAAGAAAGGAGGAACTGAAAGGAGGGAGGAAGGGAGGGGTGCCCATGTATGCATGCATCACGCATCGCCCCACCCGCGCTTCAGTGACACCGACCCCCGTATATCATAATCCGGCATCTGCGGCGTCGACCAGTCGTTCCCCACCCTCACCTGCCGCGCCACCGGTATCCCCCTCTCCTCTTTTAGTGGGTGAGCACTCTGCTCCACCCCCGCGCCGAACAGCCGCTGCCCGGCTCCCACGCCGGACTCGAGCGCGGCGACCTCGTTGGCGAGCCGCTGGTTCGCGAACTTGAGCTGCTGCAGCTCGTACTGCCAGCTGCTCCCGCGGCCCGTCTCGAGCTCCTCGAAGATGTTCGTCGCCGCGTCGTGCTGTGTCTTCGCCTGCACGGGGGAGTGCGGGTGCGGGGAGGCGGGGGACGACCCCGGGGCAAGCTGCTGCACCTGCACGATGACCGGTGCGTCCGGCTCTTGCGGGAAGAGCACCATCCGCACGGGCACCCTCGGCGCCCCATCCCCATCCCCGGCCACGGTGGCCATCTCCACATGCACGTGAACCGTCTCCGCCCTGCTTACCACACGCGCCAACGCCTCCTCCACCACCCCGCCCGCACCTTCACAAGCGAGCCCAGCAAGCGGCCTTCCCACGACCTCCCCCGCTTCAGCCCCCAAGACCCCGCGCACGCCCCCGCTCACAGCGAGCAGTGTCCCCTCCCGGCTCACCATCCCCCACCACTCGCCCCGCCCCTCCTTCGCGCCCACATCCGCATTCGTGCCCCCGGCGCGGGCCAACGCGCCCCACGACAGACTCGGCATCCCCCGCGCCCGTCCGCTCAGTATAATCGCCTTGCGCCCTTTGCCCGGCTCGACGTGCAGCCGCCCCCTGCACTCCACCCACATGTACCCGCCCTGCTTGCTGCGCGCCCGGAACAGCAGGTCCACCGTGCGCGGCGGGCCCGGGCCCGCGACGAAGCTCGCGGCCGCGTCCTGCGCCGCGGCCGGCGCCGCGGAGCTCTCCTTGAGCTCGCGCATGAGCGGGATGAGGTCCGCGGGGTGGCAATAGTCCGCCACCGACCGCCCAAGGAGCTCGTCCGCCTCGAAGCCGAGCACGTGCCGCACGGACGGCGCGACGTACAGGAAGGAGCCCTTGAGCGAGAGCACGTGCACAAAGTCGGGCGCGTGCTCGAGGAGCAGCAGCGGGAGCGTCTGCTTGTCCGCCGCCGCGCGCTCGTCCTCCCGTTCCCGTTCTTTTTCCTTGCAGGTGCCGGTGCTGGCGTCGGGCGCGGGCGCGGTGATGGGCAGGCTTGCCAGGAACACGGGGTCCGTGAGATACGCGCGCAGCGTCTTGCTCACCGCGCACGCCGCCGCCCCCCTCCTATCCCTCACCATCGACGGCATCGCCACCGGCACCCCCGCACCCTGCCCAAGCGCACCCCCCATCCCCTGCCCCGCCTCCCCGTAATTCAGTATATAGCTCCCATCCTTGAGCTTCTGCAGAATCGCATTCGGCTGCTCGGTCAGATCGACCTGGAACCCCACGTGGTACACACACTCCTCCCGCTCATACTCCTCCTTCGTCCCGGCCAGCCCGCCCGGGACGGGTATGATGGTGACGAGGTTGATGAACGCCTGCCCGCCCTTGCGGTAGTTGATGATGCTCGCCTGGCACTCCTTGTCCGCGGAGACCGCCTTGTACATGTGCGCCACCGTCTCGGGCGCGACGAACCGCCGCGGGTCCCCGCGTTTTAGGCCGCCGTCGGGGGACTGGAGGAAGCGGCAGTTGCGCCCGAGGATCTCGGCCTCGGTGTATCCGGTGAGGGCGCAGAAGGTGGGCGAGGCGTACACGACGGGGCGGTCGTATCTCCGCACGTCCACCACGACAAATGCGCAGGTCAAATCCACGGGGCCGAGGACGATCTTGGGGTTCGGCCGCGTGGCCACGCGCCCCAGGATGGAGAGGAGGTCGAAGCCGGACGCGGAGTACACTGGGAGGCCCATCGACGAGGGCGCGGAGATAGGGGCGGAGATGTCCCTGAAGGGTGCGCCGGAGAGTGCGCTGGGGGTAGGGAATCTGGGGGTGGAGGCGGGGATGGCGATGGGGGTGGTGACCTGCGGGCGCGCGGGGAGCGCAGGGACGCTCCACCCACCGTCACCAGGCGTGCGCACGGCGTCGGCAAAAGCCTCATTGGTGCGCAGCTCCTTGGCCTCGTGGTCGTGGTCGCTGGCGAGGTAGTCGTAGTGCGTGTACGACGACGACGACGGGCCGGCGAGATGCCGCGAGTGCAGGCCCAGCTGGTCCTCGTGGTCGTGCTGCTTGAACGGATTGGCTGGCTGGAAGCTGTATCGATCGCGATAAGCAAGGGGGGTCTCTCAACGCTCGCTATTGCACTCACCTATCGAATCCATTATTTGCAAACCACTGATGGCCCGTTGGGCTCCCGAGCATGCTCACCGGCAACGCCTCCGCCCCCCCGCCATGTGCGAGGGTCGGGGGGCCATTGAGCATAAACGGCGGGATCTGGAACTGGACAGAGTTGGAAAAAGTGTGCGCATCGATGCCCAGCATGGTGGCCCGCGAGGAGCTGGCGCCATACTCATCGTAGTCGTCGTTGTTGATGTATTTTTCGAATGGCATGGTGGGTGGAGGCAACGGTGAGCGCGGAGGGGCAGAGGGCAATGGCCGAGACATGGCCGAGCGAGTAAAAGGGGCAAGTGGGTCCCAATTGCAAATACAGGTGGCCACATGCGTTTCATACTGCTGCCAGCCGCAAAAGCGAAAATGCTCAATAATTGCAAATACACCATATATCGTTCAAATATTGCAAATGTCGTGGCTGCAAACGCAAATTTATGGGGCAGCCATTTGCTCAGAAAAAAGTCCTGTCTGCGGTGCTAAACCGCAAGTGCACGCCATCGGCTACATCGAGCGCTGTTGGCCCAGCAAGGCCCAGCCGTGGGAGGTGAAATCTTGATATATCACTAAGAGCACAGAAGGGCCTGGGCATTGCCCAGATGTTGCAAAGATGTCGCTGGTCAACATCGGGGCATTGCATAGATCCTCGCTGTACACGTGGTGTATCAATTATCAACTTCGAACACATGCACCCACTATCATTATCTACACATTACACACGGCTTCTGCGTTCACTCATACACCTATTGAACTTGCATTGCAAGTGCATTACAGCGCTAGCTGCCTGAAATTTCTTAGAGATTTATAAGTAGTCGTTTCAGATTTTGTGCGATAATTGTACAATGCCGTTTGCTCCACACTTTCTCCACCCACCGGACCCAATGTTAAACAAATGTTGCCTATTTCGCCGGTCTTATACTTTAACGATCGGTAAGTGAGACAATGAGCTGCTGTGTTCACAAGATACATCGACGCCATTTCTAGGCATATTTGAGGTAGTGTTGTGATATAATGCCGTCCCGGCGTAATTCATAAGTGGGGCGGCGGGGGTGGCGCGTGTAGCAAATGTGGAGCAAACGGCATTGTACAAACAATATCGCACAAAATCTGAAACGATCATAAGTAAATATTTATAAAGTATATATAGCTGCTGAGCGCCAATGACGAGGAGAAGTGCTGGATAACGAGTCACCGGAGCTGGGGCTCTGCAGACTCGGAGACTCCGTCGCGGAGGTCCGTCCGCACCCCAACTACAGCGACTCTCTGAATCGGGCTGCAATTTGCATCTGCATGGGGCAACAGAAGCCGTTAGGAAATTGAAATAGACACATTTTTCTCTGGTGGGTGGCGGAGAGGTGGACCGTGCAGGGAACTCTGTTGCAATTTACGCCGGTCTCTACACACGATTCAATTGCAAATGTCTTACTTGCTGCTTGGCATGGGGCAGACAATTACTGGGGAGTCAGAGTACAGTCCCGGCCTGCGGTGCTAAAGCGCCAAGAGCCTAGCAGCAAGACTGTGCCACCCAATGCGTAGGATGCGCTTTGCAAATGCAAGATATGGGGCGTGGAAAGTTAAAAACCTTGTATTATCAAAGCCAAGTCGCTTCGAAACTCGATACTTTGATGATCCACGGTTTCCGACAATAAATGCTTGCTGGCACGGCTGCCGCTGACGACCCAACCATAGCGGGAGGCGCCGAGCTGCAGGCTGGGACTTTGAGAGAAACCGTCGTCGAGGTCTGTTCGAGCCCCAACTACACCGCTAGAAATAGAAAACAAACTAGGTGATCCGAGCATTGTGTAGTCTAGTGGCACATCATGGGCACAGACCGCCATGAATCTGCAAAAAACACTGTTCATTGATCAATACAAAGTAATAACATTCAGAACATTCCAACCACAGCCCAGTATCGGTGGTTCCTACTAGGCGGGGGTACAACCGTTATAGGTATCAATACTAAACGTGATTCCCTCAACCAAGGAGCTAATGTAAAACGCATCGCCGCACCGGCCCCCAGACGGGTTCATGGCGTAGCCTTGGCCATACGCCTTTCCCCAGGGGTCCTTCAGCACGAGGGTCTTTCTCCCCACGTCGAGTTCACAGTGAATTGCTCCCTTGTTAGGATAGTAGGAGAGATATTTTCCAGTCGCTGTTGGGCGCAAAAATTTCCCTTCACATTGACATGTTAGTGGATCGTATCCCCGTCGAAGGGAAAAGAACTCACCATTTTGTACGCCGTCAATCATCTTGATGGTGCAATCGCCGTTTCCATAGTTGAGTTCGTAGTGTGGCTCATATGTCACTCCCTGCGGCACGGGGGAGGCCACGGCATATGAAGCCTCCCCGGATGTAGCCCAGCATTTATTCCGGTAGCTGTTGATGGGGACACCTTGGAATTCCGGATATCTAAAGCCAACTTCGAGCAATTTTTGAGATTTCGGGCCGTAGTAATGAATACCGATCCTGGGGCAATAAAGGTATCCCAGTCCGGTGGCGAGGGTTCCGTTGGCAGCTGAGATTGGATGTCCGTCAACGAGACTTCAAGACAAGGTTGAGCGCAACTCTCGTACCGGCCGTGGTGCTACCGGTGTCTCCGCTGCTAGAGTCCCTCGCGATAGAACCTGTGGAGTCTGTATTTTTATTCAACATTCCTCCACAGCAACAATGCAAAACATCAGGCATACCTGTGTCGCCGCTAGGCAGTGCAGCGACGCCTACGGTGGCAGAGCTGATCGCGAGTAAAGTAAAGACGATGGAGGCAACAATGGATTTCATGATGAGAGTGGAGAGTGGAGAGTGGAGAATATTCAGGGAGGGAATTGCTGTAGAAAGACTGCCCTGGCAGGGCTAATTTATAGCTGGACGGCCAACAAACATCGCATTCGAAATGGAATAGATCGCGCATCGCGGTCCAAGCTATCAATGGCGCAACTTGTGGCTCCGCACTCTGCGATTGCTTGATTGACAAATGTGATGACAGAAAGGACTACTAGTCTGCGAGTGAAGTGACAGATACATGCTAGAGGCGCATTCCATCGCAAGCATTATAATATCCCATGATGATCCTGCTAGAAACAAGCCGATTAGAAGGGTCGATAGCGAGTCAGAAGTCGGCGAGACTGCACCGTGTCAACATATGGGATTCGGATGACACATGCCCCGTGGGGTAGCTGACCATATACTCATGGTGGCGGTTCCATCATCAGAGAATTTACGCCGCAGAAGTTGCCTATGGACAGGAGAAACTAGCCAGGAAAATACAACAGCATTTGCTCTCCATCGGGCCTCGGCTCTAGCCGAACCTAGCTCCGAGCAGTGCGAGTACAGTACCCAGAGGAATAAGTCGGTTCGGTCCCGGCTTAGCCTCGGATTGTGGGGAGTTGCTTGTAGGAGGTTATGTAAAGCAACATGGAAGCTTGCACAACTTAGCCTTGGCGATTTGATACCCTGGGCCAAGGGCACCACCAGCAAACCACCAGCGGTCCAAAATGTCGATTTGTTCCCCAGCTGGAGGACTTGATATCAAGTAGCAAGGGTGACGAGAAACAGTCCATCGTCAGTCTGGCGCGCGTTGTGTTGTATGTGGAATTAGGATTCCATGGATCCGGGAGTTACAGTGGGACACTACAAAGGTTATGATGAGCGTGGTTCAAGCTAGCCGCTCCGAGGCCTCAGCCAGACATGGGATCCCGTGGGTGAGATCGTGGTCCTGGTTGTCCAAGCTAGAAGCGCCTGCTTCCTTCCTCTGGCCCTATGTCTTCTTTGTCCAGGTCAGCTGGTACGAGCATCTCGCGTTGTCGCACAAGTAACGCGAGGATGCGCACGCTTTCAATAGCTGTGAAGCGCGAGCCAATACACCCATGCACGCCAGCGGAGAACCCCCAAACCGTGAGGTTATGTGCTTGATACGGTACGCTTACAAGCACCCCGCGGTCACTTGCAGCCACTGAGGTGTGGTTTGACGTGTAAAATTCTCGGAGGACGGGAGGTATTGAGCGGCGGGGGCCAATCGTGCGGCACAGATATATGATGCGAGGTCGTGGTCGGGGTACAAAATCGTAGTCCCCATCGACAAGAACGCGGGCGAGATGGGTGGTATACACCCGGAGCGTGTATAGCCCGAACGGTAGATACCTCGCTACGGTATGGAGGATATGAAAATCAAGGTGCGACAGACACATATCAGTTCCCCGCAGAATTTACTCGAACCTCCACACTGGCCTGCTCGTAAGCTGGTAGGTCTGGGACATCGGTAAGCAAGATGGACTCGAAGAACCACGTCCTCACGCGTTCAGGGCTCGGTCTTGAGCATTGAGAATGATGCTGTCGCATTATTCGACCTTATGACTATTGGGATGCTTGTGTCACCAGAGAAGTGAAAGTGCGGGTGTATATACGATGTACATGCATCCGTGTATTGCGAGTTAAGCGGCCAACTAGGTGGCGGCGTCTCGCAGGATGGCTTGAATGACGGGATGCGCAGTCATTTGAGCATTAAGTGTCCACGGGCGAGGATCAAGTGTTTTGGGCCGAGGACCTAACATCCCAGTTTTGGGCCCGTGTTTTGTGTACCTCATGACGAGCTCGCCTTCCTGGGGCATGGGGATTCGGTGTGCAAACTCGGGATTGCTGATGGTGACGGGGGTGATCATTTCAAGGATGCGGATGGCCAATTGGTCAGGCTGCGTGCTTCCTGGAGATGGATGTGCCTCGAAGTGCCTCGAAGCGACACCAAGCCGAGCCTTGAATGCACAGTAAGAAAAAGTTTAGAGATGATATATACCGCATACCTGCATATGGACTCAATCTATGTTGATTCGTGACATCAAAAACTCGTTTAATGGAGCATCGCAGCGATTCTCCGCCAAAGCTGATGAATTTTACGGTGATTACGGTGCTTTGGAACTCCACGCGGAACCGCTGGGCCAAGGAGTAATCAATGAGTGGGATTGATGTTAACTTTTTCTGCTTCGCAGCCCCCATCGTCGCCAGCAGAGCATCGATGTCCAACCCTTCCCGTATTAGAAGATTCCGCAGCGGCAAGTATTCCGGGTGATGAGCTTGCAGCGAGCCCAATGAAATTGCCCAAGTAGTCTTATTGGGGTACACTAGATCCGATCCCGACTTGAATGACGAGGGGCAGTTGTTGTCGGTAACGCGAAAGCGAATTTCCCACATCGCCTTCGGCTCTGCCGGAGGGGAGTGAAGGTAGAGAAAGCCACGGGCATTGTCGGGGAAAGGATTGATATGGTTATTTATTGAAGTATATGAAACTCTGAATGCCGCTTCCTGGGTTGAGATCTTTGAGTGGGTGGTTCCAGAAAGGTTCAAGTGATCGGAAGGTTGTAGTTGGGAGGGATCGAGAGTTTGAATGTGCTGTTTGACATTATAAGGCCTGAGGTGAAGCTACATGCGCCGGTCGGTGAGAGAAGCTATAGTGTTACTCGACGAGAACATACCAGAGCATCATCGACCAGGCCATCCCGTAGCAGCAACTCCCATAGCGCGGCATACTGTTTGCTTCCCAGCGCTCTCAATTGGATGGACCATGGCTTGTTGTCGGGGCGAAGTAAATCAGCTCCGGACTGGAATGATTGGGGGGCATTGCTATCAGTGACACGGAAGCGGATTTCCCAAGTTGACTGCGGCTTGTCGGCGGCGGATGAAAGATATAGAAAGCCGGATGAGCCTTGGGGAGAAGGAATAGATTTTGAAAGTTTCCTATATCCCAATTTGAAAGTAGAATCTGGAGTCGAGATGGTTGCTTGGGCTCTTGCGAGTTTCACATAGTCGGAAGGTTGAAGCTTAGAAGGGTCCAACGTTCGAATAGCTTGTCCTTGAGCATAAAGCCTAGCAAACGACTAATTCCACTTGTCAGTAAAAGAAGGCACACGAGTCGTGTAACATGGAGACTCACCGGGGACCGTTGGAACTGGCCATTCACGCGCTTCGAGCCCAACAATAAGCCCTGAAGACTCCCGTGACGGAGCATCTCACGAAATTTAGTCCTGGTGGAAGAAACGCGTGAAAGTGAGCCCAGAGCTGTGAGAATGTTGAAGAACTAAGAATCCACAGATTTCAAAATTCAAGTTCGCCGCTGCGACCAGCGTCGTGTCACAATATTGAGCATTGATGCAGGAATAATAATGGCAATGCGCGTCGATTTGTGCAAGCTGACGAACTGCGACGGATGTCCATACATAAATCACACGTGGATTTGATGCGTGCCTGAGTTAGACGAATCGAGTGGCTCCTTGCTTGCTCCTCGCCATCTCGCCGACTTCTGACTCGCGTTATCAATCCTTCTAATCGGCGCATATTCTTGGTGATAGTCACGCAAAATAGGTTCAGTTCAGAGAGCCTTGGGATACGTGACGGACTTGACGTATTAGTACAGTATACCTCATTTATTAGCATCTGTGCTCGTCTTAACTTTTCTACCTAATTTCTGCCATGAAACTTTGATTGATTCCAGTATAGGCTGTCCGATAAAGCTTCAAAGCGATGGCTCAAACATGCAAAACATCAATTATATCATTGAAAACTATGCATGCTATGAATGTACGCTTCGCTCCTCCATCCAGGCGACCACAGTGCATCGCCCAGACCATCAGGTCGTGAGCCTGAGCATGTAGGGGCAGCGGGCGGGGGCTGCTTACCTTGAGGTCGGGCACACCGTGGTTGTACCTAGACTTAGGGTACGGCTTGCTTTTGCAGTAACGGTAGCAGCGGGCGGGTCGGCGGCCCATCTTGTCTGATCTGCGCAGAGGTATCAGCATTCGCCACAAGTCCATAAGTCTGCATCTGGATTTGATCTTCCCATCCAGCCGTCCTACACACCATCCGACAAAGTCTTCATGATTTTTCATCAGCCCGAGTTTGTTCGCAGAGCTAACCTTCCAATTTGAATGTGATATATCGTGTCATCTCTTCCACAGAAAGTAATCAAATTCTGGACATACATTACACATGAGGAGTAGAACATACTGGAACGCCTGGCCAATGTCAAGCACAGATGAAGATCGCGAGATAATGATCAATTCCATCGGCCTCCCGAGGAATTCAAGGAACGCTGTCATCAAACGAGTTTGAAATCCCCGAATGTCGGACGTGGATGGACGCTCAGACGGTGCATCTGGTGCCCCGAGGAATGCAGCTGGACCTCTGCATCCGGCATGCGCAAGCCCGCGTGTGGTGGGTTCAGGCCGCTGCATCGGTGGTAGTTTCCCGCAGAATGGCCTGGATGACGGGATGCGCGGTCGTTCTCGCGGTGAGTGTCCATGGTTGGGGATCAAGGGTCAAGGGCCGGCTACCTCCAACCCGCCTATACCGAGGTTCGCGGCGTGTGCACTTCATGACAAGCTTGCCCTCCTGGGGCACGGGGACACAGTGCTCCATCTCGGGCCTGCTGACGGTGACGGGCGTGATCATTTCGAGGATGCGGATGGCCAATCGATCAGGCTGTGTGCTACCTGGAGATGCATATCTTTCGAAGCGGCACCAAGCTGAGCCCTGAATAGACGTTAAGAAGAGGCCCAGATACGATCTACATGGCATACCTGAATATGGGCTCAGTCGATGCTCCGGGCTCTGCCCGATGGTAAACATGTTTTTCACGGCGCATTGCATCTGTTCTCCGCTAAAACTGATAAAGACCGCGTGGATGGAGGTGCTTTGGAAATCCACGCGGAACCGCTGGGCCAAAGAGCTGTCAATCTGGGGCCTGGAGTTTGCCTTTTTTATCTTCGTGACCCCCATCTTATCCAGCAGGGCATCGACGTCCACGCCTTCGCGAATGAGAAGATCTCGCAGCGGGAGGTATTCCCGATTACGGGGATGCAGCGAGCCCAGTGCAATCGCCCAAGTAGTCCCATTGGGGTACACTAGATCCGATCCCGCCTTGAATGACGAGGGGCAATCGCTGTCCGTGACGCGGAAGCGAATTTCCCACATCGCCGTTGGCTCTGCGGCTGGGGCGTGGAGGTGGAGAAAGCCACGGGCATCGTCGGGGAAGGAAACGGGACGTCCGCTTTCTTCGGTTATGAAACTATGAATGCCGCTTCCTGGGTATAAATGCGTGCTGCGGGGGATCCAGAGAGGTTCAGGTGATCGGAAGGGTGCAGTCGGGCGGGATCGAGAGTTTGTATGTGTTGTTTGAGCCCATGGGGCCTGACACGAAACTACATGTCCGGGTCAGCGAGAGAAGCTAGTGTCGCTCGACAAGACGTACTAGGGCACCATCGACTAGGCCATCCCGCAGCAGCAACTCCCATAGCGCGGCATACTTTTTATTTCCCAGTGATCTCAGTGGTATGTGCCACGGCTTGCGGTCAGGGCGAAGCAAATCAGCGCCGGATTCGAATGATTGCGGAGCATTGCTGTCAGTAACACGGAAGCGGATTTCCCAAGCTGACTGCGGCTTGCCCGCGGTGGATGAAAGATACAGAAAGCCGGACGCGTTCTCAGGAAATGGGACAAGTTGCAATTGTGGAAGTCGCTTATAGCCCAATTCAAAAGGAGAACCCCGGACGAAGCATTTGGGCTTAGCTCCTGCGAGTTTCACATAGTCGGAAGGATGCAGCTTGGAAGGGTCCAACGTTTGGATAACTCGTGCTCGTGCTTGAGCGTAAAGTCTGGCTAATGGCTAATTTCACTGCTCAGTAAAGGAAGGCAGACGAGTAATATTATGCGGAGATTCACCGGGGACCGTTAGAGCTGGCCATTCACGCGCGTTGAGCCCAACAATAAGCCCTGAAGACGCCAGTGACGGAGCATCTCACGAAATCTGGCCCTGGTGGAAGAAACGCGTAAAAGTGGGCTTTTTTTCTGAGCTGCGAGGATGTTACGTTCGATCAACTTCACAATGAAGAATGGGAATGGGCCGTATTACTATAACGATCAACAACGGAAACCGGCGGGTGGCAGTACTGTGACTGAGACTGAATCCATCACTCAGTTTTAGTACAGACTTGCCTGCCCGAGTAACGACAGCATTGTCAAAATAAACATGCACAACAACAAATATATGGATTGTGAGGGGCGGGACAGAGGTTAACAGTGAAGGATGCCTGTAACAATACAAATGGTATACTACACGCCTGCAATCCCTCTGGGATCCGCCCAGCGATCCTTCGATGTGCGGGAGTGTAAGCACACGCCCGCCCACTATCTGCCCCGCCCCAGCCCAACGTCCATCCGCCTTCGTGAATGCACCCACACGAGCGCACAAGCACCCCATCTGCACACACGCATGTCTCATGCATACACACCTAACAGCATTATGGAGGGAGGAGAGGGAGGCGGTGGTGGTAATGGTGGTGAGAGGGAAGAAATGGCGACGGCGACGACCACAACGCGTCGCCGTCGATCGGTACAGCTGTTTCCATGTCTCTAGGGACATTTCGGATTTGACGTCACATCCGTTTCTTGTTTCTTCGTCGCCAGAATAAACAAGTGGGGCCCCCAAATGGGGAAACCCTCGGCCTCGCTCCAACCCTGCCGCGCTGATATATTGTAATTTGGCGGGCAGCAGGATCGGAGAGCGGTCAAAGGATGTGCGAGAGGGAATTATATAGTGCAGTGGGTTGAAACATAGTACAAGGATTGGAGTGCGCGGTAGCTGGGGGATCCGGACAGTGTTCCTTTTCCGGAGGGCCCACTTGTTTGTTCCGGCGACGAACAAACAAGAAACAGATGTGACGTCAAATCCGAAATGTCCCTAGAGACATGGAAACAGCTGTAATAGAGCGTATTTGCAAGCCCCTACTCCGACTTACAGATTTCTCGGGGGTTCTACATACTCCAGCCATTTTCAACGGTTTCTCACTGTAGCGAAAGAGCCTCCGAGAATTCTTGGAGTGCGTTGCAAATACGCTCTAATGCCCCATAGGTTCCTTTTCGAGGAAGCCCCTGGTCTGGTTTGATGGGGGGTCCTTGATTGTGGCGCGGCAGACTTTGTGCACTCTGGTGCGCCGGAAACTGCAGGAAACCCTTGGTCTGGTTTGATGGGGTCCTTGATTGTGGCGCGGGATACTTTGCGCCCTCTTGTATTCCGCTTGAAGCAGGTTGGAACCGAGAGGTATGTAAAAAAATAATACATACACAGGGTCGAATTTTCGGATTAGGCTTGGATGACCCCCCACCCTGTGTGTCGGGATCTATTGTTGCATACCTCTTGGTTGGAACTTCAGTCTTCGATCACCCCCTAGCGACTACCAAAACTTGAAATTGTCGCTCTCGATGATGAGCGTCACGGCTTCCGTCGCGGCACACAGTCTCCGCGTGGGCTACGCCCAAACTGCAATGTTCACAGTCTGTTGAACAGTCTCCTTACTGTGCACCTAGCTGATAGCCTGATACACCGCAGGTGCTTGCCTGGGACCTCCTAATATGCTTCGCGGAAGAGTTGAAATCTGCTGGAATACTGGGATTCTGTCCTTCGATTGTGGTATACTACATGTCTCGGTGAGTTCAGAGCCTATCTGTCCATGTCAACTCTCTTTGCGCTCAACAACCCATCCGCAGTATAGGCATCTTGCTACTGATGGCAGAGGAATTACTAATGCACTGTGAATGCCCCGGTACAGACTTCTCAAGGACTCCGACTGATCTGTCATGCTTTAGATGCTCCCATTTCTCAATGTCAAGTCTTGTGGCACATCCTATCAGCTACGAGCACTATTGGCGGTGCCGCAACATCGTTTCTTTTCTTCTTGCGGGTACGGGCTGTGTATGAGAAATCTATACCAGTTACAATCGCGTTTGGCATCTTCTGGCTGGCCATCCCAGTAGTATGTTCGTTATGGAACAATTCTACTCAAGCATCCGTAAGTCCTTTCTGTTTCGTTGAGATGCCAATTTAATTCAGACATGTATCCAAAGCATATGGGATCTGCACAATGCACCCTCAGTGGAGTCGGACCATTTCCATCAATTTGCTTGTGGCTGAAGGCAGCCTACGACACCTCTGTATTCGCCGCAATCAGCTGGCGAATTGTTTCATACACCGCGGCTGACCGTGTCCCTAAATCGCAACGCTGGCGGTTGATTCGAGGAGTTGGAATGCCTCGGATTTATAGGGACTTGTTACGTGGTGGTCAACAGTTCTACTTGTGAGTATCCTATCAACGTCGCTATTCTTGAAAAGCCCGCTGAAATGGATCAGTTTCACTATCGGTGTGACGCTGATGGGAGCAAGTGCAGTCTTTCTTCCTGTCGATTCTCATTGCCGCCTTTTGCTTCCTTTATTAGGAAAACCCATCGAAAGCATCATGGCTTGCAGAGTATTTCGGACGCTCGTTTTGAGCTCTAACAAATGCCAGGAGGGTCGGGGTCATCGGGACAGCATCATATTAACTACGGTTTTTGTTCCCGATGTCGAGCCTACATAAACAGAATACTTACGCTTTAAAATTGAATCCCAGCACCATCGAGCTGGTCGAGCCCATATCGACTGCAACAATCATCGGATAGGTAAGACCAGATTCCATAGTCAGAGGCAAATGCGCCTGTAAATTCAGTCTAAATCCCAACAACATCTCCGAAAGTCCAAATTTCTATCTTCTCTTTAGCATCCCTCGCAGCTTCTGTCATTCGTATCTCCTGCTGCCTCGCGATCTACTTCGCCATTTACCATGAATAGGAATGGCAATACGGAGCACGCGCGAGCAAGAGCGCCGAGGGACGTGCACAGATCTGGGTCCCAAGGTTGTCATAAATGGGTATCTTGAATAGTGGGAATGTTCCACTGGGGAAGGCCATGCGGCTTTTTAGCGAGGACCTGCGAGTTGCGGACTAACCAGAAGACCTTGCGCAGAAACGCACGATTGGACAGCTGAGGGCGCAGACGTTCAAGTTTCTAGGAATGTGCATACTAATTACAGAAGACCCATACTGTTCGTAAAAATCAGCCGAATAATTGAACGCAGCCGACCAGACCACCTTATCCAACGACTGCTCAAAGACCGCGCCGGGCGGGGTTTGGCCGCGCATGCCCTGATCTTGCCCGTGCATACATGATTCCACTCATGATGGATGTCCGTGCTCTTTCCATTTCCAGCCCTTGAGCGCAAGACTATGACGGATGGACTACGAGAAATATCGTTACACCTAGCTATACACCAATCTGCCAGCATGGCCGCCAAATTCACAGGGGTGGTAAATGCTAGCTGTAGTGAAAGGCGAAAGGGAGCAAGCAAGAAGTCACAAAGAATAACACCATAGAGATGTTTGAAGGGGGATATTAGCGGACATGGTTAAGCTGATCATGTAGTGGATCGAATATCAACAAAAAGAGGGCTGAATAGTCATGAATTAGAGATTGTCAATAGTATGTTCATGTGAGCCGAAATGCTAGTACCAACTGCAAGCAAACCGTTGCAGTAAGCTGAACGGCGACGCGATTTGCACTTCAAAAATTCTTTCGCTGATAACCAGACAGCCTCCTACTGTAATTGTGAGCTGCAATTTATTGGGTTTCGCGGATCACTGACCAGACGACAACATAACAAAAGAAAGAGAGGCGGCAGCTTGCCAGAGTGAACCCGGAGTGGACCCCGGCGGAGGTTGGTAGTAGGGGTGATCAAGAACTGAGATGCAATCCCCATAGTTTGACTTTTACGACAAGAACCACTTCGACAACCTCTTCTCGTCCGTGGGCACGTTCTTCAAGGCGATGGGCGACGACCCGCTCAGTGTGCGCTTCGGCGAGGACTGGGCGCGGTTGACGAGGGATTTTTTGTTTGACAGCGAGGGGAGCCTCAAGTTCAAGCCGGAGCTGTGGGGGGATATCCGGAAGGGCATTTTGCTACGCTTGTTGATAATGTGAGTTGCGAGCTTGAGACGGTCAGAGGGGGATGGATTGATTGCTGACACCCATATAGGTCGGCTACATCCTTATCCCGTGCATCGAGTACATAGACGATGCGTTCGACCTTGTCGTCGGGAACCTCACCCTCTCCGGGCGGAACCTCTTCCGCACGTGGTCTCCTTCGAGGCGCACAACTTTGTCAACTTCTCGCCGTATGCCGCGATCCAGGACGAGCACCACCACGAGTCCACGCTCACGTTTGTGCAGATGCAGGCGGACATGCGGGACGTCGCGTGCTATTTCAGGAAGAAGACAGGGATCCCGACGGTGAGCTATTCGAGGTTGGCGGATATGGTGCTCGGCAGGGAGGGGCTTACCGTGCGTGCTTTCTCTTGGCACCTCTTCATGGCACCTCACCAACCATTTCATTCGCTCAGGCCACCGTCCACCCTGTCTCGTCGACGAAAGACAAGCCGTCCGTGTTCAAGGTCAAGAACGTCGTCGTCAAGGTGGACACGCTCAAGTCATTTTGTACAAGGCGCTCAAGTCATTTTGTACAAGGCGCTCAAGTCGCTTGCGAGCGGGCTCGTGAAGAAGCAGATTCGGAAGGCCATCATGACGGGGATGGAGTACGTCGACGGGCAGCTCGTGGGCGTGCGGGACCGGTACGATGCGGCGAAGGCGACCGATGGCGCAGGCACCACAGGACGTGAATGCCGTTTCCCATTCGATACATGTCATGCCATGCGCTGTTGTGCTTGTACTAATGGCTTCGGTAGACCTTTGCGCAGAAGAAGGAAGAAGTGTCTGCGACAGCGTCGACCGCCTCCGCGAAGAACTCGCAGTTCAAGGTCACGCATAACAAGTACAACTCGATCCTATCTACGAGCGGGCAAAGGTCAACGACGATTATACTCCAGCTGACATGAAGGAGTGGATGACAGCGAGAACAAAGGCGTTCCAGCCCTTTTAATCCGGGGTGTTGGGAAGAGCAAGCGTCTGTCGCAGCGGCCTTGAAAGAAGTTAAAACTTGATGCAGACAACATACGAGCAGTGATGCGACGACGACGACGACATGATGGATTTGAAGCTGCACAGTTCAAATGACAAATATAAATGGAAAGGAAAGGCATACATATGGAAGGACAAAAGCTCCGCGAGAGGCATCGGACTCAGATTGGTCCGGCCGGCGCATCCATCACGCTGACTCGGAATCACTTCAGGTCGCGCCCAGTGCTTTCGATATAACCCATCTTTTGAGTACCTACTTTGTAGCACCAACCAGCAATATTTCCTTTGCTCTTTAGGAATCTGGTGATAGAATATGGCATTCCCACGGCTACGGATCCTGCACCCAGTGGTCTCCCAATCTCGCGTGAGGGGGTAGAGTTGAGCAGTGGCGGAGAGTATAGTGACGCCGGTGGAGGCGTCGCCCGGTAGGACTGATGACTGCGGCGGTTTCAAGCAAGGAGACGTACAAAAGCCCCCATCCGCTGCAAGCTTGTAACCCAAGTCATATTCTGACATCTAGATTCGTAAATGCCTCGGGCTCTCGCGGCAGTGCGCGGGATTCTGGAGTCAGTTTGTCGTTTTTGCTTGTCGGTGGCTGTACCTCATCTACCAGGATATGCTAGGATATGTCGTCTTTCGACAATTTTGCCGAAATTCTGACATCAAACTAAACACATAACAGCATATACATTATTGAAAACCAATGCTATGAATGTACGCTTCGCTCCTCCATCCGGGCCAACACAGCGAATCACCCAGACCATCTGATCGCCTCGTAGTTAGTAGCTTTGAGACAACACAGCGGACCACAAGCTCCTCCTCGAAAGAAAGATGTAATCTATGCCCCCTTTCCCCTACCCACCAACCACTGTGCAGGTTGGTGTAGTGAATAGAGGGGCATGCCAGTCCAGTCGCCGCATCATACACTCACACACCCACACTCACAGATACAACAAAACAGAACGCATCGATAACAGCATGCCATACAGTACAAACGTCTATGCGCGGAGCTGCGTGCGCAGGTTCTGCTCAAGGTTGCCCTTGGGCCTGATGAACTGCACATACGCGCCGTCCCTATAAATTCGCATCAGCACCGCAAACACGGGACACGCGGCACGGAACTCACTGGATGACCATCTTGTCCGCCTTGAGCTTCTGGTAGTCCTCCTTCTGCACGCTCGTGAATCCCCACTTCTTGGACACGATGATCTTTTGGCGGCCGGGGAACTTGTAGCGCGCGCGGCGGAGCGCCTCCATGACCACGGGTGCGTTGTTGTCCTTGGTGCGGATGGAGAGGATGACCTGGCCGATGTTCACGCGCGCGACGGTGCCGTAGGGCTTGCCCCACGCGCCACGCATGCCGGTTTGGAGACTGAGCGCACACGTCAGCCAAGCCCCTAGCCCGCCCACATGCACACGACGACTCACCGATCAGCCCCCGCACAACTCAACATCTTGTTGATCCGGATAACATGGAAGGGGTGCACGCGCACGCGCAAGTGGAAGGAGTCCTTGCCGGAGGTCTTGGTGACGTACTTGTTCGCGCAAATACGGGCGGCCTCGAGCGCCTCGGAGGAGAGCTGCTCGTACTCGTCGGAGACGAGATGGCAGCAGAAGGGGAAGTCGTCGACGGAGGCGCGCTTGCGGCCGAGATCGAAGATGCGGATCTGCCGGGCGGGTGAGCATGAGCATACGGGGGCGCCAGAGGCTGTCTACCTTGGGGTCGGGCACACCACGGTTGTACCTGGACTTGGGGTACGGCTTGTTCTTGCAGTAGCGGTAGCAGCGGGCGGGTCGGCGGCCCATCTTGTCTGATCTGCACAAATTATCAGCATTCGTCACAAAGTCCATAAGTCTGCATCTGCATTCGATCTCCCCATCCAGCCGTCCTCCACACCATCCGCCCGTCCAAACACCCAGATTCCAACACCACGGCCAGGGGAGATCGCAGAACAGCAGCAGACAAAGGGCGTACTCACATTCGGGGGGTTGTGGGGAATCCTCGTTGCAAACGGAGCCCTTTTGTAGCGCGATGAGTAAGACCGTGGCCCGCGGCTCAGTCATTGTTTGTCCGTGTTTGTTTCCGGTGGCGAGTGGTGCCCGCGGTTGGTAAGACGTTGGTTGGTAAGGCGTTGACTCTGCCTGACCTTGGCCCGCTGTCGGTGCCGTCGGTCGGGCAGGCGAGGAGTCATTCATCCTGAGTGCGGAGCCGCCAACTGCATTCCTCTCGCCAACGCCCCCTTTCATTCAACATTCACTGTCGCTGGCTACCCGAACTCACAGGTGTAATCGGACGAGTGGATGTAAAGTCACAGCCTCTTGTCCGAATACACCTCGCTCCTGTCATATAAACAAGGAAGTGGGGTAGAAGAGAGCGGGTGTCTTTATACATTTTCCCGCTCGCTCTCGGTAGCAGGCCATGTAGCGCGAAAAAGTCCAGCCGCAGGCAGCAGGCCACCCAAACCCGTACACAACCGCCCAATCACAACTCTAACCATGGCACCCGGGAGTATATACGCCATGGGCTGCGTGTGGATCCGCAGCCGCTGCTAATCCGCTGGGGCCCAGTCCTGGTCGACTTCTCGCTTTTCTGTGTAACATACATCGCTGGACATGCCAATACATACGCCTTCATGTATTTGTAGTCCGCGACATCTGATCGCCGCCAGCGCTCGCAACGCTGCTTACATGTTAAGTTTAATCAACCGCGCATCTGCCAGCTCGAAACAACACAAAGCTAATACAAAACCTCAACCCACAGCAACTCCCGCGGCCCGCGCTCCTTATCTCCAAGCTGGAGTCGGACCTGTCTCAGTGTTTGAGCTTATCGTCTGCTATCTTCGCGGGCCTGACCCGGCTATATACCGCCTTGAGCCTCCTTGAGCCTGGAAATTGCATATGCATTACCCCATCTGCGCGAAGGAAAACATGCGACTGCCGCGAGGCTCGCGATAACTCCGTGATACTCACTTATCAAGCCAGCTGCCTTGCCCTGCCCGCGTTTGCATGCAATCACCTCATCCAGCGCTCTATTGCGCAATTTTAACCTTGGTGTGGCTCGACTTTTGCTGCTCGACACTGATGGAGCCGCACGCGGTCATACACTCTATTTATCCTCATCATCTGGTGAGTCTTCAAATGCCATGAAAGCCTCTCGAATAAGGCTCATTGGTATCATATGCGGGCATGCGTAATTACCGCGAAGATCTGCGCGTAAAAGGCATTAATAGGACCACCGTCGAGAGTCATTAACACTGCCAGGCAGGCGGTGTTGATATTATAGCATGTATGAAAATGTACGATAGTGCACCGTTCCCTTCGCTGCGATCATGGAAATGTTGGCGGAATGAAAGCAGCAGCTCGATTCGCTTTGTTGATTTTACATAGCTCAGACCGCAATCATATGGCCTCGGTCTTTCGCGGGATATCAACCATTTCACTTGCAACAGGCATCTATATTTTCGATTCGAGCAGAAATCCTGTTCCTTGCGCACTCTCAAATCATCGCCAAACATTCGTTGGAGTAGATCTGCAATGTTCTTGTGGCACTGCGAAAGTATCGGATGCAAAGGGTGTTTCTATCAGTATATTACAACACCTCTAACACTCTCTATTACACAGCTCGAGCAGCCTTGCCGTTCTCATTTCCCCATGTAATCTCATCAACCGTGCTCTGCTATGCAACTTTGCCGATCCTCATCATCTGGTGAGTCGCCAGATGATGGCAGAAAGCACGACATGGTATCACCGTTGGGCGTTGCTGTAATATTGTGACGTTCGGTAAGACGCTAACCCCTCTACGTAGCTTGAAATGGATGAAACAAAAAATGGACTGATGATTTGGACAAGTCCTATGAGTGCAATAGCTTGAACGAAAAATTCGACAAGCCGGTCCGTTTTGAGTTAGCCCTCTTCCGCCTCGAAGTACTCCTCTTCATCTTCAGATTCGACGCTTTCCCCTTCCGACTTCGGGTCGGCGCGTTCCACTTCCGACTCGCTGTCCCATTCAGAGTCAATTTGCTCCTCATATTCCCACCTCTCTAATGCACCGTGTGCGAGTAGCAAAAGCTCCAAATCGCTTTTGTCACAAGGATCCCATTGATTCTGACGGCGAGCAGCCTCCAACGCGGTTTCATGATATCCCACACGTATATTGATTTCAGCACCGCTCTCGAGCAGCAGCTTAGCGATTTCGAGGTGACCGCTGGATGCCGCCGCTACCAAAGCCGTGCCACCAGGCCCTCCCTGGGCATTGACTTCGGCATTGCTCTCGAGCAGCAGCTGGGCGATTTCGAGGTGACCGCTGGGCGATTTCGAGGTGACCGCGGGATGACGCCGCCTGCAAAGCCGTGCCATATTACCCTCCCTGTGCATTGACTTCGGCACCGCTCTCGAGCAGCAGCTTAGCGATTTCGAGGTGACCGCTGGATGACGCCGCTTGCAAAGCCGTGCCATAATGCCCTCCCTGGGCATTGACTTCGGCACCGCTCTCGAGCAGCAGCTTAGCGATTTCGAGGTGACCGCCGGATGACGCCGCTACCAAAGCCGTGCCATAATCCCCTCCCTGGGCATTGACTTCGGCACCGCTCTCGAGCAGCAGCTGGGCGATTTCGAGGTGACCGCTGGATGACGCCGCCTGCAAAGCCGTGCCATAATGCCCTCCCTGGGCATTGACTTCGGCACCGCTCTCGAGCAGCAGCTTAGCGATTTCGAGGTGACCGCCGGATGACGCCGCCTGCAAAGCCGTGCCATAATGCCCTCCCTGGGCATTGACTTCGGCACCGCTCTCGAGCAGCAGCTTGGCGATTTCGAGGTGACCGCCGGATGACGCCGCTACCAAAGCCGTGCCATAATGCCCTCCCTGGGCATTGACTTCGGCACCGCTCTCGAGCAGCAGCTTAGCGATTTCGAGGTGACCGCCGGATGACGCCGCTAGCAAAGCCGTGCCATAATACCCTCCCTGGGCATTGACTTCGGCACCGCTCTCGAGCAGCAGCTGTGCGATTTCGAGGTGACCGCCGGATGACGCCGCTTGCAAAGCCGTGCCATAATGCCCTCCCTGGGCATTGACTTCAGCACCGCTCTCGAGCAGCAGCTGAGCGATTTCGAGGTGACCGCCGGATGACGCCGCTTGCAAAGCCGTGCCATAATGCCCTCCCTGGGCATTGACTTCGGCACCGCTCTTTAGCAAGCTTGACGACGTCTAAATGACCACCGAGGGACGCTGCATTCAATGCCGTGCCGATGTTACCACGAGCATCTGGATTATCACCCTTGCCCAAGAGACACTCGACCACTTGTGTTAGGCCAAGCAGCGACGCGTAGTAGATAGGAGCTGGGATAGCTTCTACATAGCTATCATCAGATCAGGATTCGGACCTCCGTATGATCTATCTGGGTCGTCCATTCGGACCCAATTGACCATGGCATGGCTTGACGTCAACTCGAAGTCAAATAAAGAGAGCAGCAATTTCAGCAAACCAGTGTGGCTGCCATCCCAAGCAGCTCTGAAGTGGATGATCCAGTGTTTTGCTGCATATAAGGCAAGCGGAAAGGATTCAAGGGTGGATTTGAGCATTGCTTCGTGCTTATTGAATATGAGAAGGTATGCCAGACACGTCTGAGCGATGATCAAGTGTGAACTCTGTTCGCCGATACTGAAGTAGGCCGCTAGTCCTGTCTTGATGTGCTCGGATATGAGATATTCCTTTACTGAGAAGTGTGCCAGCTTTACTTGACCTACGAAAGCTATTTAGTGGATTCATCGTTGATCGGAGATGAAATTAAATACCGTTTGTCTCGGTGATTAGACCAGCACATACAGTCAGTGCCGTTGCTGGATCGTCGTATCTCAACTCCGCATCATAGGACGGACGGCCTTCTGCCTCAAGATCGACTGAAATAATCTCGGCGAGTTCTTCAAGGCTCAAAGCGCGAGCGGAAAAAGCCAGCCAGTGCAGCAGCTGGAGGATATCATGGTGATGGGGACTTCTGGTGAGAATGCGCTCGTATGTTTCTTCCAAATCCTTCGGTAGGGTCTCTAGCTGCTTCTTGATCGCCCGGGGATTGAAGCAATTTTCTAGATCGTCAAGTTGCAGAGCAACCCATCTGAACCTATTGCATGAATGAGCTATGCATACACCTGTATAGAAGTTAATCGCATACGCACATGCCCCCAGCCCTCTCCATTAACGTCTTCTTCACCGCCTCTCGTGTTGCTTTGCTCCAACGTTTGATTTTGGCTAGTCGTGCGTCCAGGTATATCTCAATGTCCTGTTGCGATAATGACCCCTCGATAATGACACGCTGAAGATGGTTGATCTCATCGAGATACTGTTGAATGTCGGGCTCCTGGCGGCTTGTAACCAGCAAATGCAAATTCGGGCTTCCCCAGATTTCCGCGGAAGTGATCCAGCGAAGAAGCTCAGATCGGTCGCCGCATTCATCCAGGGAATCAATCACGATATAAACATGATCAAACCCTTCAACGACGCGCTGCAACGTTTCATGAAGCGACTTGAGCGACGGCTGCTCGCGACCATCACCGTGCTTGCGATACAGATCCTGTAAGGCGGCCGGGATCCCGTTACAGCGGTACGAAAGTTGCGTCAATATAGATCTAACGAGATTGTTGTAGAGAAGAAGACCCTTTTCAGCGCTTCGGCTGTCGAAGTAGAAGTATGCGCAGACCGAGAGCGGTCTTGACTCGCACAGTGTCTTCATCTCTTCGATTATGGATGAGCTTCCTCGAGAAGTTTAGCGGCTCATGTACCAAACGGCGAGGGAAAAGACGATGTACCTAAGAATCGTCTTGCCGGATCCAGCTGAGATCCACTGTTAGCTAGCAAAAGAAGCAGAATCAAGCCGCGATCTTACGATCTCCGTAGATACACAGCACAGTACCAGGACTCTCTTTCCACTCCCTGAAGTCTGCGCGTTGATTGAACCAGATTCCGGTTCCCGCTTGATGTTTCCCTCGCGCAGCAACATAATTGGCAGATGGGTCAGGTGCCGCTAGCCAGCCGAGAGTTTCCTTGACTGGACCATGTATTCAGCATCGAAAGGTGATGGGCAGTGGAAAGAATGCGACGTACTTGCATTTTTATCATGCACGACCCTCAAGCGCTCGTCGATCGATGCAACCTTTTCATATGTACCTGCAGCCGCTCCATCATCCATGATCTCGTAGGTAATGCGGCCAATATTCGTGACATTGGCATGGCCTGAAATGCCGAAAGTGTTGGTGATCTGTGGTTGATCGGTAAGTCGTTCCACTAAACGAGTTGGGGATGAGGCCTTACTGAAGCAGGTTCATTTAAAAGGTCGGCATTTGGGATGTTATCCATATCGTAGCGGAAGGAAATGTGCGGCTTTCGAGGAACGTAGGGAGAGAGAACCTGATGCCGTTCCAGATAGCCTCGGCGCTAGCTAATGGCAAGGCTGTGAAGCGGCCCTATCCGCGTTGTATGTATTCAGGAATGTCAAGTTGTTGCTGTGCAAAGTGTGTCTTGATTTGGCCTAAACAGTCCAATGGTTTGTCTCGTGCTCATCCGGAGCTCTGAAACATTCGGGATCTGTAATGAGAGTGGAGATGGGCGCTTCCATCTTGCTTCCATCTGCGACTTTTTTGTGTTCCTTGAGTACATGAACTCGCAAATCACGTTCTCGTCTCGATAACATCCATTTGGCACTGGGAACGCACATGCATGTACGTACGGACGCATGCGTATATCCAAAGAAGCCGCCGCTCTACGAATCAGTCCCTTGAAGAAAGGGAAGCTTTCCTTGCAATTGGAGATAACCACTGCAATCTTGGAGAGGACCCCGGCGAATGCTACCAAATGTCATATCAAAGTTCCGACACCAAATTGCTCGAAGGCCATGTTTTTTTTTGGACATATAGTACCCCAACTGGCTCGAAGGCCATATCAAAACCGGACACCAGGACGCTCCAGCAGTGACATTTGGTAGCATTCTCAGGGGTCCTTCTTGGAGGCTGGGGGCGCGTTGATAGGGTTTGAAATTGGGTTTGCTGGCTTGGCGGTATGGCTTGCGGCATGGTCTGCGGCACCGTATTCCAACCTGGAAAAACGACTTGAAAGTCGCGCGGCCACCTCGAGGCTCGCGATAACTCCATCAGGCGACCTTATTCAATCAGGGTATGTATACGTATGCTCGCATGTAGCAGTGTAAGCTGAATCTTATTACTGCTTGACATGCCTTGACTTCTATCACTGCTAATAACTGCTGATAGCACAACATGTGCGTCCGGCAGTCCACACTGCTGATGTCCATCATCCCGCGAGCCTTCAAATGACATACATTTGCGTAAAAGTGTTGATCGTCGCACCGTGAAGAGACTCCTAGCCGGGTGAGGCTGATCATGTGAATGAATGATATGTAGGTGTGAAGACGTGCTTCAGAGCCCTCGCCGCAGCGCTCGATGTTGGGAAATAAGTAGATGCACTTATCGGCCAAGTTATATGATAAGTCATTTGCTGCAATGCTCGCAATTCATATGTGGCTGAGCACTGAGCAGTAATAATAGCATACAAATTATATAGCTTTAGAAAGTCCCTCCCCAGTTCAATCTTAAAATTCATCTTATCATGTTCGAGTTTGAAATTGAAAGATCATATCGTGTTGGTGAAGCAGGGTGGCGGTGCGGTAACCTCGTGGGGTGGGCCGGGGCCAAATAGTTAGTGGTTCTGTCATCTTTGAGGTCCTCGTCGTTCCGCCCTGTGTTGAGCCTGTCGCCGTCCTGATGAGCCCCGCCGCCAGTCCGCCCGCGTTGCAGGAGGCGATACATACTTCAACATCCGACTGGCAGCAACACCTCGAATCGCTCTTCAAACTCGCCAAGGATCGATTTCCGGATGTCGTATGGGAGCTGGGCGATGGCGAGCACGAGCAAGTCGAGGAGGTCTGGGGCCACAAAGGTGTGCGAGCTGTGCTCTGTATGCTGCAATACGTGTTAATTATCTGCCAGCAATCGTGTACGCGAGAGCACCGCCCAGCTTCCAGGCGAGATATTTTTCGTTACGACATTCGGAGAATGGCACGCAGTCTGCACTCTCTCTGCCTGACTTTCGCTCTGGGTCCTCGTCTCCATATCGCGCTGGCTCCCCCTCCCCGTCCACAAATGCACCTGGGACACTGCTCAGGCTCCCAACAACTATCAAATCGGCGCTGTTCTCTAATGAGTTGGAATATCTGTACACAGGCAAGGGCTTTGGCGTCGCGTTCGAGTTCCTCTTTGATTCAAATGAAAGTCGCGAAGAAGGCGACGCAGAGGAAAACAGGATAGACAAGCTGCGCAAAGACCTGGTCTTCATGTGGAGGTCCCGCCTGTACTCAGACATCCGTATCGCGCTGAACGGGACCTTCGCGTCTGCCAACCACGACACCGCTACGGCCATCTTCTCCTCGCACCGCTTCATCCTCGTCTCCCGCTCGCCCTACTTCCACACCCAGCTCCTCTCGTGGCCAACCACCCCCAAGCCAGGCGAGCCAATCACCCTCACCCTCCCCTCCCCGCCCTTCACCCCCGCCTCCCTCCACTTCACCCTCGGCTACATCTACACCGGCACCCTCGTCTTCTCCCACCGCTCCTACGATCTCGACACCGCCTTCCACATCATGCGCTCCGCGACCTACCTCCAGATCGACGCCCTCTACGACGAGGTCCAGGCGCGCATCGTCCAGGAGATGCTCCACGGCCTCTTCCACGCCTTCCTCGAGTTCCCCGAGTACGAGCGCATCACCGGCGGCCGCTGGGGCACGGGCGGCTGCCGCTGCCGCCAGTGCGCCCGCCGCGTCCCGCGCGTCCTCGAGTTCGCCATCAGCGACGACGTCAAGAACGCGCACCTCGAGCGCGGCGCCCGCCGCGCGCTCGTCGGCCTGTTCGGCGAGGGGTGGTGCACGGCCGAGTTCGCGGGGCTCGCGCAGAAGGTCCGCGACAGCCTCCTGAAGGGGCTCGCGAAGCGCACGACGCCGGTGAACGTGTTCGCGCTGCTGTACGCCGCGCAGCACGCGATGGAGAAGCTGAACGTCGTCATCGACGCGTGGGCGGACGTCAGCCGCGAGATGGTGCTCGCCGCAAGAAAGGTCATCGACGACGTGCTGTGCATCCGCGCGGAGGAGTGCTTTGAGCAGCAGGAGTGGCTGGACCTGATGGAGAGCGACGGCGCGCGTTTTGAGGACACCGAGCAGGTCGGGCTGGTTATGGATGCTGTCAAGCGGGGACTAAGCGAGAGGAGCGCGGGGATGGTGTATCAGGTATGCAAGGTCCTGGTTCTATACTGACTGTGACTGACCCCGTATCAGGTGCTCGTATCGTCAATACTGCTCCGCCCCCACATCACCGACAGGGAGTCCACCATGCTGTCCTCGACTTCCCACATCCGCGAGCAAGTGGAGGCGGTGCGCATGGAGGTGCTCAAGTGGCTGCGGAAGCGCTGGGTGGGCGTTAGGCAGGAAGGTGGCTTCAACGACCTCGAGGGATGGGCGATCAAAGAGATCAGCGGAGGTATATTTATTGCGCCTCTCCCCAGTTGGCTTGCGCTAATGGCCCGCATTAGAAATCGAAGTCCCCGTAGAAGACCTTATCAACAACTCCCCCGCATCCCCAACGCGGGGCGTGTCCACCCGCGCAGGGCTCCGCGCGTCCCTCAGTAAAGTAGACCCCGACGCCGATTCCGTCTCCCTCCGCGCCAGCGTGCTCAGCCGCAATACCATGAACCAGAAACGCAGCGTCACGCCAACGCGTCGCAGCGAACGTCATTCCATGCACTCTTCCGCCAGCTCCGTGCACTCCGTAGCGCGGAGCGAAGACTCGACTGCGACCTATACCACCACCAACCTCCCGCCGACGCCGGAGCTAGATACCCCCAAGGACATGCGCCCCGACTCGAAGCTCACGCCCAGCCCCACCTCCGCGGTGGACACCAGCCCCTTGCGATCCAGCGTCGTCGGCAGCAGCAGCGTGCGGTCCAGCATCGGCGGCGACAGCAGCAGCATCACGCCGTCCCGCAAGACGCTCATCACGAAGGTGACCCCGTCGCGCCACTCGCCGTCCACGTCGTCCAGGAGCCCGTCGCTGGTGAGCACGTCGTCGCGCAGCCCGTCGCTCGCGAGCAGCAGACCCAAGTCGCTCGCGCCCTCCGTGGCGTCGTCGCTGCGCTCCCGAACCCCGCCCGCCCCGCGCCACAGCCTGCGGCCCCCGCCCGCCAGCGGGCCCTCGCGGCCCACCTCCACCGCGTCGCGCCCCGTCTCCTCGCGCCCCCCGCGGCCGACGTCGTCGCTGTCTGCCACGAGCGACGGCTCCACCACGTTCAAGACCGCGCAGTCCGAGATCACGGCGACGCTCTCGCGCCGCACCTCCGTCGCGTCCAATCTGTCCAACGGCAGCAACAAGACGCAGGGCCCGCACGGCGCGGCCACGGGGAAGATCACGCTCACCCGCCCGCGCGTGCCCTCCGCCGCGTCGTCGAACTCGGCGTCGCGCTCCACGTCGCGGACGTCGCTCGCGCCCTCGGAGCTGTCGCGCAAGTCGCCCAGCCCCGCGTCCATCCGCCGCCCGCCGTCGATGGCGCTGTCCGTGAAGAGCACGGTGTCGTCCGTCAACGCGACGCCCACGAAGAAGTCGGTGGCGGCGAAGAAGAAGCCCGTGCTCTCGATGTCGACGAAGAGCAACGGCCGCGCGTCGCCCGCGAGCACCGTCAAGGGGAAGAGCAAGGCCGCCACCATCGTGGAGGAGGAGATCCCGCTGGGCAAGGCGTCCATGGAGAGCAGCTCCACGGTCCGCGAGCTGAAGAAGAAGGGCTCGTCGGACACGATCAAGACCCCCGCGCCCGCGCCCATGGTCCTGGACAAGCCGCTCCCCTCGCCGCAGTTCGAGGAGTCCGAGCCGCCGTCCCCGCACGTGCGCCTCACCGCGCCCTTCTCCCCGGGCGGCATGCACGAGCTGCCGCCGCGGGGTGCGACGCTGGAGATCGGCATCCCGTGCATCATCTCCTCCAAGCGGAAGCGCTTCCGCGCGTACGCGCGCTACATCGGGGAGGTGGAGGGCGAGTTCGGGCCGTGGGTCGGCGTCGAGGTGCCCGTGGGCGAGAGCTGGGTGGGCGAGCAGCTCGAGGGCCGGCAGTGGCACGACGGCTCGTGGGGCGGCGTGCGCTACTTTGACATCGGCGCGGCGGGCTCGGAGTGGGACGACGGGGACAACGACCGCGCGGTGCGCCGCCGGAAGCTCGATATCATGAACGGGTCCTCGCGGAACCTGAAGCGCGAGGGCGACCAGCTCAGCATGGAGCGGTCCAAGAGGATAAGGAGCGCCTCGCCGGCGATATCGGACGTGTCGATGTCGGAGTCCAGGGGTCTCTTTGTGCGGCCGCAGCAGGTTCTCTACGTCGTCGATGCTGTCGGGGCCGACCTGTGACAACAATTTTTTTCCGTCTTCTATTCGGTACGCGTCGTGTGTTTCAATTTTTTTTTCACCATGTCCCGCGGATTTCATGCTCGTTTGTTCCGCCATCGCTTCGCGCGGCCTTCACACCCTCATTCACGATTCCCTAATCATCGGCGCCATATAATCTATTTGCGTACTCACTACTCCCTTCCAATATGACCCTTCCCATTCTCCTCATCCTGGGAACATGCACAACTCAAGTTCGTAATACGTTGCACTTGCCTTTCGCAATGCAGTATACCCAACACGCCGCCTCGTAGTCTCGTTCTGAAAGTACCTCTCTATACTTACTTTGAATCTAAAATTGTCATTTTCCCGTGCGGCGCTGCCGATTGCAGAATTTCTACTACAATGTGTGCTTTTTCCGTGGCCACCCACCATTGGGAGGCTTTGGTACCGCCAATGTCTACCATGCACGTATATGTACGCAGGGTCACTCTCGCCTCCTTGACTATCGGGGCATCTTAAGTACACGTTCAACACACGCTGGCGGAAGCGGGACTCCTACAGGCTTGCGATCAGGGAAGGCAGGGTTTGCCGAACCTGCCATGAGCCTTATTACATGGCAAACGCCCAGAACATCACGAGCACCCCACAAAAGCACTTCACAAACGCACAAAATCCATTTGTAGGATTCAAATTTCTGTAGTTGACCTTGTAAAAGTCAAAGAGCACCCATGATCAACCCAAACTTCGCACGATCTCGCCCAACATAGATAACGATTAGAGTGATGCCGACAACTCAGACATGCTTGATCACATCCAAATCACATCCTGGCCTTATCGCTGGAGATAATCAATTTCGGATCGAGCCGACGCAGAGGCGCGCGAGTTGCAATACCGATTCAAGCTGTTATCCGCACTGATAGCGCTGCATGTTCATTATCTCTAGCGAGGCTAGTCATCCGCCTGTGCCGCCTCGACTTCTCGCGGGGGGCCGCTTGGAGTCCGCTCCGGTATAAAGGCGCGTGAGCCAACGATGTGACCAACAAACGCATTCCCAACCTCCATCATGAACTCCATCCTGAACTTCCTCGGCCTGTAAGTCGTGCCGGCTTGGATGATAACGGCGCCTGTAGCTGACCCTCTTTCTAGGTCCAAGCCAGCTGCACCTCAGCCTTTCACGCACCTATCAAAGGCCCAGTCGACATTCAAACCACCTCTCATCGCCAATGAGAATGCATTCCTCGGCGACGTTGCCTCAAGGTCAGTGAACCTCTCTCTCCCAGCGCAGAGTACAAACACCCGTGACTAACCCGCCATTCCCCCACCAGCGGCAAGCTGGATGGCGCAAAGCCCATAACGGCCGGCTTCTACCGCCTCGAGAAGGGCACACCGCTGGTGTACGCGTACGACTACCACGAGATGAAGATCATCGTCGAGGGCGAGTTCGACATCGCCGACGAGACGGGGCAGAAGGTGCACGCCGTCGCGGGGGACGTGTTCTACTTCCCAAAAGGGAGCAAGATCACGTTCACGACAGAAACATACGGGCTGGGCTTCTTTGTGGGGCAGCGGGTCGAGGGGACCGCGTGAGGCATGTAGACGAGACATTCATCATGGACAATTTTTGTTTTTCTTCTTTCATTTTGCACTGTACAACAGCTATCAATCCATACTTGATAGAACACACCGATTCACCAGCCGCAGGATAGGCCCGAGAGACTGTTAGCAAGGCTTTCAGATGCATTTCTTTCGAGTGTCCGACGAGCAACGTAGACAAGAGATTCCGCCTACTTTATTCTTAAGTCTTTCGATTAATCGGCAATCGTGAGCAAGTCCATTACCTCTGCTTCAAAACGAGTTATCAGCGTTTCGCTTGTGTCGTGCAAGTGCTCTGTATCGTCTGCGAATCGAGTGATAAGGATTTAGCTTGAGAGGATATAACTCATGCATGTACTAGAAGGGCCACCACTTCTGCTAGGTGCGTGCCGGGGAAAGAGCATAACTAAGAGATTTATTCAGGTAACACTGTAACACTGCGGGCCGGCCCGCCGGTTGTCTGAATCCGTTCTCGATCGTCCGAGTCGACGGCGTCACACCATGTATAACTCGTTCCCATTCCTTCATCATTGTTAAGTTGGTCGAAGCGGCGAACTGGAGGCTTGAAGCTTGAAACCTGTGGACTCTGAGTGCTTTAAAATCCTCACAGCTCAGAAGCGGAGCTCATTCTGACGCGCTCCTTCCACCGGGACCACACGTACTTGACTTTTTTGAGATGCTCCGTCACTGGAGTCTTCAGGCCTTGTTATTGGGCTCGAAGCGCGTGAATGGCCAGTTCCAACGGTACCCAGTGAGACTCCGCGTTATATAACTCGCCTGATTTCTTTTACTGACCAGCGAAAGTAGTCACTTGCCAGATTGTACGCTCAAAGACAAGCTCAAGCTATTCAAACGCTGGACCCTTCCAAGATTCAATCTTCCGACTATGTGGATCTGGCAGGAACGGAAGCAACGATCTCGACCCTGAATTCGACTTTCCGATTGCACTATAGGCGACCCGACTCGAGTGCAATCTATACCCCATTCCCTGAAAATTCATCCGGCTTTCTGTATCTTTCATCCACCGCGGACAAGGCGCAGTCAGCTTGGGAAGTTCGCTTCCGTGTTACCGACAGCAATTCCCCTCCATCGTTCAAGTCCGGAGCTGATTTGCTTCGCCCCGACCACAAGCCATGGCACATACCAGTGAGATTACTGGGAAGTAAAAAGTATGCCGCGCTATGGGAGCTGCTGCTACAGGGAGGCTTAGTCGATGACGCTCTAGTACGTCACGTCGAGCGACAATTAGTTTCTCCCACTAACCAGCTCACATAGCTTCACCTTAGCCTTCGAAGCTCAAACAGGCCATTCAAACTCTCAATCCCTCCCGACTACAGTCTTCCGACCACTTAAACCTTTCTGGATCCGCCAGGATACTTATCCCCACCCAGGAATCGCCTTTTTGTGTTGCATATACTTCTCTAAAGAGGCGTCATGTTCCCTTCCCCGACGATGCCCGTGGCTTTCTCTATCTTCACTCCCCTGCCGCAGAGCCGAAGGCGATGTGGGAAATTCGCTTTCGTGTTACCGACAACAATTGCCCCTCCTCATTGTCGGGATCGGATCTACTATTTCCTAATTTGACTCCGTGGGCAATTTCGTTAGGCTCGCTGCAAGCTCGTCACCCGGAATACTTACCACTGCGAGACCTTCTAATACGGGAAGGGTTGGACATTGATGCTCTGCTGGAAAAGATGGGCGCTACAAGGCCGAAAAAGTCAACGTCCAGCCCACTCATTGATTATTCTCTGACCCAGCGGTTCCGCGTGGATTTCGACCGCACCATAATCATCGTGAACTTCATCAGCTTTGGCGGAGAACAGCTGCGATGCGCCATTCAACACGTTTTTGATGCGGATGAACCTAGATTGAAGCCATATTCAGGTATGCCGTATAAATCGTCTTTGGACCTCTTCTTACTGTGTATTTAAGGCTCGGCTTGGTGCCGCTTTGAGGCACATTCATCTCCAGGTAGCACACAGCCTGATCAATTGGCCATCCGCATCCTCGAAATGATTGTCCCCGTCACCGTCAGCAAGCCCGATATTGCGCACCGAGTCCCGATGCCTCAGGAGGGCCAGCTCATCATGAGCTACACAAAACGCGGACCTGGAAACCATCAGCCCCTAACACTTGATCCTCGCCGATACACACTCAATGCTGAAACGACCGCGCATCCTGTCATTCAATCCATCCTGCGAGACGCCGCCACCTAGTTAGCGGCTTAACTTTCAACACACGGATGCACGTACATATATAAACCCGCACTTCCATTTTTCTGGTGATCATCAAACAAGCATCCCAACTGCCAGGAGGCCAAATAATGTGATAGCATCGCTCACAATGCACAAGACCGAGCCGTGAACGCGTGAGGAGTGGTTCGTAATTTTCGACCACGTCCTAGTATCATGATCCCTGTATCCGATTGCATCCCGTCGCCAAATAATACCCGTCCTCTGAGAATTTTACACAGGAAACCCCACGCTGCACGCCCCAGTGCCTCAGCCCCCGCGCCATATTTCCAAGTGCGGGGGAGGGGAAGGAAACATAAATGCACCTCTCACGCATGATCTTCGACAGCGCTCTCTTCATCTTCGGATTCGACAGCGCAAACCAGCCTTCCCCTTGTCTCTCCCTCTTGGCCCTCGGGTGGCACGGTCACCAGGTCCATGTCGTCCAAAAAGTCTGGTATAGTAAGGCACATTTCGTTCGGAGCTGGTAGTGCGTCGGACATGACGGATGTGAGATTGGGGCGTTCGGGATTAGGTAGATAGAGGCACCTTGGTCTGTCTATGTTCCTGCCGGTACAATATTATATCGGCATACATAAAATTGAACAAAGGGATATGGTGAAAGAGGCATGCGGATAACACGGGACAAAGGTTAACTGAGAGCAAGGAAACCAAACAGGAGGACGGATAACACGGCAAGCACGGCAAGCTTATGAACAAAGGAAAAGGGAAAGGGAAAGGGGGGGTGAGACTTCTATCGACTACCAACCGTCGTCTCCATGTCCATGTTATAAGAACGCGTCCGATACACCTTAGTTAAGAGTCACCTGAGTTGCAGTGATCGTTCGTGTCCAAATGGATGGTCTGCCCTGCGACATGCAGCTCCTCTTCATAGTGGGAGCGCGCTTTAGCGCGTCGTCCCTAGCTCCCACATGGCTTTTTGGAGCTGGTCATCTTGCTTCCTTGAAGGGTAACACGGACGGCTTGCAGCAGATAGGCAATTCAGAGTCATCTGCCATTCGATGATCAAAATTATATCAGTTTGCACTATACCAATGTTATCAAGCGGCAAACGTCCGGCCTGCCATAACATGGGCCGGTGACTTTTCCGAAAGCTGTCGAGAGGTCTAGAGAGCATGAGATAGGCACTGGATCCCAAACCTGGGGCCATCGGCGCGCTGCTCGTTAAAATTTGAAAGCCCAATCAAGCAAAGTTCGAACCCCAGAGTATACATACGGGTCTTGTGTTTGGATAAAAGCTTTCCCGGGTGCGGAACTCTAACGGGACAGTTTGAAATGATAGGATAGGATCTGCGCACACATATATGGGAAAAGGAAGGGGTACCAGGTGCGAAGATCACTGCACTGGGATTGTGGCGGCGGAAACCGGCCACGTGTATGAAACTCCGCGGCAGTAAATGGGTTCGCGCAATTCAAAGGCAACTCCTTCTGCCTGCTCATCTGACGCTCTAGGCGAGCAACACATGCGACGTCTGTCTAAAGTTTCCGGCATTTCAAGTTGCCTTTCCATCTGACGCTCAATCGGCATACTGACCCGGACAAGCTGCCAGCGCCCACCGTACTTATCTCTCCGCATATAAGACCACCCTGGATTGATTCCAGATGTCAGAAAACACCTCTTTTCTACTCCCTCGCGCTCAACGCTCACAGTACACCATGCTGCCATCCGACGATCCTGTGAAAACATCTTCTGTGGACGGTGCTACAGCAGAGAGCCTGGAGCAAGAGACCTCACCTGCGAAGTTCGATCGGGAACTGATATCACCGCATGCGCCGTGGAGTCGAAAGACGTGATTACTCATATTTTGCTTCTGAAGTAATGTACAACTGCTGACTTTGGGGTTCAAGCTACGTAGGAGCTGTTTTCTTCAACGTGCTGGCGTTTCTGCTGCCAGCTCTATACGGTACTCTTGTCAAACTCTGGGTCGCCGAAATTGATTCCTCGCTCGTTGTGACTACCGATGCGTATACGTATATTGGAGTTGTTGCAGAAGTTCTGAACGAGGTAAGCAAGCGAAGGTGTACAGTGTTTCAGAAGGCTTAGCTGACCCGTCTTGCCAGGGTCTCCCTCGAGCGGCATGGCTCATCATTGGAGACAGAACTTCCCGCACCATCACTTCAAGGATCGGTCTATCTTACAGTCTTATCCTCTTCCAAATGGTGCTCGGAGCCATCATGTCTCTCGTCTTCGTCGGTGCGGCCGCAAACTTCGCATCGGTATTTGTGCCCGTGGAGGTCAGGGGAGCCTCGCTGACCTATATCCGGATATCCGCATTTTCCGCCCTATCCTCGGCTCTGGAGACATCGGTGGCCGCCTGCACGCGCGCCCTCGACCGGCCAGACATCCCCCTCCTTATCAGCACGTGCAAATTCGCCATCAACATCATCCTCGATTTGCTCATCATATCCAGATTTCACGTCGGGTCGCACACGCCTACCGTGAACGACCAGGCCATCAACCAGCTCGCGTGCAACATGACCTCTGCATTCATTGGGCTGGCGTACTTCATATACACAGCCACCAAGATCCGCCGGCTTTCGTCTTCGCCGGAAGACTCCCTGGCATCGGTCACGCCCAGCATCCGCGCGCTGAAAGTCCTCATTCCCCCCGGTGGCTTCATGTTCATCGAGTCGGCGGTTAGGAATGCGCTATACTTGTGGCTCATCAGCGGCATCGTCGCGATGGGCTCCGACTACGCGACCGCATGGGGCATCTTCAACACCATTCGATGGGGACTCATCATGGTGCCCGTGCAGGCGCTCGAAGCATCGTCCCTTACTTTCATAGGCCATGCATGGGGGCGTTGGAGAGCATCCGTTGGCGTCGAGCAGACGAGGGCCAAGGCTACACGAGCTGAGTTACTTGGTACTGACATCCGACTTTGCCTTGTTGTATATTCGCTAATCACTCGTTTAGAAATCACGCGCCCAGCCTTCGTTTCGTGCCTTCTTGCACTCATCGTAGAAGTGCCGCTGTGTCTCATGCTGGCCTTATGGGGCGCCAAACCCTTCGCGTACTATCTGTCCCAATCGGAAGTCGTCTCCCAAATCGTTGAGAAGATGTGGAAGGTGAGATTCCTGCTCGAACGTTCGCCAGCGCCATAATCTGACTATGACCAACGTAAAGACAATCGATTGGTGTTATATCTTCTACGCTCTCTCAACACAGCTCGCCACCATCCTAACCGCAACGCAACCACGATGGTATTTGTACCAGTCGCTTATGTCGAACCTGCTCTACATCCTCCCTTGGTGTATTGCCATGACCATTATCAACATCACCCCGGAGAACGCGTGGACCTACGATGCATTGATCTTTGGAGGCAGTTTGGTCGTGAGCTTCATCATCATTGTCTGCGTGGATGCTTTGTGGGCACGAAATCTGTTGCGCGGGACTTTGAGGCTGGCGGTGATACGACAAGGTTGAGGATCAAGCTCAACCAAAGCTTAACTGTCTCGGAGGCTGGGCGTATATTGTTCGATAAATCTACTTGCATGTATTGGCGATCGCAAATGACATAAATGTTGCTCCATATTCCATACGACTTGATCCACGATCAGAAATCATCTGCTGTGCCTAGTACAGGTGCTGAAAGATCCCCAGATCGAATATCACTGCGTGGCCTATTCTGTGCATGTGGCAGCGGAACAGCGGTCACTGCATGATGGTTGAACAGTCTCAGACCTGTTCTCTCTATCTTCAAGCGCGATCTGCAGTGAGGATCAGGACACGCGATCTCCGCATCTGTGGTCATCCAGTCGTTTTCATGCGTCACTCGCTGCTTTGCCGCGAGCAGCGGGAGAACAGAACCTGGAATTTGGACTTGGTTAATTTCATTTAGGAAACATTATCGGCGGTTGATGCTCACTGAGGGAGTAAATCGAGAAGCCCTGGTTGGGTGGGAGACAGAGCATCTCACCCTCGAGGGTGAAGTAATCGCCTTCGCGAGCACCGCATAGAATTCGTTCACCAGGAGGACATATGACTGACACTTTCAGATCATAGAGATGGAATGAATCATCCTTGTGAGTTTGTGCGGTCATAATGACAGGTTGTGTTGAAGCCCTGTTGAAGTTGTGTTGACGTGGAAGATGTAAATTATGCACGTGATGTAATGTGGTCGATGAATTTTAATCGGGATCTATATGTATATATCATGGCCCGAACCTTCGAAGTTCGCAATGTTCATCTACGCTTTACAGTAGCGGGAGCGTTCCGGTCCAATCTTGTTCTAAACTATCTGAATCTGATCGACCTCTTGGAAGAGATGACTGCCTGACTGCAGCCCTCAGGGACAACAAATTCTTAGTTCCCCCTATCACTCCTGTTCGCAACCTGTTTGTGCTCATCTCATGCTCAACTGGATTTAAAGTCGACCCAGATCTCACTCCCAATATACCGCACGCGCTCTTCCGAGCATTTCAAATCACATTTATGACCACCCTCTGCCTGGATGGGCTCCCTCGGCAGTCGTCGCCATGCTGGCGTGTTACACGACATCCGGAAATCGATCCTTGGCGAGTTTGAAGAGCGATTCGAGGTGTTGCTGCCAGTCGGATGTCGAAGTATGTATCGCCTCCTGCAACGCGGGTGGACTGGCGGCGGGGCTCATCGGGACGGCGATAGGCTCAAGACAGGGCGGAACGACCAGCGACCAAAAAGATGACAGAACCACTAATAATTTGGCCCCGGCCCACGAGGCTACCGCATCGCCACACTGCTTCACGAACACGATATCTCTCAATTTTAAACTCGAACACGATAAGATGAAATTTAAGATCGAACTGGGGAGGGACTTACAGGTGAGCTAGAGGTATAGAACATGGATGCTATCATTACTGTCAAATTACTGTTCAGTGCTCAGCCACATATGAATTGCAAGCATTGCAGCAAATGGCTTATCATATAACTTATGAGCTTACCGGCAAGTGCATTTACTTATTTCCCAACATCGAGCGCTGCGACGAAGGCTCTGAAGCACGTATTCACACCTGCATGTCATAAATGCATATGATCAGCCTTACCCAGCTAGGAGTCTCTTCACGGTGTAATGTTGAACACTCTTTACGCAAATGTAGGTCATGTGAGGACTCGCTGGATGATGGACATCGGGAGTGTGGGCTGTCGGACGCACATGTTGTGCTATCAGCGTTGATTGGCAGTGGTAGAAGGCAAGGCATGTCAAGCAGTAATAAGATTCAGCTTGCACAGTAGGACGCCGCTTGAGAAGATTACATGCGAATAAAGTCGCCTGATGGAGTTAAGTAGCCTCGAGGTGGCCGCGCGACTTTGAAGTCTTTTTTCCAGGTTGGCATATGGTGCCGGAAGCCATGCTGCCAAGCCAGCAAACCCAATTTCAAACCCTATACCAACGCCCCCGGCTTCCAAGATTGTAGTGTTTATCTCCCAGAGTCGCGGATGCGAAGCGCTCATCTCCACTCTTCACTGATCCCGGATGTTTCAGAGCGGATTCCCAAAACAAATATGTATGGGTACGGGACAAACCAGGACAAACCATCAGATTACTTACTTGCGCCAAATCAACACTAAATCAACACCGTGACGCACTTCGCACAGCAAGTCATCTTGAAATTCTTGAATGAATATAACGCGGATAGCCGCGTCACAGCCTTGATTCACAGCCATTAGCTAGTGCTGGGGCTATCTGGCACCATCGATTCATCATATTCTCTCTCCTTTCGTTCCTTGACTGTTGAAAGACGTACTTTTCCTTCCACTACTACGATATGAATATCACCCCAAATGCCGACCTTTCCAACGAACTTCCTTCAGTAAGTTCTCATCCCCAACTCATTTGGTCAAACAACTTACCGATCAACCACAGATCACCAACACTTTCGGCATTTCAGGCCATGCCAGTGTCACGAATATCGGCCGCATCACCTACGAGGGAGTCATTGGTGACGGAACGGCTGCAGGTACATATGAAAAGGTTGCATCGATCGACGAGCGCTTGAGGGTCGTGCATGATGACGTGGCAAGTATGTCGCATTTTGTCCACTGTCCACCATCTTTCGATGCTGAATACATGGTCTAGCCAACAAAACTCTCGGCTGGCTAGCGGCGCCTGACCCATCTGCCAATTATGTCGCTGCGCGAGGGAAACATCAGGTGGGAACCGGCATCTGGTTCAATCGGCGTGCAGACTTCAGGGAGTGGAAGTACATTCCCGGTACCGTTCTGTGTATCTACGGAGCTCGTAAGATCGTGGCTTAAAATCTGCTTCTGTTACTAGCTAATACAGCGGATTTCAGCTGGATCCGGAAAGACGATTCTCAGGTAACGTGTCTTTTCGTCACTATTTGACCCATGAGCCATGGCTGAACTTCTCGATTCAGCTCATCCATAGTCGAAGAGTTGAAGGCAGTGTGCGAGTCAAGACCGCTTTTGGGCTGCGCGTACTTTTTCTTCGACAGTCGAAGCGCCGAAAAGGGTCTTCTTCTCTACAATAATCTCATTAGGTCTCTATTGGCGCAGCTTTCGTCCCGCTGTAACGGGATCCCGGCCGCCTTACAGGATCTCTACCGCAATCACGGGAAAGGTCGTGAGCAGCCATCGCTCAAGTCGCTTCACGAAACGCTGCGGCGTGTGATTGAAGGTTTTGATCATGTTTACATCGTGATTGATTCCCTGGATGAATGCGGCGACCGATCCGAGCTTCTTCGCTGGCTCACTTCCGCGGACATCTGGGGAAGCCCGAATTTGCATTTGCTGGTTACAAGCCGCCAGGAGCCCGATATTCGGCAGTATCTCGATGCGATCGAACGTCTTCAGCGTGTCATAATCGAAGGACCATTATCGGAACAGGACATCGAGACATACCTGGACGCGCGACTTGCCAAAATCAAACGTTGGAGCAAGGAAACCCGAGAGGCGGTGAAGAAGATGTTAATGGAGCGGGCTGATGGAATGTGGGTATACCATTACCTTCTATATGCGTGCATGTGTAGCTCATTCATGCAACAGGTTCAGATGGGTTGCTCTGCAACTTGACGATCTAGAAAATTGCTTCAATTCCCGGGCGATCAAGAAGCAGCTGGATGCCTTGCCAAAGGATTTGGAAGAAACCTATGAGCGCATTCTCGCCAGAAGTCCCCATCGGCGTGATCTACTCCAGCTTCTGCACTGGCTAGCTTTTTCTGCTCGTGCTTTGAGCGTTAAAGAACTCGCCGAGATTATTTCAATAGATTTTGAGGTAGAAGGTCGTCCGTCATTTGATGCAGAACTGAGATACGATGATCCAACGACGGTACTGACTGTATGTGCTGGTCTGATCACCGAGACAAACGGTATTTATTTTCATCTCCGCTCAACGATAAAAAATAACTGAATAGCTTTCGTAGGTCAAGTAAAGCTGGCACACTTCTCGGTAAAGGAGTATCTCATATCCGAGCACATCAAGGCGGGAGTAGCGGCCTACTTCAGTATCGGCGAACGGAGTTCACACTTGATCATCGCTCAAACGTGTCTGGCATACCTTCTCATATTCGATAAGCACGAAGCAATGCCCAAATCCACCCTTGATTCCTTTCCGCTTGCTTTGTATGCGGCAACACATTGGATCACCCACTTCAGAGCTGCTCGGGATAGCAGCCACGCTGGTTTGCTGAAATTGCTGCTATCTTTATTTGACTTTGAATTGACGTCGAGCTATGCCATGATCAATTGGGTCCGATTGAACGACCCACATGACGAGCGCATTGTTCCTCAACCTGATTTTGATAGGCCTGTAAAAGGAATCCCAGCTCCTATCTACTACGCGTCGCTGCTTGGCCTAACACAAGCGGTCCAGTGTCTCTTGGCCAAGGGTGATGACCCAGATGGTCGTGGTAACATCGGCACGGCATTGAATGCAGCGTCCTTCGGTGGTCATCTAGACATCATCAAGTTGCTACTTGAGAGCGGTGCCGAAGTCAATGCACATGCGGGAATGCCCGGAAGGGACTACGAGAATATGATTGGCACGTCTTTGGTAGTTGCGGCATCCGGCGGCTACCTCGAAATTGTCCAGCTGCTGCTCAAGAGCGGCGCCGACGTCGATGCACAGGGAAAGTTTCATGGCACGGCTTTGCAGAAGGCGGCATCCGGCGGCCACCTCAAAATCGTCCTGCTGCTGCTCGAGAGCGGCGCCGAAGTCGATGCACAGGGAGGGCATGATGGCACGGCTTTGGCAATGGCGTCATTCCGCGGACATCTCGAAATCGCCCAACTACTACTTGACAGCGGTGCCGAAGTCAATGCCCAGGGAGGGGCTTATCGCACGGCTTTGGTAGCGGCGTCGTCCTACGGTAATCTCGACATCGCCCAGCTCCTGCTTGACAGCGGCGCCGAAGTCAATGCGCAGGGAGGGCATTATGGGACGGCTTTGCAGGCGGCGTCATCCGGCGGTAATCTCGACATCGCCCAGCTACTGCTCGACAGCGGTGCCGAAATTAATGCCCAGGGAGGGGATAATGGCACAGCTTTGGTAGCGGCAGCATCCAGCGGTAATCTCGACATCGCCCAGCTGCTGCTTGACAGCGGCGCCGAAATCAATGCGCAGGGAGAGAATTATGACACGGCTTTGGTAGCGGCATCATACAATGGTCACCTCGAAATCGCCCAGTGGTTGCTCGAGAGCGGTGCCGAAGTCAATGCCCAGGGAGAGCGTTATGGCACGGCTTTGGTAGCGGCATCATACGGCGGTCACCTCGAAATCACCCAGTGGCTGCTCGACAGCGGTGCCGAAATCAATGCCCAGGGATGGCATTATGGCACGGCTTTGCGGGCAGCGTCATTTTATGGTAACCTCGAAATTGTCCAGCTCCTGCTTGAGAGCGGTGCCGAAGTCAACACCCTGGGAAAGGATTTTGACACGGCTTTGCGGGATGCGTCGTCTCGCGGACACTTTGACATCGCTAAGCTGCTACTCGAGAGCGGCGCCGAAGTCAATGCGCAGACAGAGGAAAATGACACGGCTTTGATAGCGGCGGTATCCGGCGGTCACCTCGAAATCGCCCAGCTACTGCTCCAGAGCGGTGCCGAAGTCAATGCCCAGGTAGGGCATCTTGGCACGGCTTTGTGGGGGGCAGCATGCCTCGGTCACCTTGAAATCGCCCAGCTGCTGCTTGAGAGCGGTGCCGAAGTCAGTGCCCAGGGAATGGGTTGGAGCACGCCTTTGGTAGCAGCGTCATACGGCGGTCACCTCGAAATCACCCAGCTGCTACTTGAGAGCGGTGCCGAAGTCAATGCCACGAGAGGGGGCAGTGACACGGCTTTGGTATCGGCATCGTTTCAAGGTCACCTAGAAATCGCCCAGCTGCTGCTCGAGAGTGGTGCAGAAGTCAATGCCCAGGGAGGGAAGAATGGCACGGCTTTGGTAGCGGCGTCATCCCACGGTCACCTCGAAACCGCCCAGCTGTTGCTTGAGCGCGGTGCCGAAGTCAATGTACCTGCGGGAAGTCGTGGAACCGCGTTGGAGGCCGCTCGCACATTCAATTCAACACCATGTGGCCGGTCTCTGGACAAAATGGATTTGGTGCTTTTGCTACTCGCACATGGTGCGTTGGAGGGGGGTGAATACAAAGAGGAGCAATTGGTCTCGGAAGGGGACGAAAGGCCGGCAGAGGCATGCTTGGAGTTGGAAGGGGGAAGCGTCGAATCGGAAGAGGAAGAGGAATACTTCGAGGCGGAAGATTAACTTGCAATGGACCGGCTTGTCAAATTTTTTTTGGTTCGAGGTAAGGAGTCAGCATCTTCCCAAACGTCACGCAATATTAGAGCGACGCCCGACGGTGATACTTTGTCGTGCTTTATGTCGTTTGGCGGCTCCCCAGATGGTGAGGATCGGTGAAATTACGCAGGAGATATTGTATGGGGAAACGGGAACGGCAAGGCCGCTCGAGATGTGTACTAGGGCAGATGGAGTGTCAGCGATGTTGTGATAGACTGATAGAAACACCCTTTGCATCCGATACTTTCGCAGCGCCTCAATAAATTACAGATCCGCTTCAGGGAATGTTTGGCGATGATCTGTGTGAGAGAATGAGATCTAAGAAAGAACGCGGATAGTGTCTTCAGTGTCTCGCGTTGTGCAATGAATCACTGTATTAGCATACCTAAGAAAGAACGCGGATAGCGTCTACGTGGTATAATAAGTAAGTGTGAATGTATGTAAGTAAAATGAAAGCTTACCTTCAGTGTCTCGCGTTGTGCAATGAATCACTGAAGGAAAGGGGAGATCGAAGGAAAATAAAATAGGTAACCGGCTCGCAGTCCACGTGCGCTGCGTCGCTCCAAACGACTTCAAGTGCCCACGCCACCTTCATATTCCAACACTCCCACTCGAGGGCATCTTGAGGCCCATCGCTTTGGTGAATTTCCAGTGCGCGGCTGCGGGGAGAGGTTTCGTAAAGATGTCGGCAACCATTTCCTTTGTGGGAATGTAAGTTATAATTGCTTTTCCCTTGCCCACGATGTCATCGCGGATAAAGTGGAACTTCCGCTCTATGTGCATCGTGCGTGTGCGATATTGTGGGTCCTTCGTGAGAATAATAGCGGCCTGGTTGTCGCAGCGAAGGCTAGTTGGTCCCTTTTGCGCGTGACCAATTTCTTCGAAGAAGGCCCGCAGCCATGCGAGGTGCTGGCCTGCATTGCTGAGTCCGACATATTCGGACTCGGTGGATGAGAGCGCCACCATGGTTTGTCGTTTGCTCGAATACCCAATTGCAGCGCCATTGCTGATGAAGACGAAGCCTGAGGTCGAGCGCGATGTATCGGAGTCGCCGCACCAATCGGCATCCGAGAACCCGTGGAAATCCATGTCGAGGTGGATGTCACTGCCTTCGAAAACCAGAGACATGTCACGTGTATGCTTGAGATAGCGCAAGGCACGCTTGGCGACATCCCAATGGCACAGCTTGGGTGCCGACACATATCGCCCGAGGACACCGACAACATATGCGAGGTCTGGGCGTGTGCCCAGCATCGCATACATCAACGAACCAACCACTGTAGGATACGAGACGGATTTGGTGCCGATGGTGAGCTGGTGGTGGATGGTGTTATCCTCCGGATCATCTGAGGTGATGCGTGGATGGGTAGCCATGGGTGTATGTGACGGGTTGCAGTCTTGCATCCCGCAACGCTCGAGCACCTTGTCAATGTACTGTCCCTGACTCAGCGAGATCGTGCGGTTCGCTCTGTCACGTGCGAGTTCAATGCCGAGGATGAATGAGGCGGGTCCGAGATCCCGCATCTTGAATTTCCCGGTGAGTTTAGACTTTATCTCCCTCATGAAGGTCTTGCTACTCGCTGCGAGGAGCAAATCATCAACGTAGACAACGAGGAAACAGACCTCGCCGGTTTCACTGCGGAAGACGTAGAGGCACGTCTCAGCGTCAAGTCGCTGGAATCCGATGTCGATTAGAGCTTTATCGAGGGTGCGGTTCCAGGTGCGTCCCGCTTGCTTCAGCCCGTAGATGGACCGCTTGAGCTTCCAGCAGAAGCCTTCAGCAATAGGGACTCCCACTGGGGGAGAGAGGTAGAGGTCCTCGTCGAGGACTCCGTTCAGGTACGCAGTGGATACGTCCATCTGATCGAGCTCGAGGTCGTACTTGGCGGCAAGTGCACAGATTATGCGGATTGATTCGAGATTAGCGACAGGGGCGAACGTCTCGCTGTAGTCGACGCCGGGTTTCTGTTTGAAACCGCGGGCGACGATACGCAGCTTGAATCGTTTGATGTTTCCGTTCTTGTCCAGCTTGATCTTCATCACCGGTTTTGAGGTGATGGGACGGACACCAGCTGGTATCTCCACAACCTCGTAGACGTCATTGTCTTCGAGGCTCTTTAACTCTTCCATCAAGGCTGCTCGCCATTTTGCTGCGTCGGGGCCGCGGAACGCCTCAGCAAGATCTTCGGGTGCTGGTGCTGAACGTGTATCGCCGGGATCTTGCATCTGCGATAGGAATGCGAAAGCGGCCTCAGTGACGTCGACATCCTCCTCGTCGTTTTCGAGGAGGTCCTCAAGGATGGGTGTCAGGTCGTTTGGGACCATCGGCGAGGCAGTTTCGGCAGGAGCTGGAGCTGGATCACTGCGCTTGGCTTTCAGCTCGGCCTGATGCTGTGCTGCATCATCCACGGCCTTCTGCCAGTTCGCGTTTATCTGTACTGGGGTTCGTACACGCATTGAGCGTCTAGCTCCCGCGATATTCACCGCTGGAAGATGGCCCCCACGAAGGTTTCCTGGACTCGAAGGAGGCGGGCCGAGTGATTGGCGGGCACTCCGAGGCGGGACTCTCGGTGCTGGCAGCCTTGTGACTTGTGGAATGGATGGTCCAGCTCGTGGGACTGGAGGTTTAGCTGGCCGCGGGATGGACGGCGCAGCTGGAATGGAAGGTGTTTCGAGCTTGACGGGTACCGGAGTACTCGGGGTGCTGATGGTACGCGGAAATGCTGACTGTGCTGGCACGGACGAGCGACGAGTTGGTATGCAGGATGTGCGTGGTGCAAGATTGCGTCGAGGGCGAGTCGAAATGGATTCGCCAGGTGCTGTGATAGGTACGGCTGGCGCGGACGTGATGGGCTGCCGGGTTTCCATGTCATCGGAGTCGCTGTCACTATCGCTATCTGCGCCGCCGGTGTTGCTCCCACTGCTTTTGGCGTCTGGAGAAGCTGGGTCGTGGATCTCACGGATTTTGTGGGTCCGCAAGAGACCCTCCCACTGAACCTGAGTGGGGTCGTCGTCACCATCCGAAGGTGGGAAGGCGGAGAAGTCGAACTTCCCGCTTTCGTTAAATGTGACATGTCGGCTGGCGAAAACCTTCCTGGTGCGCGGGTCGTAGAGCCGGTAGGCTTTCATATTCGGTGCGTACCCAAGCATGATGCACTTACGAGCCTTATTTCCGAACTTGCCATCACGTTGCTTCTTGAAAAGATGAGCGTACGCGGGACAGCCAAAGGGTTTCCAGAGCGACGGGTCGACCCGACGTCCAGTCATCTTTGTCCATGGTGACTGCCCTCCGTTACTGGAGGAGGGTCGTCGTGCGATGAGGAACGACGCGGTTTGCATCGCCTCGGCCCACCACGATTTCGACAGGCCAGATTCGATAAGCATGGCGGTGGCGTTGTAGCAGAGTGTCTGGTTCATTCTTTCAGCGACACCGTTTTGCGATTGTGTGTCAGCGGCGCTGACTTCGTGGAACGTGCCCTCCGCTTCGAGCTGAGCCTTGAATGCGGCAGAACCTGTATTGCCTGCGCCTAGCTCTGGCGCGCCGTCTGTTCGAAAAAAATCGATGAAGTTTACAGAGAACGAGAACGAGCCGACTTCGGACTCGTAGTACTGCCTGACGTCGGATTTGAACAGGTTGTAACGGTCCTGCGCTTCGCTTTTCTTCTTCAAAAAGTAGATCCAGGGGTGCTCGAGATAGTCGCAGATAAAAGTTATCCAATATGTGCTCCCGCTGCGTGATGCCGGAGTGACCGGTCCACCAATGTCGCAGTGAATAAGTTGGAACGGGCGTGTTGCGCGTTGGCGCGGAGCTTTGAGTGAAATCCGCTTGTGCTTTCCCAAGTGGCACGGCTCGCAGAACTCCGGCTTGCCTGAGAGGCCTTCGACGCCCTTGATTTGGCCTTGGTTCGCCATTTTCGTCAATGATTGGAAGTTGAGATGTCCGAAGCGGCGGTGCATGATGTTGATGTCAACAACCGCATGCGCAAACTCGGCGCCGAAGGTAATGCTATCAGCCATGATGCGGTAGAGTCCGCCCTTCTGAACTGCACGTAGTACAGTTTTCCCGTCTTTCTGCACCTTTGCAGCACCATAGCCGAAGGTTGAGGTGAGTCCGTGCTTGGCGAGCTTACTGACTGAAATGAGTGATACGACGAAGCTTGGCACCAGTAGCACGTCGTGAATGCGAATGGTTGTCGTGCTCGTAGTTATACGGATGGTGCCAATGGCGACTACGAAGACCTACGAGTCATCCCTGAAACCGATAGCACGGGGAGGGTCCAGCATTTTCAATGAGTCGGGCTCGAACCACTCTATGTGGGGTACCATGGGTGATGACGCCCCAGAGTCGAGCAGGAGGTGTCCCGTGGGCGAGGGTTCAGACGCAGTATAGGCGGAAATCAGAGTCTTTGATTTTTGAGATACATGGGTGTGACGGTACATAGCTGCTGCTGCCGTCTCTCCCTCCGACTCGGAGTCGGAGATGTCCTCCTGTGCGCTGTGCGCTTCCGCCTTTCCTTTTCCTCTATCCTTCCACCCCTTCTTCCCCTTCTTCTCCGCTTCCTGCTTCTTCAGGGCGAAGCAATCGGGGGTGTTGTGCGAGGCGTTGTCCTTGTGCAGCGAGCAGTAGAACTTCGACGCCTGCGACAAACGGGAGGGTGCGGCGTTGAGTGCGGCTTCGGAGGACGCGGCCGTAGACGATGGGGACGATGGTTTGCCGGCAGCGCATATGAGTGCGTTGGTGGTAAAATGAGCTTCGACGTGGGCGAAGGTGAGTACGTCATTTTTCGCGACACTGCTCGTGATGGTTGACCACAGTTGCGCATTTTCGGGCGTGTCCGGGAGGGTGTAGAGCAACACGGACATGTAGATCGTGTCGTCGAGGGGGAATCCGAGGGCCGTGAGGGTGTGTTGGTACACACGTAGGCGTGAGACGAGCTCGGAGATCTCCTCTTTTCCGTCCCATTTGGTGTCGACCAGGCCTTTGAATGCCAGGAAGGCGCGAGGGCCGGTGTTGGTCCCCTCGAACTTGAGGGTCAGGGACGACATCAAGTCCTTGGACGTTTTGGCGTCCATGAACTCGATCGCCAGAGTGTCATCCAGGTGATCCTGGATGATGCTGATGGCCTTCCGATCTCGGGCTTCCCAAGTATCACGGGAGTGGGAAACTTGAGTTGAGATGGAGGGGTAGATGGAGGGGTAGATGGCAGAGGCGGAGGAGCTGGTCTGCGAAGAGACTTGCGACGAGTAGTGAAGGACTTCCCCGTAGGCGAAGCCCGTGACGCCGGCAGCGTCGAACTTGCTTCTAATTCGCATTTTCCATAGCGGCCACTTGTCAACAGACCGGAGGACTGGGCAGATGACAGTGTCTGTCATTTCCGTCGATGTGTGTGCGATCACAGGGGATCGCCGAAGTCAGAAGTGTGTGTGGGCGATCACGGGAGATCACCGGTGTCCAACGTTCGACGTTTGGATAAGGTTTCGATGTTGATCGCTTCTCTCTCCGAGGCGTACAGTTGCAGACTGGGTGCAACGGGGCTACAAAACCTGAGAGAATGAGATCTAAGAAAGAACACGGATAGTGTCTTCAGTGTCTCGCGTTGTGCAATGAATCACTGTATTAGCATACCTAAGAAAGAACGCGGATAGCGTCTACGTGGTATAATAAGTAAGTGTGAATGTATGTAAGTAAAATGAAAGCTTACCTTCAGTGTCTCGCGTTGTGCAATGAATCACTGAAGGAAAGGGGAGATCGAAGGAAAATAAAATAGGTAACCGGCTCGCAGTCCACGTGCGCTGCGTCGCTCCAAACGACTTCAAGTGCCCACGCCACCTTCATATTCCAACACTGTGAGTGGGCAAGGTGTTTGTCCTGCACACAATGTCATTTTGCACTGTTCAACTTGAATATCCAGCGGGCTGTTCTGCTTGAATGGCAAATGTAGAGGCATCCTAATTTACCTCTGTAATTCACGGCTAATTTGTGCTAATTGACAGGAATGAAATTGACGCTAATTAGCCGGTAAAATAGGGTGAATTTCCAAATTGACACCCTGAAATAGAGCTATCTAGCGTGAAATCAAAACCATGTGCTTGGCCTCGAGAGGAGCCAACGGTGTGGATGATATGGCTGGCCGTTTCAAGGAAGAATTTGTCGGCTGCGTAATTTGCTTCGAGTGGATGGCCGTATCCGATAGGATGTTGAGTAAGAACGCCGATGTGATGTTGATGTGCTCCCCAACACTGAACATAGTGCTTAGTGGAAGAGTGCAAAATTTGCCAGGGGTTTTTTGATCGTGATTTCACAACGGTTGGGGTCACAATTGCCAATATATACGAAACGTCTTTAACAAGGCACTGTCTATACACAAGCACTGATGATTGCTCGAGAAAGCTGATATGGTGTGATTGACCCCAATTGACCCCTAATTCACACCAAAATCTTTGCTGTTTGACGTCGTAATTCACGGTGAAATAGGTTGGTAAATTAGCCGGGTAAATTGGCCGGTCCCTATTTTCCTGCGCCCTATCGCAATGTCCATCTATGCTTTACATTAGCGGTAGCGCTCCGGTCCAACCTTCTTCTAAACTATCTGAATCTGATCGACCTCTTGAAGGAAGAGATGACTGCCTGACTGCAGCCCGCAGGGACAACAAACTCTTGACAACAAATTCTTAGTTCCACCTATCCCTGCTGCTCGTGCTCATGTTCAACTGTACTTAAAGTCGAGCCAAATCTCACTCCCCAACATATTATATGTGCCTCTTCCAAGCATATACATGTCAAAGTGATTTTATGATCTCTCTGCCTGGAGTCCCCCTCGGCAGTCGTCGCCATGCTGACGTGTTAGACCGAGCGACTTGTCTCAGGACTCAGCCTCAGCTCTTAGGGGAGGTCCAGACTTGAATACAAACACACCAGGACACATAGATACAAGTACGACCAAACACCTCCTAAACAGTATATATTCCGGTGCTGAGGCGACCCCTAAACTCCCAAGCACTTGTTTCCGTACCACCACATACTCCTACTTGAGCTCCTATCCGAAAAAATTCCCCTATCATTTTTACCATGTCAAAGATGATCATCTCCCGCCCCATTGCTACAGAGAGCCTTTACATGCTTGGTTCATTCGCGGTTGGCAGCAGGCGCCCAGAGATGTGGCTCGCGCCTCCCAAGGTCGAATCGACGTGTAAGTTGGTCATCTCTGCCCCTATTGCCACTGAGGACATCCCCCTTTTGCTAGAATCGTTTGCGGCCAGCAGCGAGACGTGGCTCGATAGGCCGATCTTCCAAACCAAGCTCCGCCAACGCAAGGCTTTCGGTCTTCGCTGCTTCCAAAAGGCTCGCATCGGCAAGAAGGGGAAGGGCTTGGTCGCTACTTGCCCTACCCCGCTCTCGTCCGACTGCGTCCAGGGCTCATCGCTCTCGGTGAAGCCCAAAATTGCATACTCCGATGACATTGATGTTTTCAACTCGATCGTCAGCCCCGCTTCGTCGACCGACACCCTCGTCACCCCCTATGTGCCCCCGACCCCCCAAAAGCCCGGCTTTGTCGCGACTGTGACCAAGGCCATTCAAGGCGTTATCGACCCCGATTCTCTCATTGCAGATGAGTCGTTCTTCACCGACGGTCTGGATATGGATATGGACTGAATGATGGTGCGTGCCGCAATCTCTACTTTCCGAGAGGCTGACCCCTTTTATTTGATGTGGTGTGCAGGATCTCAATTCAGGTTCCCTATTGGCGCAAGGGGCATGGGTCACGACGAAGAAAATAACCAGCAGGGATGATGTCTAAGGCACCAGGGCCAGGTGAGTTGTCAGTCCGTCTTCACGCCGCTTTCAGTGAGGCTAACCTTTCCTTCCGAGCCATGCATTTGCAGGTAAACTCAGGACGACCACCCAGGGCAGGGGGGCAATGAACACTCGAGAAAACTACTAGGCTACTCAGGACTCATAACATGCACCGCTCTATCTCTCTTCTGGATATACACTGCAGGTACGCGATCGGTTCATATTCAAACCCCTATTATTTTGAGTGAATTTCTCTAATGTTTGCGCTATTTGCAGGTATCTCGACGTCTTCGAATCATCTGGGCAGGGTGTAAACAGACGCAGAATACGCTAACGGCTCAAAGCGCCAGGGGACGCCTCCGTGAGTTAGGTGAGTGTCCGACTTATTTTATACATCCGTTAAATTTACTAGTCCATGCAGGCAATCGTTCATTCGGGCAGGGGGCACTGGATCGCACTGGAAGAAGACAGCTCAAGAAACGATTGGGACAAGCTTCAAAATGGATTGGGCTGTTGGAGCCAGATGATTTGTGAGTTCGTTATATTTGAATCACATACAGTGAGATTGACTTCTCTTCCTTATCATGCGTTTAGGACTACACCCAGGTCGGACAGGGGGGAAATGGAAAGTTAAAATCTGCGAAGACTACCCGTGCCAACCAGAACGGGCGCTGCCCTGTTTATGTCTTAACAATCTGCTCAAGTGAGTCAATAGCTATATTCGCATCCTTTCCCATGAGACTAACTTTATCCCCCCTCCCAGCCATAGGTACGTACACTCAAGCCATGAAAACATTGGGGGGAGGAGGGGACACGAACACGAACAAACCAGCAAGACCCGTGGACCGTATAGATTACTGGGAGAAGCATGGCCACCGTTGGCTTCCGATATGTAGGCTGCGGCTGCGTCTCAGGTTAGCTGTCAGCCCCATCCCAATTGCTTTAATTCTAGCTAAGTTTGTCTGCCTTCATATGCTGTACAGAGACAGACGCCTCATGAATTTATCCTCAGGCTCAGCAGAGTGCAAAGGAACATTGCAATATCAACCGGCTCGCATAGAATATGGGCGGTGGCAACCTGCATCGCTGAGTATATTTCGATTTCTTCCCGCGAGCTGACATAGGCCCCATTGGTTCATCGCCCACGGATAATATCACAACGTCAATTTATTGGGGTAGGGCACGCAAGAACGATCAAGGTCGATATCCACATCAGAGCTGTCAACGCCGGACTCATCGGTATCATGATTGGAAGGTATTCGGGCGTATGAGAAGTGGGGCTTGGGTCTCAGACCCATTTCGAACCGGTACGTTCTCGACATGTACTCAGATGTTTTAACAAGGTTCCTACTTTCTATTTAGGTTCCTCTTTGATTTTGAACGATAATCTGTGTCTCTGGTGTTCCTCCCCCAGGCTCCATCGCTGTTCGGTTATCCTCTGAACATGTCTCTGAACATGTCTCGCCCGAAACTACTCTGGATTTTTGAGACTTGGTGCATGGTTGTGGCCATTCCGTGCGCCTTTCTCGCTCATTCTTTGTAGTATCTGTCGATAGGTCCCCTTGTCGGATTCTCGCGGTGTATTGCGCAGCGTGCATTATTCTCTGACGACGCTATCTCTCCCGTCTCTTTGGGCTACATCTCTGCTGCAGTCTACAATCTTTCTCGAGCGGGCACCCTTGCCGATGAACAACACCTGGCCGCTCTTTCTCTCAGGATCGTGGGTACCTTCTATCTCCAGCAGTCTCGCTTCTATCTTGAAAGTGTATCTTGAAAGTGCAAGGCTTTTCGGGATGCGTTAAAGGTTGCTGGCAAAACAACAAGTTCAAGAACCCGCAATCAATTCATGTCATCAAATTCTACATCCATTGCCATTCAAATGAAGAAGGCCCGAACAGCCAGAATACCGGCAATCCACCCCAACACCCGCGCATACAGCGGCGGCGCCTCCTCAGGCTCAATCCGAACTTGTAACACGGCGGCAGCCTGGAAATTGGAGAAGGTCGAGTACTGCGGGATGGTGCCCCCGTAGTAGTGTCTCTGGTACTGGGTTGCGTATGAATCTGGGATACCGCTCAGAAAACAGCAGGAGGTGCAACCGGTCGCGCGGGAACACGCTCGTACCTGGGCGGATCTGGCCTTTCTCAAAGCCCAGCCCGTACAGTATCCACAAACACGTGTATTTGAAGGGCAGTACGGGCCAGGTGAAGATGGCGGGGTACACCCATAGGAGGACGCCGCTGGCGACGAACAGCAGACGATGGTGCACGCCTAGTGATCGGGATCGGCCTGATCAGCGGGCAGATCAGGCTTGGGGTGGATAGCCCGTTGACCTACTTAGCCAGTCTACGATGGCGGTGAGATTCAGAAAGATGTCGACGATGCCTTTGAGTGTCGGCAAGGATACGCAAAACGTTTCGACGGGGGATAGAGTCAGCGACATCGTGGTGATAAGAGGAAAATGGCACGATGCGGCCAAGGCGACATTCTTATATAGATCACCGTCCCAGCGCCTATAGCATGTGCATCAGGGAAATGTTTGGGAAATTGTGACCGCATGTAGTGTTGGCAATGATCCCGAAGTCTCGCGAGCGGCTCGCATGCGCTGGCCAGATTGAGAAACCTTACAACCGATCGCGCGACCTGAGAATCTTGCACCTTACTTGCGAGGCGATCGTAACCATACTATACCCCTTGCCGCTTGCTTGCACTTCTCTCGCCTAGCGCTATGGAAGCTGGCACAGTCAAGCGCCTTCGACTTCTGCAGCTGCTCTGTGTCCTGTTTGTATTTCAAGTTAGTACAAATTATTACCATCTTGTCTTATCTTCAATTGCGCAAACCACGATCCCTAGTCCTCTCACCAACTCACTCTCAATCCCTCCACCATACGCAATCTGGGCATCCAACGGCTCGTGGTACTATCAGCTCTGCCACACCGACCTACAACATCCATCAATGCCCGCGGAATTCAAGTGTATCTGTGGACGGGATTTCACCCAACTTTCCCATTTTTCACGGCACCAGAATACCTGTGAGAACCAGCAAGAGCAGACCAAGGATGCATACAAAAGACGCCAAAAACTTGGGGGTCGTATCAAGCGGAGAAAGTTGGATGATGATGATCGGAATAGAATAGGAGGGCCGTCGAGCCAGACTCAGAGGGAAACCGCAATCAGGCCAGAATCCAGAGCTTCGTCACATGTGAGTTATATCAGTTGATTTATACAATGCAAACATAGCTGACCTGGTCATGTTTAGAACATCTCACTGCCGCTGGCTTCCGATCCATCTTCCCCTATCACTCAAGCTTACAGCCCATCCTTTGATCCAAACCCTCCATCGCCCATGGAAATAGATCCTCCTGAAGAGGTTCTACCACGAAAGCGTGTGAGTAAGCCAACGGCGAGGTTATTGGCCAGTCTCGAGGACCCAGAGGATGTCTTACCTGAGGGACCAGGCCCTCTAGAGCGCGAGACAACGCTCGAGCCGGGAGCGCAGTCAGAGGCTGGTGCGCCAGTCGCCGCATTTGCAACACGGCTATTCCGTACCATGGTCAATTCATTTGGGCTCGCGCGGGAGTACCCCTCGAAGCCGTCTCGTATTCCTGACGCGGACATAGCGCCCAGCCAACTCATTTCCGATAATGTCGGCGACCTTGAGCCCACACGCGACGACTTGGAACCGTCAAGAACGAAGTCGATTCTGGACATCATTTTCCCCTACCCCAACATGACCGCCTTTCGCTTTAACCGTTGGTTCTGGAACGGGAGTAACAAGAAGTCTCAGCTGGAGCGGGGCAAGCTCTTGGATGATGTCATCTTGCAGCCTGACTTTGTCCCGGAAGACTTGCGGGGAGTCGACTTCGGCAAGCTGGACAGGCTTGTGGCGGAAGACAAGGGCGGCGTGGACGGCGGAAATGGATGGGCGACCAGCACGCTCACCATACAGGTGCCAGTTCCAGAGAAGATCACGAAAGCAGTTCGGCGTGATCGCGTAAACCGTGAACGCATAGCTAGAACCCACGACGAGGTGGACGACGAAGAGGAGCCTCTTCGGAGCAAAAAGTTCTTCGTGCCCGGCTTCCGGCATCGCAGCATAGTACATCTCATGCGCACCGCTATAGAGCATTCCGAGCAGGCAATGGATTTCCATTGGAACGCATTCAAGCTGTTCTGGCAACCACCCGATCCACTCGCCCCACCGGAGCGTGTCTTTGATGAGATTTACTCGTCAAATGCCTTCGTTGAGGCGGATCGCGAGCTGCAGGATACACCGGATCCCGAAAACGACCACCTACCTCGCGTGATTGCCGCACTCATGTTGTGGTCGGATGCCACACATGTCGCACAATTCGGGCAAGCCAAGCTCTGGCCAATATACGTCTACTTTGGGAATCTCTCAAAGTACACGCGAGGAAGGCCCACGGCTCACGCTGGCCATCAAGCTGGCTATCTCTGCAGTGTATGTACTCGCCCAAAAATGCTTATTGCCTCACTAAATTCTTTTCAGCTTCCGGATAGCATACAAGACTTCCTGAAGACATTTGGCCAGGCATCTGGGCCCATCCTAGCTCATTGCCGGAGGGAGCTCTTCCACGAGGCCTGGAAGGTCATGATGGACGCGGAGTTCATGCATGCCTACGTTCACGGTGTTGTGATGGACTGCGCGGATGGCATTAGGCGGCGTGTCTTTCCAAGACTTTTTACTTATTCCGCAGATTACCCCGAGAAGTACATCTTTCTTCATTAACATATCATATAACAGTGAGACTCATCACTTCTTCCAGGGTATTGATCGCCACTATCCGTGACATGGGCGGATGTCCGTGCCCACGCTGCCTTATACCTAAAGACCAGATTCCAGGCCTTGGAACTGAATCAGACGTCAAGTGGCGGACAGAGCAAGTGCGAACAGACGACATGGCCCGTCGGCTGAAGGTGCAGGAAGCACGGAATATTATATACAACAGAGGCTATGTCGTCAACAGTGCCAAAGTTGATGATTTACTCAAGGCAGAATCATATGTCCCGACTGACGTGGGTCCACTTCAATATTCCTCAGAAAAATCTTCCACTAACCCGGATTAATGCAGAACGCCTTTTCTGAGCGCCTCGCCGGGGAAGGCTTCGATTTTTTTGTCTTGTTGGTAGTAGATCTTATGCACGAGTTTGAGTTGGGCGTGTGGAAGAATTTGCTGACCCACCTCATTCGCATCTTGAATGCCGAGGGCTCAGAGAAGGTGCAGCTATTCAATGAACGGTGTGTGTATCGGCTGATAGCGAAGTTTAGTAATGTTCTGACCATGATTCCATACTCATAGTTATCGCCAAGTCCCGCCATTTGGCACTTCTACCATCCGTCTCTTTCCTCACAATGTCTCTGAAATGAAGAAGCTTGCGGCTCGGGACTTCGAGGATATTCTGCAGGTCAGCCTTTCCCGTAACTACTGGTAAACAATTTGCTTATTACTTGCTACTGCAGTGCTCTATCCCTTGCTTTGAAGGTCTTTTGCCGTCACCTCATAATGAATCTATAACCGAGCTACTCTTCATCACTAACTACTGGCATTCCCTTGCGAAGCTAAGGATGCACACTGACTCTTCTCTCGATGTTCTTGACAATATCACCACCGCATTTGGCCAGCGCATGCGCCATTTTGCCGAGGATACTTGCTCTCAATTTGACACCTTCGAGACCGACAAAGAGCACGGTGCACGCACCCGTGCCGAAGCGGCGCGTCGAAAGAAACGTGGTGCGGCAACTGGTGCGAGTGGATCAGCTTCAACTGGTGCGCCGGGGAAAAGAAGGAAAGGTTACAATCTCATGACATCTAAACTGCATGCCCTGGGAGATTATGTTCATCAAATTAGGCTTTTTGGGACCACCGACTCGTTCACAACCCAGATAGTAAGCTCTCTATCTCGGAGCATAGTATTTAAAGCTAACCACATTGTACAGGGGGAATTGCAACATCGACTTGTCAAAGCATGGAACGAACGGTCTAGTAAAAACAATGCAGTGCCGCAGATAACCGGTATGGACACACGGGACCGTGTACATCGTGAGATGGATGAATCTCTGGCTGCATTTGATAAGCGTCAATTGGCTGAGCTTACCGGCGAAGCAGACAATCCATCCAGCCTTCCACCCACTCTGCCTGAACCCGATACTGTCGGCGCCGAGGAATACGATCAGAAATACCGCATAGCACAAGACTCAAGTGCGAAATCACGGATTTACCTATCCGACATGCTAGAGGAGCGCAAGAGACATAATGATCCAGCATACATGGTACGGACCACATGCATGTCCACTTCCAGTTATTAACTCTGTACATTTCTCGACTAGACATATGATCAGCAGCTCAGGGCCCACATCCTGACACGTTTAAAGGGCAATGCTGAGAATGCTAGCCAAGCAGATCAGCTCGAGGGCCGCAGTCTGGATGAAGTTGTATTCCAGCACGGCTGCATATACGAACACAAGACCGCAGCATTCAATTACACCACTTACGATGTGCGCCGAGATCAGGACACAATCAAGGCTCACTCAAGCTCCACCCGCTCAACGATCATGGTGGAGTCCCAAGACAGCGAAAATGATACGGACACTCGACACCCTTACTGGTATGCACGGGTTCTCGGCATTCACCACGCAATGGTCTATTGTGGGGGCTCTCAGAAACCGCGTAGAATTGACTTCCTTCGTGTTCGCTGGTTTGGCGAGGACACGGAATATCACGGTGGCGCTAAAAATCTACGTCTGGACCGCATCGGCTACGTTCCCGAGAGCGACAAGGACGCGTTCGGATTTCTGGACCCTGCACAAGTTCTGCGGGCATATCATCTGATCCCAGCATTCAACGAGGGAAAGACGTCGGGGTTGCTTAGTGCCGAGTCGGATGCAAGAGACACACCTCAAGGGGACTGGATTAATTATTATGTGATGCGGTAAGCCCATGCTGAGACTCCATCATTTATGTGCTGATTTTAGCCACAGGTTTGTGGATAGAGACATGATGATGAGGTATCTAGGCCTTGGTATTGGCCACTTGCATGCATTCGGGTTTCCGACGGAAGTGAATGCCCTCAAGTTTGTAAGGGAGGAGGGTGGCCATATCACCAGCGATCTGGCGGAGGATGGAGACGGCGATGAAGAGGAGTTCGGGAATGAAGCTGGGGAGGAAGACGACGACCGGCCAGATGGTTTGGTGCAGTTTGAGTATTAGCGGGCTCATGTCATGAAAGCTATCATATTTTCAAAAGACCTGGTACAACTTGAAGGACCATATGTATATGACCGATTTGATATTAAGGACATTTATACCATTCTGTAGCGAGCACCTTGACGAAGTCACCGTCGTGCACATTCTCCCAATGTGTCTTCTTCCGATGCAAGCGCGTCGGTGTGTCGGCCGTGAAAAGGTGGTGCGCGGTGGACTCGGCGTCGTCATCGGCGTCAAATTCGTGCTCGTGTCGCGCAGATGAGGATATCCGCGGGGAACGACTCGTTGTCGAGCACCTTGACGAAGTCGCCCACGCGCACGTCCTCCCAAAGCGTCTTCTGCCAGTGCGGGCGCGTGGGCGCGTCGGCCGAGAAGAGGTGGTGCGCGGTCGACTCGTCGTCGTCGTCCACTTCGTGCTCGGGTTGGGCAGCAGATCCATTGGCCACGGTGGCCTCGGGCACACCGTGCGCGAGCATCTCCGGCCTTGCGCTCCATCAGATTCGGGTTGACCCACCCGGCGTCCTCGAGGACGCGGATCTCGGTGTGGTTGACCTTGCAGTTGGACTGGTGGTGCTTGACGTCCTCGTAGGCGTCCTTGAAGGACGCGGATCTCGGTGTGGTTGACCTTGCGGTCGGACTGGTGGCGCTTGACGTCCTCGTAGGCGTCCTTGATGGCGGTGATGCCGAGCACGATGAGCAGCGGGAGGATGACGAGCCCGGGCGAGATGGTGCTGAACTTGGGGAAGAACTGCAGGATGGCGGTGCCGAGGAAGAAGCTGCGTCGATATCCACACATCAGTATTCCGCACAACAATATTCCGCACAACAAAAGCTGGGAGGGGGCTTACACATTGGCCACCCGCCTGAACTGCTCGATCAGATTCCGCGGCAGGAATGTGATGATCGTGTACTTGCTGGTAATGACCTGGTTGGTGCAGTAGACATGCTCCTTCTTGGGGCGCCCCTTTGCATCATGGTAGCCTGCGGGGAGGTTCTCGTTCAGGTAGACTGCGCGGGGAGGGCCGATAGGGTGCCTGCTCGAGAATAGGGACTCGACGTTGAACGCAGCTACTGAGAAACCAACTGCGAGTGGGGTCGGCGCAGAGAGATTGACGCAAAGACCCAAGGGCCGGCCCGCGCACGGGGCACCTTGCGCGCACTATTGCATGGTGCATCTGAGGTGGTATTCAGGTCAGCTACTTGATCGATCTGGTGTGCAAATATTGTGCAGCCCGGGACGACACAGCACGCGCAGGGCCCAGGCGAGGTTCCCGCACGGCCAAGTCGCCCAGGGTGCAGAACAAGCATGCATACCTTGGGTGAGCATTCTTCAAACATGTCGTGGTACTTTGATCTTGGACCGGGCGGCCTTGCTGGGAGGGAAGATGACACAGTGATTCGGAGCTCAAGGCAAAACGGTGGATTGGTGAATGAGATATTTCATTCGTCAATCCACCATTTTATTCCCACGCATCCTTCGCTGCGGTTCAACCAGCCTCACGGATTCTATCTCGTTTTCATGGGCTTGCTACGCCTAAAAAATATCTTAGCTATAATTTAGAACCTTAGATACATTCAGGGTTTTTGTAGGAAGCTCAAACATAGGGTGGGGAAAGCGTAAGATGTGATATGATAACAGTTGCCACAGGGAATTGCCACACAATGATATACAACTAGATTAGACATCATTCACAATACTACGTTGTTGACTCCAACCGGCCCTAACACCGCGCTCTATCAACGACTGAGCGGATGGCCCACTGGCCATTTCAGAGCCTTCATCATCAGTGTCCGACTTATCTGTCTGATTGGTGTATGCGAGTTGACTGGAAAGCAAGGCCAGAGCTGCCTCCATGCGGTCAAACTTCTTCGACATGGTGGCATCCCGGCTTATCTGCCTTTCCTCATATTCCTGGAGCCACAAAGGGGCCTCGTTCAATGATGGGACAGGTGGACTGTGATCTGAAGGCGCTGAATTGTCCGTAAATATGCTGCAGCTTGCCAGATCCCTATGCTCATACTCACAATCGATGGATAAATCTATCAAGTTGTTAAATTCACATGGGCTCCTGTCCGTAGGGGTGACCTTGCGCCGCTTTCTTGAGATTTTCGAGGCTATAATGTGGTTAGCCTGTGTGTGAACCAAAGCAACGTGTACGCACTCGTCCAACTACTGGGTGCTGACAGCAGATCAACCCCAAATCCCTGATTACTCCATATTGCTTGTGTATCTGAGACCTGCGTATTCATCCACCCACTCTGGGGGTTAACCAGGCTGAAGATTGTCAATTAGCAAAGTCCTTCGGCTCCCACGGATCTTGTCACTCACCAGGCTGATTTATTTCCACCTCGCGATCTCTGGAGCACTCGGGCGTCCGATGGTTGGCCCCGATGGCTGCCAAAATCTTGCATAAGGGATCAGAGGTGCAGACAGGGAGACTCGTAAGAAATCAAAACTCGATCACCAATGTGGCGCAATGGCAATCAGCCAGCCTAATTTGGCTGTTTGTGTGTACAAAGCTGACCAAACAAACAGTAATCTGGTCGAACATTCCCTTATGCGCCAGATTTCACCCTTCACAACTTTATTCAACACCTTCTCAACCCATTCAAATGGGCAACACCGAGCATGACAGCGGCAGAGGCCGTTCTAGCACCAAATCACAACGGCATTCTCGCAGATCTCCTAGCACTGATTCACCGTCCATTTCACGCTCACGCTCACGCTCACCTCGACCCAAGAAGACCCACACCCCCCAGACGGATAAGCGCCGAGCCCCTGACCCCTCCGACGAAGAGAACGACATTCCAAGCACACCTCGGTATGTCTCTCATTTAAGGTTAACATTGATGTTAACCGTGGATCCAGCCCAAAGAAGAAGTCAAAGTCGTCGCCACCATCCCAGAGGCCGCGGAAGGCAAAAAGGTCTGCAGATGTTCGCGACCAGTTGGTTGTTGATAAGGGCCGGATGTATGGCCGTTGGGTTGATATGTGGGGGACTATCAAGACTGTTGTTGAGGAGGGCATTGCACGGGATTACGAAGTAGATGATGAGTGTTATACTAATGAGTGAGTGCAACATTTGTTGTTGACTTCTGTACTGACACCTTTGAACAGCCAAAACAGACGTGCGAAGATATATCGGGCTCTTGTGGACTTCATACCACGTATTGAAGAGATGCTCGATGACCCACACTCCTCTACTATCATTGCATCAGACGTATGTGATGATACCCTTTACTTACATAACTGAACTGACCACACTTGAACTAGCTTGAATTTGGCCGCTCAGGTGCTCGTAGCACTGATGTCAGCTCTTTCAAAGCCGCCATCAATCGTTGGGCCACATTTGATCCTCCTTATGATCATTCACACAAGGCATACATGGGCTTCAGACATCAAATGTGTGGCCAACTGCTGTGCCCGGCGAGCATGGATTGGTCAAACCCGGAGTCAGTAATATCATCACATTTTTACATAATTTTTACTGACATTTACTTAGGATCAAACTCGGTCTAGCCAACGACACTATCAAGGCACAACCTGACGATTTCCCCCGCTTTCTCTACCTCGACGGGCAGGTATCAGATGATGATGTATTCCAAGGTTTTCTCAAAGGCGATTTGCTTGTAAAGGTGTGTCACCTATCTATACAGGGTCCAACTCACTCACACTCATCCTCTCAAGGGTTACATGCATCTCATGAGGGCGCCGAGCCTTGCTACCAGTGGTGGCATGGGTGAAAGTGGAAATCGCAGAGGAAACGCGGCCCTCCATGACATCCAGAACACCAATATGCGATCCATTGTGTACACCGCAGTCCTTGTAAGTCTACACACCATGTTTACCCGAGCCCACATTGACCACCCGTTGAAACTCAGATACGTTTCGCACTTTCCTCACAGGCCAACTTCACGATCGGAGGCTCCCCTGGCAAATGGCCATATGGACAGTTGTATCGTGAGATCATGGAAGTGTGCGAGATGATGCCGTCTGCACAGCGACGCGACCTGCTCATTTGGTGGGACGAGTAAGCTTTTGAGTTCACCCCACATTTCTACCGCTAATACATTTTGCAGGCGTATCTTCGGGGACGCAACAGCCGCAAAAGAAGAATGCAGTGTCCTTGGTGCAGCTCATGTGACCATGGCTTCGCGTATGAAGGCACAGCTGGCGGCGGCCGCAGGGGAAGCTCAGGCTGCCCTCGGCAACATCACGAATGCGGGCTGAGGGGGTCGGAGGACTACTGCTACGGACGGACACTACTGTTTATGTTTATTTCTTATAGTATTTTGTGTCACAGTTATCTTACCCACCTATACTATCACAATATTACCATCCTCTCATCCCCGTACCCTGGCATTGCAGCTCGATATAGCCTGATTTCAAGCAACACATATTGTACTGACACGGGTCTTACAAGCAACACACAATGCACTGACACCGACTTTGCATTTCATTTACATGATATTCATCATCTAGTTGCCATTAGATTGTAAGGAGGTATAATCAGTATAAGTCTTGCAGATATGGCAAGGCACGAAAGTCTTGCGAAGCTCTTGCAACGGCCTCGTAGTTCAGTTGCAAACAGTCTGGGGCGCCGGCCACCGGGGACCTAACGATTATAGTCATTGCAACCGATTATAGTGGTTGCCAGGGGCTTACATTCGCTTGCGAGAATGCAAACATTTCCCTGATGTGCGCATGCTGTATTCAATGCTGCACCATTGTACTCAAATGGTATGCGCATTGCGCAGTAAATATGGAAGCTTGATGCTCTAATAAGGCCGACGACTACTTAGCGGCGATCTTGCGTTCGACCTGCTATCAGACAATGTGCGCCGGGTCAAGAGTCAAGACTCCATTTACTAGGAAATTAACGGATGAATTTGTTCTTAATCAGGAGCTGTTGTACAAATGTATTCCTACCTCGCCCCAGACCTAATCTACAAGCTGGCTTCGAGTCATTTGTAGTATGTCTACATAGGAGTCGTAGACCTGATCAATCCAGACAGTATGCAGCCTTGAGTGAAGCCGTGTTGCAAGCTCCCCCAACTCCAGCGGCCTCAGCACCGAATCATACCTGGTGAAGAAGGCCCGCACAGCCAGAATGCCCGCAATCCAGCCCAAGAGCCTGGCATACAGCGGCTGTCCTGCTTTCTTAGGCTTTCTGCCATCTTCCCAGAACCGGTTATCCTCCGTGTACCGGCCATTTTCTAAACCCCCAGCAGCTTGATATTTAGAGAAAGTCGAGTACTTTGGAATGGTTCCCCCATAATAGTCTCGCTGGTACCGGGTTGCGTGCGAGTCTAGGATAACACTTAGAGCACAGAAGGAGCTGTTGCACAGGAACACAGCCGTACCTGGGCGAATCCGACCTTTCTCAAGCCCAGCATATGCAACGTCCACAAAGATGTGCGTTTGAAGGGCAATACGGGCCAGGTGAAGACGCCGGGGTACGCCCATAGAAACACCCCGCCGGCGATGAACGGTACGCGATGATGCACAGCTAGGAGAATCGGTCAGAGAGTAGAATCAGAGTGGACAGCCCGTTAGCCTACTTAGCCAGTCAATGATGGCGACAAGATTCAGACCGATGTCCACGATGCCATCGAGTGTCGACAAAGACACGAAAAACGTTTTGACGGAGGATAGAGTCAACGACATCGTAGAGACAAGGACAGAAAGGGCACAATGTGGCCAAAAGAGTCAAGACGGTACTGGGCAGTCAACATGGAAGCTTGATGCTGGCTCACGGGAGTGTAATAACGCCGATGACGACTCGCCGGGGCCACCGCTCTCGCGTTCGACCTGCCATCAACCTGCTCACTGTCCACTCGTCTCGAGCTCGCGTTCATCGCTCGTCATGGTCCCCTTTGGCTCCTGAATCGCCTTTGGCACTTTCATTGTCACCGCGGAATGATCGGTGATCACGCTGGCAGCTGCATGAAGCTGTTTGGATCTCCCACTGCATAGGCTACTGCCACGCAACGACTGCGCCATTGGCACGGAGAGATGCACTCGGCAGTATGGACGGCTGCTGCCACGTTTCTCGCCATTGTGGTTGTTCACAAACTTTGGAATCTGTATAGGGCTTTCCAGTCGATCAGGTCAGTGCTCTGGAGCATCGCTTGTTATGTCGAAGCTGAACGTTGAACGCTGAACGTTGAACACCCGCGTACCCACGTACATAGCGCTGTACCGGGCCAACACGTCACATGGATGAACCCATTTCGAATCCCTGCGCTCATGGCCGCCTCTGTGTTCCCATGGGAGGGCATGATCGGTCATTATGGCGCAAAATTCTCTCGTGCGCGTCTTTCTCCGCACTCCCGCCTCCGCTGACGGCGCGCGCCAGTGTACAAGCGCTACAGATCCACCATCCTCGCATCCGTGCACTTCTGGAGCGCGCAGACCTACTTCTGGGTGGCGGACGCGGATGCGGCGAAGGCCGTCACGGGGGACCGGCTGGTGTTCCAAAAGGACATCGAAGCGGTGCGTGTCCATGTCTCCCCACTCTTTCCAGCACGTGTTCACGTCGAGTGTGTGCAGTACGAGGTCCTTGAGTTCTATGGTCCCAATCTGGTCAGCACCGAAGGCGCGAACTGGAAACGCCACCGGGCCGTCGCGGCGCCCGCGTTCAACGAGGTCAGCCAGCCCGCAGTCTCTCTCTCTCCATGAATCATGATGATATTAACTAGGATATGATATACGAACTCTGAAGGCGAACAACGCGCTCGTGTGGACCGAAGCCATCCGCGTCGTCAACGAGTGGTTCGCGCACCTCCCCAGCGCCGGCCCCGCCGCCGAGATAGACGTCTGCCCCACCATGACCCAGGCCACATTCCTCGTCATCGCGTCCGCGGGCTTCGGCCGCGCGCTGCACTGGTCCCCCGCGCCGCCCGCGGCGCTCGAGGCCCCCGCGCCCGGGCTGCTGCCCTTCAGCGCCGCCGTGCTGTCGACGACGCACAACATATACCTCAAGGCGGCGGTGCCCGCGCTCCTCGCGCGGGTGCTCGAGCGCTTCGGGGGCTGGCGCGCCGTCCCGTTTCTGGACCGCGTGCGCGCGACGGAGCAGGGCTACCGCGACCTGCGGACGCACATCGTGGACATGGTGAGCTGCATGCGCGCGGACGTGCTCGGTGGGCCGCCGCCGATCAGCGAGGACGGGAAGGGGAAGGGGAAGGGGAAGGGGAAGGGGAAAGAGCTGCTTGGGGCGGCGCTGCTGCGCAATCTGGTCGAGGCGAACCTGCGGGAGGGCGACGGGAAGGGTCTGACGGACGATGAGCTGTTGTCCGATGTGTTTGTACGTGCCTGTCCATCTTCACTGGCATATCCTCATCTTCCAATGCCAATCTAGACATTCCTCCTGGCCGGACACGGTACGCCCTTATCCTCGTGCCCGGCAGCGTACTGACCATCTCGAGCAGAAACCTCGTCCAACACCCTGGCATTCTGTCTCCCCCTGCTCGCCCTCTACCCCGATCTCCAAAACAAGATGTTCGAGGAAGTGAAGCGACTCTGGCCTGACGGCACACCTGGTAACCTGGCAGGCGTGGAATATGTATGTACTTATCTACCATTGTCGTGTAGAGTATGTCGCTGATATGCTTTCTATGGTAAAGCCCTCATTCAAGGACGACTTCAACAAGCTGGTACGGCTCACGCCACCTTCTCGCTTCAGGACTCGCCCGCTCACCCGCTCACCCGCTCACCCATCTTGATTCTCACGCAGGAGTACACGACGGCCTTCTTCCGCGAAACGCTGCGCATGTTCCCCGCCGAGCCGCGCCTGGCGAAGCACGTGCACGCGGACACCGCCCTGACCGGAAAGCGGCTCGCCGCGGACGGGGCGGCCGCGGCGTTCGAGGAGTTCGAGGAGTTCGAGGAGCTCAGGGTGCCGATCCCGCGCGGGAGCGTGGTGATCGTGGACGTGTGGGCCGTGCACATGAATCGTGAGTGCCGTCGTTTCAGTTCCGCCGTTTCAGCACGAGTTGGGAGTTGGCGCTTACGAACGGGTGGCGCACCACGCACCAGCGCTGCACTGGGGGCGCGATGCGGGCGAGTTCAGACCCGAGCGGTTCATCGACAGACCGGAAGATGGCTACAAGTGGCCGCGCGATGCCTGTAAGCGCGCCGTATCGAGCACATAACCCCACACCTCACACTCATTGATACTGCGCCTCTCCCAGTTCTGGGGTTCTCCGCTGGTGCGCGCGGGTGCATCGGCTCGCGCTTCGCGACGATCGAAAGTGTGTGCATCCTCGCGCTGCTCGTGCGGGAGTACGAGGTGCTCGTACCGGCTGACCTGGACAAAGAGGACATAGGGCCGGAGGAGAGGAGGAAGGCGCTGCTGGCGTGGACCACTGGGATCACCATCACGCCCACGGGATCCCGGGTCAGGCTGAGGCCGAGGAGCGGCTAGCTGGAAGCCTGGAACCGTGCTGCTCATCATAACCTTTGTAGTGTCCCATTGTAGCGTCCGAAACATCTATCGGCTCCGATTTCCGTGTACAACACAATGTGCGCCATAATGACGACTGACTGTTCCTCTCGCCATGGATCCCTCACCGTCCTTGTTACTTGATATCAAGTCATCCAGTTGGGAACAAATCAATGATTTGGGCCGCTGGTGGTGCCCTTGGCCCAGGGAATCAGATCGCCAAGGCCAAGTTGTGCAAGCTTCCATGTTGCTTTACATTAATTCTTACAGGCAGCTCCACACAATTCAATGCTAAGTCGGGACCGAGCCGACTTATCGCTCTTGGTACCGTACCCACACTGCCCAGCACTGAGGCCCGATGGAGACCAGATATTGTTGTACCTTCCTGGCTAGTTTCTCGGCAACTTCTACGGCATGAATGCTCTGATCCTACAACACCAGCCGCCACGGGGCAGGTGCCATCTGTTCCTGTTAGCATACTGCCGGACTTCTGACTCGTGCTATTAATCCTTCTAATCGGCTTGTTTCTAGTAGGATGGTCATGGGATGCTAGCATGCTTGCATGGGAATGCACCCCTAGCATGTATCTGTTGCTTTCACTTACCGACCAGTAGTGGATCCTGATGCAAAACTCAAGTTGCCCACCGATAGCTTGGACCGCGATGCCCGATCTAGTCCGTTTCGAATGTGATGTTTGTTGGCCGTTCAGCCATAAAGAGGCCCTGCCAGGACCTTTACAACCCAATTCACTCCCTGAATTCTCCACTGCTACTGTCCACTGTCCACTCTCCTCTCGACTGTTCACTCATCATGAAATCGATCGCTGCCTCCGTCCTCTTTGTTTTTCTCGCGATCAGCTCTGCCACCGCAGGCGTTGCTGCACTGCCTAGCAATGAGCCAGGTATGCCTGATTTTTTATGTTGCCGCTATTGAGGAATACTGAATGAGAGTCCAGAATCAACAGGTCATCTCGCGAGGGACTCCAACAACGGAGACGCCAGTAACACCACGGCCGGTACGAGAGTTGCGCTCAATTTTAGCTTTAAAGTCTCGTTGACCGACATCCGATCTTAGCTGGCAACGGGGCCCTCGCCACCGGACTGGGGAAATATAATTGTCCCAAGATCGATGTTTCTTACTCAGACCCGAGCAATCCAGATCGGCTCTACCTTGGCTTTCAATATCCGGAATACGATCGGTATCTTGATTGTGACGGTCGTCCGGGGGCGAGCTCATATGCCGTGGTCAGCACCACCAATAGTATCTCCTACTCCCTCGCCTATGATGGCAAGGATTGCACTATGAAGATCATTCACCCAACCTTTGACAGCAGCCCGTATGATGGTGAGTAATCTCCCTTTCGACGGCGATACAATCCACTAACACATCTATGTTTAGGGAAATATCTTCGCCCATCGGCGAGTGACAGATATCTCTCCTACTATGGTAGCAAGGGAGCAATACATTGCAATCTCGACGTAGTGGCCAAAACCCTCGTTCTGAAGAACAACGCCGACTATAGATATGGCTTAGGCGGGCTCGTGAACCCAACTGAGGGCCGCTGCAGGAATGCGTATGAGATTGACTCCGTCCCCAAGGCAGTGGTGTTCAATATCGAGGGTGATTGTAACCCCGTCTTGTAGGGATCGTTGACACCGGGGCGTATGGCTGGAATGTTCTGAAGGATAACACTTTGTTTCGACCAATAAACTGTGTTTTTCCCTGTGTGGTGTGGCCTCTGCTTGTCGTCTTGCCTGGTTCTCTTGTTTATACGGATATGGAACTAAGCAAAATAAGTAGTGTTGCTCCGGTCCGGTTCAGTCCGGTTCAGCTCATTTTTTCGCGATAGGCCAATTTTGGGACAAAAATCGACCTCGCGAGGCCAAAGGCCATGCGCAAAAACGGACAAACGACCCTGATTTTGGTCGAAGGGGACCACTGGGATCACCATCACGCCCACGGGATCCCAGGTCAGGCTGCGGCCGCGGAGCGGCTAGCTTGAACCAGCTTGAACCGTGCTCCTCTGCTCATCATATCCTTTGTAGTGCCCCATTGTAGCTCCAGAATCATCCATCCAATTCCAATGCACACCACAATGTGCGCCATAGTGACGCGCGACGACTGGCGGGAACAAAGCAACAGCCGATGGTGCCCAGGGAATCAGAGCACTCGGGTGTGACTGAGGGCGAGCAACCTTCCAGGCTGTGCCTCCTGAAGCACGCACCCTCACACACGTTGCGCCTCTCCCAGAGTTCTGGGGTTCTCCGCTGGCGCGCAGGGTGTATTGGGCCGCGCTTTGCGACGGCTGAAAGCGTGTACATCCTCGCGTTACTCGTACGGCAATGCGAGGTGCTCGTACCAGCTGGCCAGGACAAAGAGGACAAAGAGGACAGGGCCGGAGGAGAGCAGGAAGGCGCTTCTAGCTTGGACCACCGGGATCACCATCGCACCCACGGGATCCCCGGTCAGGCTGACTCGGAGGCCGAGGAGCGGCTAGCTTGAACCGTGCTCATCATGACCTTTGTAGTGTCCCATTGCAGCGCCTGCATCAGCCATCGACTCCGATTTCCATGTACACCACAATGGCTGTTCCTCGCGCCATCGACCGCTCACCGTCCTTGTTACTCGATACCAAGTCATCTAGTTGGGGAACAAATGAACAGTTTGAACCGCCGGTGGTGCCCAGGGAATCAGAGCGCCTCCATGCTGCTTTACATAAAATCTTACGGGCAACTCGACACGATCCAGGGCTGGGGCGGGACCGAACCGACTTGTATCACTCTTGGCACTGCCTAAACAGCAGACGTTGAGCAAAACGAGCCGATGCAGCGGGCCACACTACGCGAGCTGAGATGTAACAGTCACCCGACAACTACTCGGAGTCTCCGATATCCCATGCTGGCATAACGCGACTCGCGCCATCAACCCTTCTATGTAATCGGCTTGTTTTTGATATCTGGACCGGGAAGCGCGATCTATTCCATTTCGAATGCGATGTCGGTTAGCACTGACCAGCCCAGCTATAAAGTGGCCCTGCCAGGACCGTATATCCACACCAATTCATTCCCTGAATTATCCACTCTTCCCTCTTCACTCTTATCATGAAATCCATCGCTGCCTCCGCCCTCTTCGTTTTGCTCGCGATCGGCTCCGCGACCACAGGCGTTGCCGCGCTGCCCAGCGCTGGACCAGGTATTCCAGATCTGTTGCTTTGTCGCTGTTGAGGAATGCTGAATGAGGGTCCAGACTCTGCAGGCCATCTCGCGCGGGACTCAAGCAGCGGAACCGCCAGTAACACCCCAGCCGGTACGAGAGCTGCGCTCAATCTTTATCCTTGCAGTCTCGTTGACCTACACCCCGTCTCAGCTGCCAACAGAACCCTCGCCACCGCACTGGACAGTTACAATTGTCCCAGGATCAGTGTTTCTTACCAAGACTCCAGCACTCCCGAACCGCTTAGCGTTGGCTTTCAATATCCGGAATACCATGCGGATAGTGGCGAGTTTACGTGCAGTGGGCGTCGGGGAGAGAGTGAATATGCCGTGGTCAGCACCACTAATAGCTATGGTTTCTACTACAACCTCGCCTATGATGGCACGGATTGCACTATGAAGATCATTCACGAATCCCTCGACGGCAGCCCGTATGACGGTGAGTAATTTTCCTTCGACGGCCATATGATCCACTAACATATCAACGTCAAGGGAAATATCTGCGCCCATCGATACTGCCCGGCTACCAGGACTATCTCACCTACGACGCTGATGTGGCCGCAATTCACTGCGAACTCGACGTGGCGAAAAAGACCCTCGTGTTGAAGGACAACATCAACGGCTATCGTTACGGCCTCGGCAAGATCGCGAACCCGTCTGAAGGCTATTGCACGAATGCGTATTACATTGACGTCGACGAGAATTTCGTCACGTTCAATGTCGGTGGCGATTGTTACCCTGCCTGATAGGAACCTCCAATATGTTCAGACTGTTTGCTTTCAATCAATTTTTTGTGGATTCCTGGCGCTCTGTGGAGGCTGGACTGTGTCAAATGCACGTTCATTACTGATTCTCGCCTGCCGCCTGCTGAGATACGAGATGGGAGAGATAGCGCCGGCAGAGAAAAATGTAAGCTGCGCCAAGTCCCCAGATCCAGAGCCGTTTTGAGCGAGAGGCACGTTCGGAAGACAGCCCAATAGCGATGGAGCCTGCGGGAGAAAACACCAGAGACAGAGATCTTCTTGCACAATTGAAGGGGATCCTGAATGGAAAGTAAGGACCTTGTTGAAAAACCGGAGTACAAGTCGAGAACGTACCGGTCGGAAAAGGGGCTGAGACCCAAGCCCCACTTCTCATACGCCCGAATACGTCCCAATCATGGTCCCGATGAGTCCGACATTGACAGCTCTGAGGTGCATATTTGACCTTGATCGTTCTTGCGTGCCCTCCCCCAATAAATCGATGTCGCAATGTTATCTGTGGGCGAGGAACCAATGGGGCATATGTCAGCTCACGGGAAGGAATCGAAATATACATGGTGATGATGTTGCCACCACCCATCTTCGATGCGAGCCGGTTGGTATTGTGTTCCTTTTGCACTCTCTGCTGATGATAAATCCAAGTGGTGCCTGTCTCAATCAGCGTATCCATGAAAACAAAATCAGCCGGGTTCCAATAAATAGGGATGGGGGCTAATAGCTAACCTATGACACAGCCGATGGTGGCCCTGCCTTCTCCCAGTAATCCATGCCGTCCGTGGCTCGTGGGGTCTTGCTGGTTTATTCGTGTTCGTGCCCCCTCCTGCCCCCAATGTTGTCAGGACTTGTATATGCACCGATGGCCGGGAGGGCGGGGCAAAGTTAGTCTCATGGGAAAGAATGTGAATATAGCTGCTGACTCCCTCGAACGAATTGTAGGGACATCAACGAGGCGGCGCCCGTTCTGGTTGGCACAGGTGGTCTTGTAAGGTTTCAACCTTCCATTGCCCCCCTGTTCGACCTGGGTGCAGTTCTAAACGCACGATAAAGGGATAAGTCAAACTCACGAAATGCGATTCAAACATAACTCACTCACAAATCATCTGGCTCCGGCAGCCCGATCCATTTCGAAGCTTGTCCCAAATTCTAATCGTTTCTTGAACTATCTTCTGCCGGCGATCCGGTGCCCCCTGCCCGGATGATTAATTGCCTGCATGGACTCAAAAATTTGACGGATGTATAAAGCACGTCGAACACTAGGCCGTGAGATTCTTCGAGAAATCTTGAATGGTGGTTATTTGAGCCGTTCGCGTATTCTGCCTTTGTTTGCCCCCTGCCCCGATGATTTGAAGACGTCGAGATGCTTGCAAATAGCGTGAACATAACAGAAATTCACCCAAAATAATAGGGGTTTAACATGAACCGGTCGCTCACCTGCGGCGTACTTCCAGGAGATAGGTTGAGCGGTGCATGTTTTGAGTGGCCTGGTGGTCTTATCGAGTGTTCATTCCCCCCCTACCCTGGGTGGTCGTCTTGAGTTTACCTGTAAATGTGCTGCACGAGAGGAAAGGTCAGCCTCACTGAAAGCGGTGTGAAGACGGACTGACAACTCACCTGTCCCCGGTGTCTTAGACATCAAGCATCATCCCTGCTTGATATCTCTTCGTCGTGATCCATGCCCCTGGCGCCAATAGTTGAACTGAATTGAAATCCTACACACCACGTCAAATAAAAGGGGTCAGCCTCAAGGGTAGAGATCGCGGCTTGCACCATCATTCAGTCTATATTCATATCCAGACCGTCGGTGAAGAACGACTCATCTGCAATGAGCGCATCGGGGTCGAGAACGCCTTGAATGGCCTTGGTCACAGTCGCGACAAAGCCGGGCTTTGGGGGGGTCGGGGGCACATAGGGAGTGGCGAGGGTGTCGGTCGACGAAGCTGGGCTGACGATCGAGTTGAAAACATCAATGTCATCGGAGTATGACTCAATTTTGGGCTTCACCGAGAGCGATGAGCCCTGGACGCAGTCGGACGAGAGCGGGGAAGAGCAAGTAGCGACCAAGCCCTTCCCCTTCTTGCCGATGCGAGCCTTTTGGAAGCAGCGAAGACCGAAAGACTTGCGCTGGCGGAGCTTGGTTTGGAAGATCGGCCTATCGAGCCACGTCTCGCTGCTGGCCGTAAACGGTTCTAGCAAAAGGGGGATGTTCTCAGTGGCAATAGGGGCAGAGATGGCCAACTTACATGTCGATTCGACCTTGGAAGGCGCGAGCCACATCTCTGGTCACCTGCTGCCAACCGCGAATGAGCCAAGCATGTAAAGTGTCGGAAGCCAACGGTGGCCCTGCTTTCTCCCAGTGATAAGTGCGGTCCGTGGGATCTTGCTGATATGTTCGTGTTCGCGTCCCCTCCTGCCCCCCAATGTTTTCGTGACTTGAGTGTATGTACCTATGGCCTGGAAATGGGACGAAGTGAGTCTCATGGGAAAGTATGTGAATATAGCTATTGACTCATTTGAGCAGATTTTTAAGACAACCACCGTTCTGGTTGGCACGGGTAGTCTTCGCAGACTTCAATTTTCCATTGCCCCCCTGTTCGACCTGTAGTTCTAAACGCACGACAAGGGGGATAAGTCAACCTCACGAAATGCGATTCAAATATAGCGAACTCAGAAATCATCTGGCTCCGGCAGCCCGATCCATTTCGAAGCCTATCCCAATCGTTTCTTGAACTGTCTTCTTCCAGTGCGTTACGGTGCCCCCTGCCTGGATGAACGATCGCCTGCACGGACTAGTAGATTTTACGGACGTATAAAGCAAGTCGAACGCTCACCTAATTCATTGAGGCGCCCAAACGAACAGTACACCGTGAAATACTTCAGGAAATCTGATATCGTGGCGATTTGCGGTTGGCGTATTCCGCACTGGTTTTCCCCCTGCCCCGATGATTCAATTCGAGATACCTGCAAATAGTGCAAACATTAGAGAAATTCACGCAAAATAATAGGGGTTTGAATATGAACCGATCGCGTACCTGCGGTGTATATCCAGAAGAGAGATGGAGCGGTGCATGTTTTGAGTCCTGAGTGGCCTAGTAGTCTTCTCGAGTATTCATTGTCCCCCTGCCCTGGGTGGTCGTCCTGAGTTTACCTATAGATACATGGCTCAGAAGGAAAGGTCAGCCTCACTGAAAGCGGCGTGAAGACGGACTGATAACTCACCTGGCACTGGTGCGTTAGACATCATCCCTGCTTGACATTTCTTCGTCGTGACCAATGCCCCTTGGGCCAATAGTGAACCTAAATTGAGATCCCACGCACCACATCAAATAAAAGCGGTCAGCCTCACGGAAAGTAGAGATTGCGGCACGCACCATCATTCAGTCCATATCCATATCCAGACCGTCGGTGAAGAACGACTCATCTGCAATGAGAGAATCGGGGTCGATAACGCCTTGAATGGCCTTGGTCACAGTCGCGACAAAGCCGGGCTTTTGGGGGGTCGGGGGCACATAGGGGGTGACGAGGGTGTCGGTCGACGAAGCGGGGCTGTCGATCGAGTTCAAAACATCAATGTCATCGGAGTATGCAATTTTGGGCTTCACCGAGAGCGACGAACCCTGGACGCAGTCGGACGAGAGCGGGGTAGAGCAAGTAGCGACCAAGCCCTTCCCCTTCTTGCCGATGCGAGCCTTTTGGAAGCAGCGAAGACCGAAAGCCTTGCGTTGGCGGAGCTTGGTTTGGAAGATCGGCCTATCGAGCCACGTCTCGCTGCTGGCCGCAAACGATTCTAGCAAAAGGGGGATGTCCTCAGTGGCAATAGGGGCAGAGATGACCAACTTACACGTCGATTCGACCTTGGGAGGCGCGAGCCACATCTCTGGGCGCCTGCTGCCAACCGCGAATGAACCAAGCATGTAAAGGCTCTCTGTAGCAATGGGGCGGGAGATGATCATCTTTGACATGGTAAAAATGATAGGGGAATTTTTTCGGATAGGAGCTCAAGTAGGAGTATGTGGTGGTACGGAAACAAGTGCTTGGGAGTTTAGGGGTCGCCTCAGCACCGGAATATATACTGTTTAGGAGGTGTTTGGTCATACTTGTATCTATGTGCCCTTATGTGTTTATATTCAAGTCTGGACCTCCCCTAAGAGCTGAGGCTGAGTCCTGATACGAGTCGATTGGTCCAACACGCCAGCATGACGACGACTCCTCAGGGGCCCATTCAGGCAGAGAGGGGTCGTAAATGCGATTTGAAAGGTTTGGAAGAGGCGCGTAGTATATTGGGAGTGAGATCCGCCTCGACTTTAAGTCCAGCTGAGCATGAGCATGAGCACGAACAGCAGTGATAGGGGGAACTAAGAACTTGTTGTCCCTGCGGGCTGCAGTCAGGCAGTCATCTCTTCCAAGAGGTCGATCAGAATCAGATAGTTTAGAGCATGATTGGACCGGAACGCTCCCGCTACTGTAAAGCATAGATGAACATTGCGAGCTTCGGAGGTTCGTGCGATGATTGATATAGATTCCGATTAAAATTCGTCGACCACAGTACATCACGTGCATAAATCTACCTCTTCAACTTCAACAGTGCTTCAACACAACCTGTAATTATGACCACACAAACTCACAAGGACGATTCATTCCATCTCTATGATCTAAAAGTGTCAGTCATATGTCCTCCTGGTGAACGCATTCTATGCGGTGCTCGCGAAGGCGATTACTTCACCCTCGAGGGCGAGATGCTCTGTCTCCCACCCAACCAGGGCTTCTCGATTTACTCCCTCAGTGAGCATTAACCGCCGACGATGTTCGCTAACAATTATTGAATTGAGCTCGAATTCCAGGTTCTGTTCTCCCGCTGCTCGCGGCAAAGCAGCGAGTGACGCATGAAAACGACTGGATGACCACAGATGCGGAGATCGCGTGTCCTGATCCTCACTGCAGATCGCGCTTGAAGATAGAGAGAACAGGTCTGAGACTGTTCAACCATCATGCAGTGACCGCTGTTCCGCTGCCACATGCACAGACTAGGCCACGCAGTGATATTCGATCTGGGGATCTTTCAGCACCTGTACTAGGCACAGCAGATGATTTCTGATCGTGGATCAAGTCGTATGGAATATGGAGCAACATTTATGTCATTTGCGATCGCCAATACATGCAAGTAGATTTATCGAGCAATATGCCCAGCCTCCGAGACAATTAAGCTTCAGTTGAGCTTGACCTTCAACCTTGCCGCATCACCGCCAGCTTCAAAGTCCCGCGCAACAGCTTCCGTGCCCACAAAGCATCCACGCAGACAACGATGATGAAGCTCACGACCAAACTACCTCCAAATATCAATGCATGGTAGGTCCACGCGTTCTCCGGGGTGATCTTGATAATGGCCATCGCAATACACCAAGGGATGGTGTAGATCAGTTTCAACAGGAGCGACTGGTACAGATACCATTGTGGCTGCGTTGCGAGCAGGATGGTGGCGAGCTGTGTTGAGAGAGCGTAGAAGATATAACACCAATCGATTGTCTTTACGTTCGTCAAAGTCAGATTATGGCGCGGGCGAAGGTTCGAGCAGAAAACTCACCTTCCACATCTTCTCGACGATTTGGGAGACGACTTCCGATTGGGACAGATAGTATGCGAAGGGTTTGGCGCCCCATAAGGCCAGCATGAGGCACAGCGGCACTTCTACGATGAGTGCAAGAAGGCACGAAACCAAGGCTGGGCGCGTGATTTCTACGTGAGTGATTAGCGAATATACAGCAAGACAAAGTCGGATGTCACTACCAAGTAATTCAGCTCGCGTAGCCTTGGCTCTCGTCTGCTCGATGCCGACGGATGCTCTCCAGCGCCCCCATGCATGGCCTATGAAAGTAAGGGAAGATGCTTCGAGCGCCTGCACGGGCACCATGATGAGGCCCCATCGAATGGTGTTGAAGATGCCCCATGCGGTCGCGTAGTCGGAGCCCATCGCGACGATGCCGCTGATGAGCCACAAGTATAGCGCATTTCTAACCGCCGACTCGATGAACGTGTAGACACCGGGGCGGATGAGGACTTTCAGCGCGCGGATGCTGGGCATGACCGATGCCAGGGAGTCTTCTGGTGATGACGAGAGCCGGCGGATCTTGGTGGCTGTGTATATGAAGTACGCCAGCCCAATGAATGCAGAGGTCATGTTGCACGCGAGCTGGTTGATGGCCTGGTCGTTCACGGTAGGCGTGTGCGACCCGACGTGAAATCTGGATATGATGAGCAAATCGAGGATGATGTTGATGGCGAATTTGCACGTGCTGATAAGGAGGGGGATGTCTGGCCGGTCGAGGGCGCGCGTGCAGGCGGCCACCGATGTCTCCAGAGCCGAGGATAGGGCGGAAAATGCGGATATCCGGATATAGGTCAGCGAGGCTCCCCTGACCTCCACGGGCACAAATACCGATGCGAAGTTTGCGGCCGCACCGACGAAGACGAGGGACATGGCGGCTCCGAGTGCCATTTGGAAGAGGATAAGACTGTAAGATAGACCGATCCTTGAAGTGATGGTGCGGGAAGTTCTGTCTCCAATGATGAGCCATGCCGCTCGAGGGAGACCCTGGCAAGACGGGTCAGTTAAGCCATCTGAAACACTATGCACCTTCGCTTGCTTACCTCGTTCAGGGCTTCTGCAAAGACTCCAATATACGTATACGCATCAGTAGTCACAACACGCGAGGAGTCAATTTCGGCGACCCAGAGTTTGGCAAGAGTGCTGTATAGAGCTGGCAGCAGAAACGCCAGCCCGTTGAAGAAAACAGCTCCTATGTAGCTTGAACCCCAAAGTCAGTAGCTGTACATTTCTTCAGAAGCAAAATATGAGTAATCACGTCTTTCGACTCCATGGCGCATGCGATGATATCAGTTCTCGATCGAACTTCGCAGGTGAAGTCTCTTGCTCCAGGCTCTCAGCCGTAGCACCGTCCACAGAAGATGTTTTCACAGGATCGTCGGATGGCAGCACGGTGTACTGCGAGCGTCGAGCGCGAGGGAGTAGAAAAGAGGAGTTTTCTGGCATCTGGAATCAGTCCGGGGTGGGCTTATACGCGGAGGGATAAGTACGGTGGGTTGACGGTGGGCGCCAGCTTGTCCGGGTCAGTATGCCGATTGAGCGTCAGAAGGAAAGGCCACTTGAAATGTCAGAGACCTTAGACGGACCCTGCATGTGTTGCTCGCCTAGAGCGCCAAGCAGAAGGTACTCAATGTCTCTAGATGAGCAGGCAGAAGGAGTTGACTTTGAATTGCGCGAACCCATTTACTACTGCCGCGGAATTTCATACACGTGGCCCATCTCCGCCGCCCCAATCCGAGTGCAGTGATCTTCGCACTTGGTACTTATGTACTCCCTTTTCCTATATATGTGTGCGCAGATCCTATTAAATCTTTTAAAACTGCCTCGTTAGAGTTCCGCACCAGGGAAAGCGGGCTGCTTCGGGTGATTAGGAGTGTGCCATCTAATATACGGAGTAGATAGATTACAAGTTACGACACTAGAATAAGTGTAGTATCTCGAGGACATGTCTGAATTGGAAAATCCCGTAGAGAAAATCCGGTGAAATGTCCGGTGTCCGGTGAACTGTCCGGCGGCAGGGTTCGGCAGGGTTCGGCAGTCCGGCAGGGGCCCAGACCGATCACGGCTGACCGGAAAGGGGCTTTTCCCTGTTAGTGAGGCCTGCCAGCCTCTGCCAGTTCGATCGTCAAATCTCCACCGCTATGGCCATAGTCGACTGATTTAGATAAGTCCTATGAGTGCAATAGCTTGGACAAAAAAAATTCAACAAGCCGGTCCGATTCAAGTTAGCCCTCTTCCGCCTCGAAGTACTCCTCTTCCTCTTCCGATTCGGCGCTTTCCCCTTCTGACTCGACGTATTCCTCTTCCGACGCATTGTCCACTTCCGAGGCAATTTTCTCCTGTTTGTATTCACACATATCTGACGCACCGTGTGCAAGTAGCAAAAGCACCAAATCACTTTTGTCAAGAGACGGATACCATGGATGTTGATAGCGAGCAGCCTCCAACGCGGTTGCATGGCGTCCCACACGTACATTGACATCAGCACCGCTCTCAAGCAGCAGCTGGGCGACTTCGAGGTGACCGCCGAACGACGCCACCTGCAAAGCCGTGCCATAACGCCCTCCATGGGCATTGACTTCGGCCCCGCTGCCAAGCAGCAGCTGGGCGATTTCGAGGTGACCGCGGGATGACGCTGCATGCAAAGCCGTGCCATAACGCCCTCCCTGGGCATTGACTTCGGCCCCGCTCTCAAGCAGCAGCTTGGCGATTTCGAGGTGACCGCCGAACGACGCTGCCTGCAAAGCCGTGCCATAACGCCGTCTCTGGGCATTGACTTCGGCACCGCTCTCGAGCAGCAGCTGGGCGATTTCGAGGTGACCGCCGAGCGACGCTGCCTGCAAAGCCGAGCTATAATGTCCTCCCTGGGCATTGACTTCGGCACCGCTCTCAAGCAGCAGCTGGACGATTTCGAGGCGACCGCCGGATGACGCCGCCTGCAAAGCTGTGTCATAGTGTCCCACACGTACATTGACTTCGGCACCGCTCTTGAGCAGCAGCTGGGCGATTTCGAGGTGACCGCCGGATAACGCCGCCACCAAAGCCGTGCCATAATACCCTCCCCGGGCATTGACTTCGGCACCGCTCTCGAGCAGCAGCTGGGCGATTTCGAGGTGACCGCCGAATGACGCCACTACCAAAGCCGTGCCATAATCCCTTCCCTGGGCATTGACTTCGGCACCGCTCTCGAGCAGCAACTGGACGATGTCGAAGTAACCACCGTAGGGACGCTGCGTTCAATGCCGTGCCGAGGTTACCGCGAGCATCTGGGTCATCACCCTTGCCCAAGATACACTCGACCACTGGTGTTAGACCAAGCAACGCCGCGTAGTAGATAGGAGCTCGGATAGTATCTATATGATCCTCCGACCACATAGTGTGCGATTTATCTGGGTCGTCCAATCGGACCCAATTGAGCATGGCATAGCTCGACGTCAATTCAAAGTTAAATAAAGGGAGGAGCAATTTCAGTAAGCCAGCGTGGCTGCTATCCCGAGCAGCTCTGAAATGGGTGATCCAGTTTTCTGCCGCATAGAAGGCAAGCGGAAAGGAGCCATCGGTGAATTCGATCTTTAATTTGCGCTCGTTGAATATGAGAAGGTATGCCAGACACGTCTGAGCGATGATCGAGTGCGAAATCTGTTCACCGATACTAAAGTAGGCCGCTACTCCTGTCTTGATGTGCTCGGATATGAGATACTCCTTTACTGAGAAGTGTGCCAGCTTTACTTGACCTAAGAACACTATTCAGTGGATTCATCAATGAGTAGAGATGGAAATAAATACCGTCTGTCTCGGTGATCAGACCAGCACATACAGTCAGTGCCGTTGCTGGATCGTCGTATCTCAACTCCGCATCATAGGACGGACGGCCTTCTGCCTCAAGATCGACTGAAACAATCTCGGCGAGTTCTCCAAGGCTCAAAGCGCGAGCAGAAAAAGCTAGCCAGTGCAGCAGCTGGAGGAGATCACGGCGATGGGGACTTCTGGCGAGAATGCGCTCGTATGTTTCTTCCAAATCCTTCGGCAGGGCATCCAGCTGCTTCTTGATCGCCCGGGAATTGAAGCAATTTTCTAGATCATCAAGTTGCAGAGCAACCCATCTGAACCTATTGCATGAATCAGCTATACATACACATATAGAAGGTAATCGCATACGCACATACCCCCAGCCCTCTCCATTAACGCCTTCTTCACCGCCTCTCGAGTTTCTTTGCTCCAATGCTTGATATTGGCAAGTCGCGCATCCAGGTATATCTCGATGTCCTGTTCCAATAATGATCCTTCGATTATGACACGCCGAAGACGGTTGATCTCATCGAGATACTGTCGAATATCGGGCTCCTGGCGGCTTGTAACCAGCAAATGCAAATTCGGGCTTCCCCAGATTTCCGCGGAAGTGATCCAGCGAAGAAGCTCAGATCGGTCGCCGCATTCATCCAGGGAATCAATCACGATGTAAACATGATCAAAACCTTCAACCACGCGCTGCAGCGTTTCGTGAAGCGACTTGAGCGATGGCTGCTCGCGACCATCACCGTGCTCGCGATACAGATCCTGTAAGGCGGCCGCGATCCCGTTACAGCGGTACGAAAGCTGCGTCAATATAGATCTAATGACATTGCTGTAGAGAAGAAGACCCTTTTCAGCGCTTCGGCTGTCGAAGTAGAAGTAAGCGCAGGCCGAGAGCGGTCTTGACTCGCACAGTGTCTTCATCTCTTCGATTCTGGATGAGCTGACTCCAGAAGTTTAGCGGCTCATGTACCAAACGGCGACGTAAAAGACAAAGTACCTGAGAATCGTCTTGCCGGATCCAGCTGAGATCCACTGCATCAGCTAGCAAAGGAAGCAGATTCAAGCCACGATCTTACGAGCTCCGTAGATACACAGAACAGTACCGGGACTCTCATTCCACTGCCGGAAGTCTGCACGCTGATTGAACCAAATACCGGTTCCCGACTGATGTTTCCCTCGCGCAGCAAGATAATTGGCAGATGGGACAGGTGCCGCTAGCCAGCCGAGAGTTTTATTGGCTGGACCATGTATTCAGCATCGAAAGATGGTGGGCAGTGGAAAAAATGCGACATACTTGCCACGTCATCATGCACGACCCTCAAGCGCTCGTCCATCGATGCAACGATTTTCATATGTACCTGCAGCCGTTCCGTCATCCATGACTCCCTCCTTGTAGGTGATGCGGCCAATATTCGTGACATTGGCATCGCCTGAAATGCCGAAAGTGTTGGTGACTACGGGTGATCGGCAAGTTGTGCCATCCAAACGGAGTAGGGGATGAGGACTTACTGAAGTAGGATCAGTGTAAAGCTCGGCATTTGTGATAGTAGCAAAATCGTAGTGGAAGGGAAATGTGGTTTGCAGGTGAGCTCGGCAGTCAGGCGGCAGGGTTGGCAGTCGGCAGGGGCCCAGACCCAAGATCGACGGCTGACCAGACAGGGGCTTTGCCGCCACAACTGGCCTCTAGCCTCAACCGACTGTGCCCCAAACAATGACTGTATGGCAAAGGCAGAATTAGATACAAGCTATGAAGGGCAGTGTCTCGGACAAAAAGGAGGGAACGATCAGGATCGATTCATGTTTGACGGTGGTGCTCTGCCACCAGCTAAGTCACTCCGATTCAAAAACCGATATGCAGAGTGCCACCTCCGTCTGGGGAATGTCCGTGAAACGCTCCGCCGGACATTTGCCCGGACTTCTTCTCCCGGACTGTCCAACTCAGACACTTTCTCTCTCGGCCAATCATAGCGTGGACATAAAATAGCGCAGATAGGCCCCACCACACATCAGAATCGCGCCCATCACTAGCCGACTTGTATCGACGTTCAACATCAACCTTTTCAGACTTCAGCACAAGACTGGTCCACAGGTCACATGATTGCACCCCTTCCGCATCGCGTGCCATAATCTCTGTCTCTGTGTTCCCATTGGAGAGCATGATTGGTAGTTATAGCGGAAAGTTCTCCCGTACGCCGTCTCTATCTTTCAGCCCTCTCGCAGCAGCTGTTATCATTGCACTGGGGTACGATGTATGGATCCACGATCCTCGCATCCGGGCATTGTTCGGCACCGCTCAGAGAAGTATTTCTGGATCGCGGATGCCGATGTGGTAAAAACTGTGGTGTTCCAAAAGGACGTTGAAGCTGTGAGTTTCACATCTTCTCGAAGCTCTATGACTCTCATGCGAAATACTGCTGTATGCAGCATGCAGCTCAAAGCTGCATACTGCCAGCTCTTGAATTCTATGGTCCTATTTGGTCAGTAGCCAAGGGCAAACTGGAAGCGTCACCGGGCCGTCGCCGCACCGGCTTTTATTCAACGAGGTTAGCCAGCCCAGCCTCGTTCGTTTACGGTAAAGACTGGCTTATAAAATGCAGGAAAACAACGCGCTCGTGTGGTCAGAAACCATTCGCGTCGTCAACGAATGGTTTACATCTCCCCTCCCCACAGATGGTTCCGATGCCGAAATCGACGTCCGCTTCATTATGACGCAGCATTGGCAACCCTCCTCCTCATCTCCTCCGCAGGCTTTGGCAGTTCGATGCACTGGTCACCTGTTCCATCTACGACGCTTGACATCCCCACTTCCGGCCTTCTGCCCTTTAGTGACGCCGTGATGTCGACAACGCACAATCCATACGTCAAATCGCTAGCGCCAAAGTTCCTCGACGGATACTAGAACGATTTAAGAGCTTGCGCACCATTCCGGTCCTGGACCGCATACGCGCGATGGCGCAGGGTTATCGGGACCTGAGGACACATATCGTGGACACGGTGAGCCGCATGCGTGTGGCCTTGCTGGGTGATTCTGCACAGGGCAGCCCGGAGGAGAAAGGAGAGCTGCGTGGAGCGGCACTGTTGAAGAATTTGGTCGAAGCGAATCTTCAGGAGGAGGGAGGTGGAAGGGGTCTGACCGATGACGAGTTGTTGTCCGTAGGTTACATATTGCTCCCTTTCTCGACATCCGCTTACCCCATGTCAATTTAGACGTTCCTACTAGCTGGACACGGTAGATCCTAGATCACCTGCCGCCCAACAGCTTGCTGACGAGCTCGGGCAGAGACATCTTCCAATACTTTGGCGTTCTGTCTCCCACTGAGCCCTCTATCCTGAGGTACAAAATAAGGTGTATGAAGAAGTGAAGCAACTTTGGCCTGATGGCACGCCTGGTAACTTGGCAGGCGTGGAACTGGTGTGAATACATGTGCCGTTATCTTGTATTCCGCTGATATGCTTTCTATGGTAAAGCCAGTACTCAAAGACGACTTTAACAAGCTGATGCGCCCTATGACACCTTCGGGACTCATCCGCTTATGTATTCCATGCAGGAGTACACAACGGCCTTCTTTCGTGAAACGCTACGCATGTTCCCTTCCGAACCGCGCCTGGCCAAGTATGTGCATGCAGACACCTCCCTGACCGGGAAGCGACTTACTGCCTGTGGATCAACAGAGGAGTTCAGGTGCCGATACCAAGCGGCAGTGTGGTGATTTGGTGATCAAGTGGTGATTGTGGATATATGGACTGTTAACATGAGCCGCGAGTCACCGGGTGTCATCATTTCAGCACGAGTTGTTTCTTACGAACAATATAACGTGCCAGCACTACATCGGGGGCACGATGTGGACGAGTTCAAACCCGAAATGTTCATTAATATTGACAGACCGGAAGATGACTACACGTGGCCGCGGGATGCCTGTAAGCGCGCCGTATCAAGCACATACCCTCACACGTATCGCGCCCTTCCCAGTTTTAGCTTTCTATACTGGCACGCGTGGGTGTATTGGATCACGCTTCGCAACTATTGAAAGCGTGTGCATCCTCACGTTACTCGTGCGGCATTACGAGGTGCTCGTACCAGCTGACCTGGACAAGAAAGACATAGGGCCGGAGAAAGGGAGGAAGACACTCCTGGCGTGGACTGCCGGGATCACCATCACACCCACGGGCTCCAAAGTCAAGCTGCGGCCAGGGGAGGTTTAGCTTGGAGGAAGCGGGCGGACTAATTTCAACCTGCACGTGCCGTATACCTGTAATCATATTCAATTGTGTCCTCATGTTTGACGTTGGTGGTGATACACGAGGCGTATGATTGTGCAATGTACTACTACTTCACATCGAGCAGTTGCCTTTAATCAGGTTCTCTGAGGCTCTCTCTCGATAATGGCTTTTGCCCACCCCGAACCACTATCATCCGACACGCCTCCGTCTTCACCAGATCAACTTCCCGAAAGGACCCGCCGAACATCCAGATCTCAGCCGCCTTCCAAAAGACATACGCGGGTAACCTCGACCGACGATGCCCGCCGTACTACAGACTATGGGGATGAAGACTCGCACTCTAGGGCTCACCGGTCCCACCACAGATCAACGTCGTCCTCTCGTTTTATTGCTAGGGTACTTACGCAGGAAACTGATGACGCGCGCAAGATGTCGTCTCTGTTGCTTATCGCCAATGAGCGGCTTGAAAGCGAAACACGCAGGGCGAATGATGCGGAGCGCAGGGCATTAGATCTCATCAGCCGCTTCAGGGAAGCCATCCAGAGCAGGGATACTGTTGCGCAGGACTCAGCACGACTACGCGAAGTAAGTTCCACATATTGCTTGGGTGCTCAGGCAGGTTATAACTAGGGATTCTAGGAACTAAGTTTGTACAAACTGCAACTGGATAATGCCCAGCGCGAAATTTTCAGAGCACAGGAGACTATCCAGACTGTTGCTCGGGAAAAACAAGAAGCCGAATCCGACGCTGCGCGCTCGCGGTCGCAGGCGAGAGCGCTCATGGAGGAGAAGGCAGTCATGCTGGCAAGAGAGGAGGGAAGGAGGTCGGGATTCAGGGAGGGGCTAGAGCGGGGGCGGCTGATGGGAGTCGCGGAAACCAGGCGCGACGTGGTGGACGACCGTTATAGCGACGAGGACTCTTTGGAGATAGTGGTGGAGGATGAGCCGAGGCCCTTAAGCAGAAGGGCGCGGTCTCCCTCTGAACCACACAGACCCGTTGCGACACCCTTCCCAGCCCGCCCGCCTTCGAATCCTCGCCCCCGTACTCAATCTCAGGTTTCAAGGACACAGCCATTTCGAACGTACGACACAGCGCAGCATGCCCCTCGCCTCCCCATCCCCACCGTTGTCACCCCAATGTCATCCCTGCCCAGTGTAGCCCACGCCCGACGGGCGCCAACACGCCCCCCGTCCCGCTCCCGCAATCCCATCTCAGTAGAGGTGGCAGCACCTGAACATAGCCCAGAGAGCATTCGCCCCATCAATGCTTCTACCCCCTCTCTTCCTCTCCCCTTCCGAGAGTCTTCTAATTTCCCTCCTGGCCCCAGTAACCTCAATCCCAACGCGGGCAGTCGTAGCAACGACGCGCCTATCCGTCCCATCAGCGTGTACAATGCTCCTGTGACGCCTACCCCGCACTCGGGTCGCGTGCTTGAAGATGGATACATTCCCTTCACGGACGACCGCACCTCGCTCTTTTCGCTCCCGCCCCCGCACGAGCTCACTGCCCCCGTGCCCTCCGCCCCGCCGACGCCCGGGCCGTCTTATGCACCCGACCGCGCTCTCTCGACCCCTAAGCAACGCGACTATGCCTATGCCGCAGCACCTGGGCCTATACGACCGCCCTACCAGGCCAACATCGCTCCTCTGAACGTCATGCGTACGGCGTCGTCCGCCTCGCGTGGATCGACACACCTATCTGACTACGATCTCGTCAGTCCCCCGCGTGGTGCAACCCCAGGAAGAACTCGTGAGGAAGAGAGAAGAGAGAACGAAGTGAGCCCGACCCAACGCATCATCGAGGAATGGCGCTCTGCGAACCCCAGTCCAGCCATAATGCCGGTGCCCAATCCGGCATACCCATTCCCCCGTCCTAATACGGGTGCAAGCGGACGCAAAGTCGAGGATCCGCGGAGGGATGCCGAGGACTATGAGAGGAGCAATCACAGCGAGCATGATGGCGCACGGGAGTACGATGACAGGAGGAGAGGGCTCAGCCCTGGACCATCGCATTCATCACAAGGGAACATCCATCCAGGGCAAGAGCAGCAAGGAAGGGACCCAGCAAATGTACGCATATCCCGCTAAGCCTCATCCCCGTCCGTACTTTCCCTATCTGCCTCTGCTCCCCGTTTGCACCAATTGACAGTATTGTTTGTGACATAGAATCACCCATCAAGGACCACTGGCGGGCCGAGGAGGCCATCCGGGGCGCCCGTGCAACCATCAACGTCTTCGTCACAATCCGATCTCGAGAGGGAGAGGGAGAAAGACAGAATTGCGCAGGGAGGGCAGGGAGGGCGAGCAGGGCGGGCTCGCTCGCCTGAAGGACGATCAAAATCTCCGCTGAATTGGCTATTTAGGAGGAATCGTGGATACTCAAGCCCAACTGTACCAAACATCAACATCGAGCCCCCTGTAAGTGCATTCATTCTCCATGCTGATGACTTCACTATTGATACCGTCTTTTTTGCCTGTCTCAGTCCGGTACGCCTTCAGCGCATTCAATCACCACATTGGGGCGTCCCAATGCACATCTTCTCAGCCCTGAAGACGCCCAGCATGAATTACCACTTCCAGGGGATGACGAACTCGAAGAATTCCTCGACGATAACCCGGACCTGGTTGCACCCCCAGGCCCACCGCGTGCCAACTTCACTCGAGCGAAAAGTCCTCAAATATACAAGATGCCCACTCAACCATCGCAGCACCAGCAACATTATGATTACTTTATGCAGGGCCATGACAATACTAATGAACTCCCTATGGGATTCGTCCCTCTCGCTGGACCCACCGTCACCGTTATGCACATGTCTTCATCTTCTCCTCCTCCCGTTACGCCCCGGCGGAGCCACACACCGCATTCAAAATCCAAGCTGGGTCATTCGCACTCGCAAAGTGAAGGATACACCCCTGCAACTGCTCCCTCCGGTGTCTCGTTTCCCGAGTCGGTTCCGACCAGACCGACATTCGAGGTGGAGCGGCCGGAAAGTAGGGCTGCAAGAGCTGGCAGGACCAGAGCTGGTAGCATGTCCACATTCGCCACCTCAGCTACCGGCACAAGCGATGGCGACTCGAGGAGGAGGAGGCTAATGAGTATGACTGGCCCTTCTCCTGCATCACTGGCGAGGCCTATCTCGATTTTCTCTAATAGCAGTTAATGGACACATGTACTACGTACATAAAACTTTGTATTTTTAGGTAGTCTATTTGACTAATAGCAGAGATATATCACAACTCATATGCATAATCATCCTGGGTATATTCACGTCTTGCCTGGATGCTTGAGATGGATGCAAGATGTCCCGCTCGCCGTCTCCTTCTGATATGATGATCGATACAATCTGTAGAAGGAACGTGATATCGCTTCTAGATTTTGGGGGTTGGGCTGCCTGATATCGCAGTCTCGTCCCAGCGATCCGTCAGCACAATGATACACATTGCTGAATAGCTAGCCCCATAATCTATATCAAGTCAAAAGCGGCGGATATTGAGGATCGCGAGGCCTGGTAGGTTAGGTCTTAGGACAAGGTCTGGCATTAGCCGTTGAACGCATTCTTCTCAATCGCCTGGCAGGCCGACCCATCTGCAGATATTTGGAAATCGATAGTATAAGGGCGCTGATTGTTTTGAATGAAAGAATGCATCGAGACAGGATACGAATTTATAGTCCGACGGCTATCCTAAGAGCTTCAACGTGAACCTTGCTGGTACCGTCATATCCTACATTTATTTAAACACAAGAATTTCCCATGATAAGGCCTAAGAATACTTGGCTGTCGATAATCTGCGGAAAGCGGAAGCGATTTAGAAATAGAGGCTCTGTGGTGATCGAGCTGATTGTTCCGTGTGAAGAGACGCCCGTGGCTGTACGACGATCACAATCCAGGGGCCTTGTAAGCTCAGTCTCTGCTTTGACCACACCTCTTTGTTGACGCGAAATTGTTGTATACACTCGACTTCCCTGGTAACATGGGCTCGGATATCATGTTTTATTGTGACATGCTGTCTCTGCTATGCCTTGTTGCATCCCTATTCTTTATAGCCGGCCCAATACTTCGCTCCAATCTTCAGAAGCCTATATAACCTGGCGAATGTGATATGACTCAAACCTACACTGTCTGTGACCCGCGATTCCTCCGCAAAGCCATAGGATGTCATCACTATTGCGGTGTTACAAGGTGATTAATATATCCTCTCGATTTCACCAAAGTCATACTTATAAATCAAGCGTGCCAGGTTGACCGCAAGTGGGTCTGGAACCCATATAGCAAAGGAGACAGCTCCTCGGCTGCTGCCAAATTTGACTCACCATCGTTGCTCGAATCTAAGACTGATTTGAAGCTCAAGCCCTCGACCACCCGCAAGCTCCATCGCCGTAGTCGGCCTGTGGCCTCAAATTTGAACGACCTGGAACAGCTTGCGTTGGATGTACGTGCGGAGAAGCAGCTATGGAAGGAGGCTGCACAGAGGGTGAGCCTGAATTTCCCATTTTTATCAACACGGCAAACTAACATTGATATTTGGTCGATGTAGGCTGAGCGCAAGGTGGTCGCTCGGAAACCGACATCAGGGATGGCTTCGGTACCGGAGGGCGACATAATATCACAGCCTATTGGTGGATGGAGCAGATCGAAGGCCTGCACCGGAGAAGGTCCGTTTTTACAGGCGCATGTGAGCTTACTGCCATGCCTGGCAGAGCAACATGAAGGAGAAGACAGGGAAAGGGCCACGGGTACGCCCGCAGATCGCTCTTCTCCAGAAGAGCTGCTCGGCGAGGGATGTTCGGATATCTCGGACATCGTATTCGCAGATCCTTCAGACATAGCCGAAGTTGAGGGGGCACTTCTCACCCCACCCTTGGCCAATATGCGGTCACCACTGCTATTTTCACTCCCGGCTTCTCCACCTGCTCTCGGCCGCCCCCGCCCCGACTCGATGCATACCCTAAAAGAGTACCCCTCCATTTCCACTATGGTTTTTGCAGACCGGGAAGATACAGAACTTGATCCCGACGTTCCTGAGGAACCCGTATCGGCGACGCCGAGGTCGAGGCCTACGCTTAGGAGAGTGGTCCGCCGCATCGATTTCGAGGAATGTCGTGGGCGTCGTGCGGTGATCGTGCAAACCCCCAGTACCCCACCGCATTTGGACCTCAATACCACAGCAGCTCCACAGCATCTGCCATTCTGCTTCGAGTCCTTCGGGTATATGGCGTCATTTCTCTTGGGCATACCTCAACCTAACTTGGGATCAGAACGACCTACTTCCAAAAGCACTTGCTCTGAAGCCCATCCCACATCCTCGCCGTCCAGTCTGCTAGCTTGGGAAACGGAGAGGGCGAGGATGGAGGATCAGATTATAAACTTAACAGCACAGCTAAATGATGCTGTTGAGGAGATTCGAGATCTTCTTACGCAGTTGCACCAGACACAAGACGATATGCTGCTAAGCAAAAGGGAGACCGCAGCACGGGTGGAAGGGCTTGAAAGGGATATCAAGGTTCTCAATTACGTGAGTTTCTGTACTCTCTCATTCGCTGCATGGCTGTTGTGAAGATGTCCTGACCCTATTTGAAACAGGAAGCACAAGTAACAGCACGAGCGAACCAGAGTTTATGTGCAGAGAACGAGTGTCTTCGGGTACGTGCTTTCAAATGACTCCTCGGCCTATCTTCTAAGATCAGATTTAAAAGATTACCTCTCTTCACAACTTCACAACCGGTGTGCACCCCAAGGTATGCCGTTATGTTATCTCTCAAACAATTTACCGCTGAGTGTGATTGTCCCTAGGGCGGCCCGTTACAGTATCTTGGACCATCGACTAGCATCTACTCCTCGCCTTCATCATCATTCGAGGGCACGCCGCAACTTTCGAGCGGGACCAGCTCGCTGCCTACCACGCCGTGTGATCGAGCAGCAGTCTCTATCGCTGGAGGGGGAAATCCCATCATATCCGAGCCATTCTCCACTCGATCTTTAAGGGTGCCTGGGACACTTGCCCAACCGGGTTGTACAGTGCACATCCAAGATCGTGGCTCTGATGAGCTTGAGCGTGCGTATGAAGATGATGATGATGAGGAGGAGGAGGAGGAGCTCGAGGGTTTGGACGTAGATCTTGGCGATATGAGGCAAATTCCGCGACTAATTGATGAGATAATGCCGGCGGAGGCAGAGAGGACGTTGATGCGGCAGGAGGGGCATCGATCGCGGTGCCATGGGAGCTCTAGAGAGGATAACGACGAAAAATTGTTGGTGAGCAATCTACCCATATCCGCAATCGCAAGAGATGAAGTCTAACGGCCAATACAGTGTCTTCCCATGGCTGAAGAGTTACAACGGCACGAGAACCCGCCACCAAGGAAGCTGTACTCCTCTTGGCGGGAAGTTGCCGCTGAGCAGGACCATTTAAGACAGGTGCGCATCTTGCTTCCTAGAATGTGTATTTCTCCTGACTTCTTCTTGACTTTCTTCCTAAGATGCGAATTGAATAAACAATGAAGCCATCCAACTTGGCCACTAATTTGACTGTGAGTCTCTTAATTTGAACCTATCTGTTGACGCTGACTGTGTATGGCTCAGATTGACGAAACTGAACGAAACTGATAATGACTTGGGGTTTACGAGAACGTGCGACAGATCGCGCTATGATTAGATCAAGGGGGACACATTTTGTATACGTGTACTTCTGTATGTTATACCAATTAACACATTCTGAGACGATAACATGTGCAGTCTGACAAATAGCCCGTTCATTTCTGCCCTGCTAGTTAACAGCCGTTGGTGCAACGGACTCTCTCAGGCTGATCGCCTTTTTTGAATATGCTGCGTAGTTCTTTGACCTCCCAACCGGATGAGTGTTGCTGCCGGAAGCACTGGTGCGCTCTGCTCTAGACGCGGCAGAACTTGGACAGGGCGGATGCACCGCTGGCTGACTTGAACCTAGATTTGACCCAGGTTCACAGGGATTGAAATTTGATTTGAATGCGCAGCAAAGCAGCGATAGGGACAGCCAATCAAGAAGGTGAACGTGTTATTGTTGGAGCCTCCGATACCCGTCCTGTCCGTTTAAGTAACAGAATCAGCAGACCTATGCAGACTAGGTGATTATTATCCGAGTGAGACAATGGAGTTGCACAATCAAATACACGCACTGGCATGGCGTAAATACAGTACAGTATGACGCAGAATTGCAAATCGCTGCCCATGCATCGCACTCCTAAATGCTGCACAGGCACCACAGCGAGCGGTCCGAAACGAAACGAAACAGGAGACTGAGTGAGTAAGACCCGGGAGATCTCAGGTCTGAATATAACGGTAATAAATACCCATACCCGACGGAGACCAGATACGATGCGCACGGCGTGCAATGGAGATATATGGTCATGGACACAGAGCGGGCTGGTGCATGGAGCTTTCGAACTTCTAATTACCACGATGAGATACGACGGTGGCAAACCCGACTCCCGAGCCAGAGCGGCACAGGCACATCTAAGCCACTAGCGGGCGGCCAATATCTGGGGATTTATCAAAAGCTTAAGTGAACCATGCGGCCGTCGGGCGATTCCAGGAGACTCGGTACCGAGAGGCAAACAAGAGCCAAATGAATGCGGTCGTCAAGCTTGTCAAGGCAGCTGTACATATGCAAAAAATATGACCGCAATAGAGGAAATCGTTGAGTGCCTCGGTGGGGAAAAATTTCCAAGACTAGCCAGTTGCGTTATCACCGGCGCAGCTTATCTTTCCGTTGGGGCCTATATGGGCAGCTTTGATTAGGTGGAGATGGGGCAGAGCCCAGACATAGTTCTAGTCAAGATGTTGATTGTTCAGATGTTAAATAGTATTATGAACATACGCCGTTGATAGGCGCCTGCAGCTGGCGGAGATCCAGGAGCGGAGCGGTCGTTTGATTATCGGAGTTAGGCATTTGAAAGACAATCCGAGACGCTGGCTAACTCCAATGCCCCAATCTTGAAGTTAGAGTTAAGTCAGATACCTATAACTTTAACGGAAGAAAAACCATGTGGAACGATTTCTCGGCTGTTCCGCCTTGACATTGGGTGCCTGTAAAATTCCAAATTCCAAGGGCACCGTAACTCGCAGTGTCGCAGGGTTCTTCATTAGCGTAGAACTGTGCGCATCCCATGGTATAGGTTCTATTTAGATTCGACAGCAGGAATGGATGGAAGAATAACTCACCACCAATTGCGGCCTATAAAATTGAGTCAATCAAGAGTCTCCTTAGCCAGCCAAAGCGCGCATCTGATATTGGCAGGACAAGTTAATATCTCGATCGATTGGCGGTGGTGAGGAACGTTCAATATCGGGAGTATGCACTGCAAACCTTGGGCACCAAGGGCCAGATAGCCTGGTTTTTTTCTTTGTGTATAGCCAGGTGTATAACTAGGAGCAGACGCAACGCAGACGCCAAAGAGTCCATATTCCTCCTGAATCCCAAGACGCGAATCTTGATCGATGCGAAGCGTTGGGCGTTGGTACATTATCAGGGAGTGAAAGACCGAGATCAAAGCGTAGATAAAAGCATTCTTCTATTGATCAGTGAATTGCGATATTCAGGTCAGTGAATTGCGACATTCAGGTGAGGATTAAGGCAGACTTGCTAGATTTGCACCAAGAGACAGCGGTAGTCCACGAGTCAATAGGAGACATTCTTCCCCATTTCATTTTTGAAGTCCGCTTCCCTTTCGACCGCCCATCTTAAAGCATCAACCACTACCAAGACTTGCATATCCCAGCAAGCCCGCCGCCATGAAGCTCGTAAGGTGATTATATGTTCTCGCTTGGCCTCTTAACTGGACCCTGCATATCCACACAGTAGTCCCTTTTTTGCTGGGTCTTCTTCATCCCAAACACAGCTCGCGTGCTAATCCTTGTGCAATGCCAGATTCTTGATGAAATTGAACAATGAGACGGTGACCATCGAGCTCAAAAATGGATCCGTAGTCCATGGCACGATCACTGGTGCGTAAAGCAATCGTTCTACTGCGCCCTGATATCTAATGATCTGCCTAATTTCGGCGCATCGCGCGTACAGGCGTAGATATGCAAATGAACACTCATCTCAAGACCGTCAAAATGACCATGCGCAATCGTGATCCCACATCTCTGGATTCCCTCTCGATCCGGGGGAACAACATTCGGTACTTTGTGCTGCCTGATGCGCTGCCGCTGGACACACTGCTCGTGGACGATGCGCCGAAACCAAAATCCAAGAAAAAGGACGATGCGCGGGGCAGGGGCAGGGGAAGAGGAGGGCCAGACCGGGGCCGTGGAGGCCCGAGGGGTCGCGGGCGAGGCAGGGGACGAGGGTTCTGAGTTGTCGAGGTGCCTTTGGAAGCAGCTCCATTTGCCTACGAACCGTACGTTCTTGTTCATCCAGTCGCTACATAATTCCCAATCAAAATGGCCGACAGACTGGCTGTGTACGATCTACCATGGGCAGGCTCCAGCCAGTTGCATCCACAATGTCCATAGCTGATGTGCAAAGTCTTGCACTGCACGCTCGCTTTTGTGCTGAAAACGACCTCTCTCTCTGAATCAATGTCCTGCACAAGCACATGTACATATGTAGATGTCGTGTTATCGCGTTATAATACGCAGTTGTACTGCTACCAAGCTATAGTCCTCAAGTACTTGCGCCGAAAAGTATATGAAAAAGAAATCGAGAAATATGTTCGGCCCATGTTCCGCCGCTTCTCGTCAACGTCGACTCTCCCGCCGACCATTCGCCAGCTCCTCTCCTCCCCCGCCCCCCATGCGTCCTCAATTCAAGTAAATGGCTGGGTTAAGTCCATTCGCCGCCAAAAACGCCTCGCGTTTGCAGTCATCAGCGACGGGAGCTCTGCCCTGGGGCTGCAGGCTGTTTTTCGGGACCCCGCCCTCGCGAAATCGTGCGCCCACATTCTCTCAAAATCAAAGTGCATTTAGACTGACGAAGACGCTCTGCAGCCTGACGAACGGCGCAAGTGTCAAGCTCACGGGGGTGTTGGCGGCCAGTCCGGGCGCAGGGCAGGCTCATGAGCTGCAGGTTGAGGCAGTTGACGTGTTGGGCGAATGTGACCCAGCTGTGCGTACCCCTCTTAAATCCCTCTGGAATTCTACTCAAACTGCGGCACTATAATTTCTAGACGTATCCGATCCAGAAGCAAGCGCTGACTGTAGACTACCTGCGCGACCACGCGCACCTGCGTGCCAGGACCGACCCCATTAGCGCGATGCTTCGCGTACGCGACACCGCACTGCGCTCGCTGCACGGGTATTTCGAGGTGCGACGCATCCTTACAACTCCCCGCCGTAATTGCTGCTAACCCGGTACCGAGAATAGAAGCAAGGATTCTGCTACACCCACACACCCATATTGACGTCCAATGACTGCGAAGGCGCCGGCGAGGCCTTCCGCATCGCGCCCGTCCCCGATTCCTCCAACAAGCCAGAAGAGTTCTTCTCGCGCCCGTCCTTCCTGACGGTGTCCTCCCAGCTGCACCTCGAGGCGCTCGCAAGCGCCATCTCACGCGTGTACACCATTTCGCCCTGCTTTCGCGCCGAACGCTCGCAGACGAATCGACACCTAGCAGAGTTCTGGATGCTAGAAGCGGAGTGGGCGTTTACACAAAGCGTGGATGACATGTGTGCGGTAGTGGAGGGGGCCGTGAAGGAAGTCATCCGCAGCGCCGGTGCTGATGCGGCTGCGCGCGAGGACCTTATGGCGGTGGTCGAGAAGCCTTGGAAAAGGATGACATACACCGAGGCCATCACAGAACTGGAAAAGGTCTCAGATACGGTTTCCTTCGCGTTCACTCCTGCCTGGGGCAAGGCGCTGCAAAGCGAGCACGAACGGTGGCTTGCGGACACGCTCGTAGGGGGGCCGGTGTTTGTGACAGACTACCCCGCGACCCTAAAACCGTTCTACATGCGTTTGAACGACGACGGGAAGACCGTTGCGTGCTTCGACCTGCTCATTCCGCGCGTCGGTGAGCTAGTGGGTGGGTCGCTGCGCGAGGAGCGGCTGGGGCATTTGGAGAAGGCTTTGGATGCGCATTCCCTGAGCAGGGAAGAGTATGGGTGGTACCTGGATCTGCGGAAGTTCGGTGGCGCGCCGCATGGGGGCTTTGGGATGGGGTTCGAGCGGTTGATAGGGTGGTTGACTGGGATAGAGAATGTGAGGGAGTGCATTCCCATGCCAAGATGGGCTGGGAGAATGCTTTTGTGATTGTGTCGCTTAGAGTCAGTTTGAGTTGTGAAGTTGTAGAGAGGAGTCACCGAAGGCACAATTGGGTCCCACGTTTGCACGTGTAGTACGCGCGATACGCGACACGGCCACTTTGGCGTGTAATTAGGCAGTGCCACGGGCCTGGGAGTCGCATGGGAGTCACTCCTTGTCCGGTACTTAACCACCCCCGTTCGCTACCACCAATTACTGACTCTCCATCTGCATAGCACTGTTCTCGACAACATGGTCGCTCAGAAATCCACAAAGTTAGCCAAGTACACATACGCTGAACGTGAGTGCCTTCAGTGGCCACCGGAGCTCGCGAGTTGTTAATCGGAAGTCGTGCAGGTGTTCTGGGCGCAATTTCCCAGGTGCAAAAGGAGCACAAGAAACATGTAGTCCATTTGGCCACTATCAGAGCTCAAGGTAATACTCTCCCCAACTACCGGCGCGTACCCATGGCTGGCCACTAATTAGACCCGCGTACGTCACAGTCCGCAAAGCTGCTGAAGAGAAGAAGGATAAACTCGGACCACAATGGGGGCGCTGGGTAGGGAAAGCCGTGCATAAACTGGTGAGTTGCTCCTGCTCCGTTCAATGTCGTGGGCTATGGACTGAGACTGTCTGAAATTGGGAATAGGAAGCTGATGGCGTGCTGGAGATAGCCGATACGCATGGCCGCCATGTTACCTTTACTCCTGAAGGAAAGAAAGCGTGCGCATCCTTATGTTTACATATATGATAAGTTAATTGATTGTTCGTAGGATCAATTATGCTCGACGGAGTATAGGGGGTAAGGACGCACGGTCCTCATCCCCCGTGGAGGATGAAGTATTGAGGAGACTCAGTCACGAGCTGGCGATCAGAGGTCTCAAGAGGAAGAATGGCTATGCAGGCGAGGGCGATGAGGACGTGGACGTGTCGACACCTTCCAGGAGCGCCCAGTCCAAAAGAGCCAGGTCTACTCCGAGCCATCGCAAGAGCGCCGAGGCGACAACCATATCGAAGATGACGAAGGCCCAGGTACATTACTATGCTTCATCTATGACGTTGGTTGACACGGTTCACAACTAGCTCATAGCCGCGTTGCAACAAGCGCAAAGTCGCGTCACGCCCAACGATGACGAGGCCGAACATTCGCGGGAGGAGTTAGACGGTGCTCGCGATAGGCTTGTGGAACTCCGGAATCACAGGTCTAGCGATGAGATGGATGAGACGGGGACAAACCATCAAGAAGATTCAGAACCAATGACTCGGCCAATGACTCCTCCGTCATCGCCAACCCCGCCCATGACCAACCCCGCCCCGATCCAAATGCTAGCGCACTCCAGGCCCCTCTTCGGTGGGCGCACGCAATCAGGCTCTTTCATATCAGCCATCAGCAAGCGCCCGACTCCTGCGCCCAGCTCTCCGGGCGGCAGCGACTATGATGTGTTCGGGGCTGATCCGGGCCCGGGACCACAGACCGAGGATGGTGGCGATGAGGAATACATGCTCGTCACCCCAGAGCCTACACCGTCGCGCGATAGCCAAGCTGTTGTACAGCTCAGGGAGGAAATAGAACAGCTTAGAGAGGAGGTGGAAACCTACAAATCGGCGGCCAAACAGGTCCAGACGCAATCTGCCCTAGATAAGGACGCGCTCATAGCCCAGGTATACAGCTACTCATTATTCTCGAGAGCATGAGTCTAAAATGGCTGTAATTTCAATTCTAGACGACTGCACTGGATGCCCTACGCGCCACTCACCTGGCCGCTGTGGCCAGCCACGATGCCCACGTCACCACCTCCGGCGAGAAAGACGAATTGCTAATTCTGCGGGATTCCGAGCTGCACGAGGCGCGTGGTACTGTGGATTTTCTCCAGCTAGCTGCGGTGGGCGCTGCAAACGAGATGGCCTCTCTCCAGGACGAACTTGAGAGGACCCGGGTGGGTGCATCTGAGACCCATGCTGCGTTACTCGAAAAGCAAGTCCAAATCGAACAGCTAAACAGCGATCTTCTTCGTGGGCAGTTGGCTGAACAGGACCTGAGGGCAACTCTGTTTGACAAAGAGGCAGAGCTAGGCCGACGGCGCGACGAGCGCACATCCCGCGAGGCGGAGTCAACTGCCTTACAGTCTACGGTTACAAGGCTCGAGATTGAGTTGGCCGCAGTGAATCAACTGCTTCAATCTAGGGTGTCGGATCTTGTGAATCAGAATTCTGCCCTGGAACGCAGGATTGGAGAAGCCGCCGTATCATTTAACGAGCAGATCCAAGCCAGAGACGATGCGTTGAGTGCCGAACGCGGTGTCAACAATGATACAATAAACGGGCTCCGTGCCGAACTCGCTGAGGCAGCGGCTCTCACAAACCGTTTGACGGTGGAAGTGGACGAGAGCAGGAAGGCGCTGCAACTGTTTGAAGACGATGCACTGGCGACCGCAGGAGAGCTTCACAGCGCTCTGAACAGGAGCAGCGCCAAGCTTGCGGCCCATATCGCAAGCATCGCATCTCTGGAGAATAATCTGACCAAACAGAAAGCAGCGGCCGATGAAGAGCTGCGCGCTGCCAAGGCAACCCACGACGGCCTCGTGGAACGTTCACGCGCGGCGGATGACGATCTCGGTCAAGCTCAGGCTACCCTGAATGCCGAGGCGGCTCGGGCAGCAGCGCTGGAGAACGAGGTGGCCAACCTTGTGGGACGTGCGCAACAATCGGAGGAAGTAGTTGCAGCGCTTGTGGAGGCGAGGAGGGCAGATGAGAATGTCATTGAGGGTCTCAAGTCTGGGTTTGAGAAGCTTCGCCAGGTACAGCTAGAGTCCCTAAACGAGTTCAGCGACAAGGTCGGTCACTTCTCTGCTTATCTCAAATTTTGGGGTCGTCGTGGCTAATTAGGACTTGGCGTAGATCGCATCTGCGCATCCCTTTGAGGTTTCCGGTTCCCGGTCATTGGCGGGGCGGGGCGGCGGTCAGATGTCCCAGTTACGCTGCGACGGTCGTGAAATTTGATAGGTGTTGCCGCGCCCAGGCATCATTAACAGCGCATAAATCTATGGTACGCTTGATGTATGACTTTGTATTGAAATCAGTCCTCCCAAGCTTTACGGTTTTAGAGTGCCTTTAGGCTCTGCTGGGCCAGGGCTGTTGCGACGATCAGGTGAAACGGACGAACCTATCGTCGCGTCATCCACCCGTTCCAAAATCGAGGTGCACATGCAACCACGGGACACCGCTTGAATTATGGACGCTGGAATGGCCCGCTTCAGGTCTTGCCAGAAGTGACGGCGATTGCCGTTTCTCCGTCAATTATGGACCCTAAAGCAGGCCTTCCATCATTCGAGTAGGCTGAACACTCACGCCGATATCAACTTAAGTCCATGCCCAGGATGAGAGACGACGGACTTAACGCTAAAGTTTAAATTTCGGGCGTCATCGACATGCTTGCGGTCGTTGGCAGACTGTGTGGGGTAAGTTTGGGGACAGTTTGGGGACGTGCCTGGACGCGTCGAAGGGCCATACACAAATACCCATGCTACCGTAACGGACAATTTCCATGCCATCCGCCCACGTTTCCCAAGAGAGCATCTTCACCCAGCAGCAACCCAGCAGCAACTCAGTACTCTAGTGCTGACGATCTTCCGGGCCGGACATCAACACGCGGATCTGCAACAGACAAGGATGGTAGACTGAAAAGAGCTAGCTGTGTGTTTCCAACACAAGTAACTCGACGATCACATGTCATGTCATATCTCCTCATCATTGCGATAACATTCAAATGGCTCTACTCCAACGGGAAAACTTCGAGGCAAATCCGATTCAACGGCCTGAAATCGGATAAACAACGCCCGTTTTTCGGCCCCATGGTTTCAGTCTGGCCCCAACAGCACACGTTGCGTCGGTTTGATGTGGAGGCGTAGGGGCGAGTCCCTGACAGTGAGAGATCGAGATGCCTCCGTCAATATTAATCATTCTTCTATATTCCGCTGGAGATTGGCGATGACATCCACAGGTGCCCATTGGTAAGTATTTGTCCAAAAAATTGTAGCCTCGATTAGTGACGTTGCTTGCGGAGAAATCCGAGTTCTCTTGCCTTTCTTATCATCGCCACCATGTTGGTGGCCAGGAAGGTTTGAACATTTAAGGTGATGCTGGCCAATGAGATGTGGGCCGACGAGCTCCAGATGCTGTCAAGATTCTTAATAAGATGCCAGTGAACTTGTGCCTCGTAGATTCCCGGGTTCGCTCAACGAGCCATTGCCGTATCAGTTGGCATCGGCCGCAACTCAATGCCGACGGCAGCCTACGGCAGCAAAGATGAGGATCAACAGGGATCATCGCCCGATCGCGATCTGAAGGTAAAAACGCCACCCCGCGGGAGCGACATATGTGGTATGAAGACTTGTTTTTGTGGCTCTGCACGGCTCTGCTGGAGGATTCCTTGCTTATCGATCTGGCAGGGAGGTAGCAGGCAGGTCATAATCTCGGAACTTGGTACATCTCTAAAACCTTCAACACGTGCACAAGTGTCATGCCCAGGCTTGACTCAAAGGCTGGTCTTACAAGTACTAGTCTGGAACAACCCTTACTAGGAAACCTATATGTTGCTCAGGTCGATAACACATGTCTCACAAATATCCTCGCAACCGCTGTTATCCAGACTTGTGGAGGGGTATCCACTTGTTTATAAGCAATTCCCCTCGGTAAATCCCCGAGGAGCGGACCCGCGCTGATGTCTCTGTTCAGCTAGTTGTAACAATGGCATGACCATGATCTACATGTGCGAATACGGTCATTGATACGGCATTGTGCATGCACATTACTGACCTGTTTACAGGGTCTGCCGTACTTAGCAGGTACACCTTGACAGCATCCAATTCCGCTTTATCGGATTTTCGCGAAAATTCTTGGCGAAAGAAATTCCAACATAATTCCAACATGTTAATACCAGATCTCCGTTCCTTTCCTATTGGTCAGCAGTGTCTGCGCTATCGATGGAATCCTGCTGTACTTATCTATTGCGGACTCATCAGTCATATAGATCCTGCCATCTCGATCGGAACACAAAGAGGGCCCTGCATCTGAATCTATCGTGACATGCGCGTGGGCACGGACGGAACCTTCTTCAGAAGGAAGCCGAACTCGTGCCTTAACCGCTGCATGCCAAATGCGTATTGCCTTTTCGAACCGCGCGATTATGCGAAACCGCATATACTGATAGCTTCCCGGATAGGGTTGTCCGGTTACCTGCGTGATCGCTCAAAGAGGCGCCACTTATGAGAAAACTCTCTTTCCTTTAAACACATCACCGCTCTCCTAGGACGTATACGCGACTTACAATGGCTCTCCGTCTCCCAACCCACCTTGAGTCACTCATACCGCCACCATCCGAGCAACTACCTCTATCCCGGCCGTATCGGGGGACCTTCACCGTCAACGGCGTCTCCGATGGCTCTGCCAAACAGTCGAGTCAGAATATTCGAATAACCGCTGTGGAAATTGCGGGAGAAAAGTGCGTGCTATCTTCAAGGCTTTTGCTCTGTATCTTATGGGCGCTTTTCTCTCACCAGCCGTGTCGATCTATGGCCAACGCAGTTATTCGTGTACATGACGCGAGACCGCTCCACGCTGAGCACCTTTCGGAGTTGGGTCAAGCGACATGCGCCCCCCGTGTGCACGTTCATGCCCGACCGGATCCGCGATCCGCATTCCAGCGCGGTCAATCAGAAGAATTTTGGTTCTTTGTCCCGGATATTACTTTTGAATCAAACGGTAAGTCCCATTCAATTACCTTTATCTTTGGTCAGCATGTTGATGGCAAACATTCCAGGTGGCGATCGCGCCGTGGAACCCTGGCGATGGGCTTCCAGGAGGCGGGATAGTGCTATACCCTAGCCAGAACTCCAGCAACCTGCTGTTCGGCGCCGTCTTTTTGGCCGCACAGCTACCTGACTTCCTGACGATATCGCGTCATGCTTCATATGCCCCATTGCCCACTCTTCAGTCACCGCGCCAGCCTGCATACTATCCAGCGCTCTCTCAATACAACTCATCCTATGCGTCAACTCAATATGACCCTTCCTCAGGTTATCCCACATCCGGCTACCCCTCCCCCTCATCAGGAAGCAGCCCACTGAATTACTCATACACCATACCACGCTTGGTTCCAGACGGCTCTCTTCCCTCGCCAACGACGATGCCACACTATGCATGGTCGAATTATACAGACCCAGACGAGGAAAGCATGTAAAACTCCATACCACGCCTGGTTCCAAACGGCTCGTTCCCCTCGCCGACGACGATGCCATATTATGCATGGTCGAGTTAGACAGACCCAGGCGAGGAGAGCATATAAACGAAGGCTCCGAATTCTAGATCGGATACGCACGGTCCCTCATACCCAAACCGTACTGCCCATTTCACAGCCGCTACGTGCGCTAGTTGGCGCTTGCCACCACCATATACTAGGTCGATTAATTCGTACATATTGCGAGTCTCGGTCAATTTCTTAACAATTCCTATCGCTGACTTTGCGCTTCTACAGAATGTTCTTTTGGGTTGTATATCTCGTCGATACCACATGCTAGGCAGACCTCCAAGCTATTTGTACCATAATTTTAATATAAAGTCCAACGTGCCAAGTTCTCCTTGCAGGCCCAGCCATCCGGTATCCTACAGCTCCACAATAAAGTTCATGCGCATGCACCACGAGACAAGGTCGTAGCTGAACTCGTCGCCAGATAAATCAGTCAGCGGGCCGTGGAAAACGGTGGTGGCAATCACACGGCCACATGAGGCAACCGTCCCGCCGCGGCCCTCAGGAGCCCTCAGGGTGTCATTATGTGAAACTTGGGAAACCTTCATTTGGAATGATTTGCAAGCGCACATCAATTACGGAGTGCTACATTTAGGTTTAACTGGCCAGGGTCCCGGACCTCCTCAGCGCTCAGCGCTCAGCACGGAAGACGCCGTCCGACACTCCAACAATAGCTCTTGGACAGCGGTCAGAAAAGTCGACGAGTTTCCTGGTCTATGTAACTAACAGTGACACCTACGCCTTGGTCCGTTCTTATTTTTGTATGACAGGATGGTCTGTCGCAGACGCATGGCACTGTCAGGTTGCTGCCAGGAAACGCAGAAAACATCAAGCGCCTTCAGCGCCTAAATCCAGTTGCCAGCATCTACGATTCCGCTTCACACGGAACCGCTACTTAGCTACAACCGCACAAGTGGCCGGTCAGCTTAATGTTTTGTGCGGGGTATATGTAGAACCGCACCCCATATGATTACAGCCACAGGCGTACATAAAAAATTATGACAATAAACAAGACGGCGAATGAATTGGAAAAGCAAGCGAGATCGGGTCAGGGAAGGAAAATATATCGTCATGAGGCCGTGACCCGATTTACGGATCCTCATCAATCGCGACAAGCTTTTGCCTCTTCGGCGGTGACTGCGACTCATTTCCTTCATCGCCAGCATCAGTTGGACGATTGGTAGCCTCCGATCCAAACCGCGTACCCTTCTTCCGTTTGCCCTTGCCCGTCTCAAGCCTTTCCTCTGTTGCCATATGCACATCCTTATCTTCGCCTTCGAGTTTGGCGGTTGGCTCCACTACCTCGAATTTCAGGGAGGTTCCAGCACCATGCTTGCCTTTCCTTGTTGCCTTGGCCTTCTTCTCCGGTTTGGGCGAAGGCACGAATCCTTTGTCGTGCTTCACAGCCCACTCGATTTCGATGATCCTGAAATAATCAATCCCAACGTAAAGTTAGGAATGGCAGAGAATGAATATTCGTCAGAATTTTTTACTCGAGATGTTGAGCAGAAAGACATGAACGACGAAAAGTATCCACCTCTCTTTCAGCTTGGTATTATCTGGGACGTAGCTCTCCGCTTTGCGGTAGAGATCCAGCGCAACTTGCAAATCACCCCTGCTCGGAATGTTAGCCAAGTCCTGTAACAGATGGTGGAATTGAGAGTACTTTTCAGAGTGCGCACGCGCTAGTGCCACATATGCCCGGCCCGTCTTTTTCTTCGAGACAGGAGATAAGACATCGGCGAGCTGTGTCTCCTTATTTCCTCGTTCACTGCCTTGGCATAAGCATATGGTGGATAATGAGACGCGCAAATGTACTCACAACTTTTGCTCAAGCTCCTGCAAACGAGAATTAAGTTCGTCATCCAAATCACGATGGCGTTTGAGAAGAGGCGTCAATACGCCGGAGGGTAGAGTATGGGCTGAGGACTGTTCTGTAGTCGAGGAGCCCAGAATAGAAGTCTCTGCTCGCTGAGATTGCTCTTTAGCCCGCTTTGCATCTTCTTCCAGTGCCCTCTCTTTCTCGCGCTCCTCCAGCCTTCTCGCCACTTCCATCTCGACGGCCTTTGAGATCTGTGCTCAAATGCTCAGGTCAATGTTCAAAGTCACGAAGAAAGCAAAACATCGTACCCGCTCGTCAATCTCCTTATCTGTGAGGCCCATAGTCATGCTGCTGCTCTTCTCATCATACCCGGCATGGCTCATTCTCCCCTTGGCGCCACCACCAACGGCGAAAGGCTGATATCCCATACCATTCCCGCCTGCGCCATAGATCGACATCCGAGGGACTCGAGAGCCTCGGGGATTCGGCATGATTGAGGGACGCCCGCACATAATCGAAGTTGGTTGGAGGACCGCCGGGGCAAGTTTTGGAGGGGGTGGTTGAATGGCTGCGAAATGGGGTTTGGGTTGAACACGGTTGTCTGCCAGACAGTCAGTCAGTTAGGCGGACGGAAGAAAGCTTTCAAAGAGGACTACGCACCACGCTCATTAACAACTGGCTTGTTCTCGACATTCTTCGTGCGGACCGCGAAGCTGGATCGAGGAACGTTAGTATTATAGAACCGATGAGTGCGTCGAACAATACACTTACTTCAGCGTATTAAGAGTATCTTGCCTAAACTTCACCCCTGGGGCTAAATTACATATTAACATACATACGGAGTTACCGCCGAGAGCATCTTGAAGAATGCGCGTGAGCTTCGAATTGCGGTAGGGGATTCGGGACTATGCGCGGTCAGTGAGATAAAGATAGTGACCAAGCATGTCACGCACTGCGTTTTGGTTGAGTGCGTGTACCACCTGACCTAGCACGCTCAGGGACTTGTTGATTGCGGCGGACTCAGCCATGCGAGAGGCGTCATTGCCTGTCAACTGGTGAAGTCCCTTTAGTTTCGAGAGAAAGGCATCAGCATTGCGTATTTTCACACCTTGTTGTTCTCTGATCCAGCTAAATCCACCAGGTTGATCTTGCCTGTCAGAGCTGTATGGGTCAAGCATCAGTTGAGCTATTCGCCACTTGAACATTTATGACCACGCACTCTTATCGCTCTGCGAATCAGACATAATAACATTGATAGTAAGCACAGCATGCGATCGCGAAGAAGCGTGGTTTAGGTTGGTTGAGCCAGTCGAGCGATGTTTCGTGGCCCGACTAACGACGGCTGGGTGAGTGGTGCGCTACGAGTGGCCTAATAGAACTCACGCATAAAGAGCATCGAATTCTTCGACAGAGTTGATGGGGATGTGTGAAAGGTTGGCGACGAAGACTTGACCTCGGTCATTCTCACGAACTGGGAGCTTGGGGGCCTATCGATGCATGTTAGGATGCTGTCGGTGGTGTGAGAGTTGTCTCACGTACATTGTCCCGGGTTACTAACAAGTCATAAACATCATCCTTGTATATCTCCATATACGAAACGGAAAGTGTTGCGGTGTATCGCCGCAGCTGTGCTTGTTTCAAGAACATGGTCTGGGCAAGTTAGCTGGACCTGCCGGGACAAGATAGGGGATAACATACTCGAACGACACGCGGAATAACGCCGGGGTCCGTCTTGGTACCTTGCATTGTGTGGGTCTTGCCTGATGATGTGACGCCGTATGCGAAGATAGTTACTGTCTGACCACTGAATGAGAGTCGATCCTACAAGACTCGAGCAGATAACACGACTCACCACTCCACTGTAGACTATGTCGATCATTGGTTGAACGTCGTTTTCGAAAATTTCTTCTTGAGTAGAGGATTCGCCATAGCAGGAAGTGAACCTGGCAGCACATGAGTTACAACTGCGCCGATTGACACAACCTATCACAACGTACGGGAATTTGAAGACCTGGCTAGGATTATGGGGGTTGGTCACAGAGATAGCACTGCTACTGCTGCTTCCACTTGAGCTGGGGTCCGATGAAGATGTGGAAGCGGCATGTTGAATGGTTATTGAACCGTCGTCAATTTCGCCGTTGATTCTAGGTCGTAGACGGGCCGCGATCTTGACTTTGTGGCCAGACATATTAGATTTAGTGTATCTGGGGGAGCAGCAAGCTCTCTGTTGGCGGTGGGGTCGAGATAACGTAGAGAGTCGCGAGGATGGAAGGCAAGGAGACGAGGAAGCAATACTAGTTTAACTTTCAACCCAAGTCGCGTCGGTCACGGGCCCGCATAGGCCCCGAAATGCCGTTGGGGCATGGCAACGCCTCACATGTCTCACAAGTTCCGTAAATAGGCACCCAGGTCAAATCGACGCGGAAAGTGGTATTGCGTTCGTTTTGTCTTCGACACGTCGTTCAACGTCGGTGTTAGCTAAAGTGTGTAGATGGATATTTCATATAATATTATATTAGTACGTGTAAGCAAAAATTAAGTGTAAAAACGAATTATGTAGTGAGATATAAGGAGATTAGTGGGAGACATGCCTAACCGGAAGCCATCCGACTGTGCTTAATCTGTCGTCTTCGCATCGAGTTTCTCTGCAGCCACGTCGACTTTTGAAATATAGCTGATAATGAAAATCCACTATGTACAATTCTTTATTTCGATGTTTTAAGTCTACTTTTACACTGGTTTGAGCCGTCAAAGGAGAAATCAAAAATTCTACACAGTAGAATTTCATTACAGTGTTGTTGGCTGCACATTTTACACTCAAACTTAACAACCAAAGTGAGCAGGGAATGCTGCAAAATTTACGATGTTTTGATACCATTTTGTAATATGGGCGCCTATTCGCGGAATTTGTGAGGCGTTGCCCTACCCCCAAAACAGGTCAAACCAGCACAAATTTAAAGCCTGCACCATCCATCGAATATATTATTAAAAGTACATAGCAGGTCATCTACTTGTTGAGAAATTTCTCGCAAGAAGAAGTACAAGAGCGCACAGACTACTCCGAGTCCGAGCTGTGCGGCGGATCTTCTTCCTCATCGCTGCCCTCATGATGATGATTCGGGTTTGCCACCAAAAAATCCTCATTTCCCCCTTGTCGCGTGTCTAAAATTTCCAGTGGTGAGAATCCTGTCCTATCCAGCGATGAAGTAGAAGACAATCACCTTTGTCTCTTCGTGAATCCTCGTAATCTCTCTCCAGCTCCTCTGCAATGGCCTCTTGTGCAGAAGTAACCTCCTCGGCACTTTTGCATGCCTTGTATCGTTCCAAATACACCCTGTTCACTTATTGAATACCGCTGGGACGAATGAATAATGAACCACGCTACCGATTGACTTTCCAGAACGCCGCGCCCCACCCAAAGCACCCAAGCAGCCGCTCCGCGTACGAGTCAAACCCGGTGATGTAGAAAGCAGCGGCGAGAGCTTCGACGCAATTCAGCCTCCACGGCTTTCCGTAGTTCGTAGGATTTGTCGCAATCAGGTAAGGCACTGAGATAGCGTTTGATTAGCGAGATTTTTTTACAGCGCACACGAGGTATTCACGAAGACGCTCGTGGGGGCTTGCGATCTTGGAAAATGGCACGTCATCCAGTCGGGCCCAAGAACATTCCACGACGGCCAGGCCGTATTCCAGAACCAGGTCATAATCAGCTGGGCTGATGACTTGGGTTCCCTTCGGCCTAAAAGAAGTGATGAATAGGTTTAGCATTTTGTAGACTTGCGTGTGGTGGCGGGAGTGCCGGGGGATGGTATGCGTTACACCACCCTGCGCACTCCGCTTAGGACGCGACATTCACTTGGGATAATGATGCTCACGAGACGACGATGCCTCTGAAACGCGATCCGACTTTCAACTCTTTAATCAGACCAAGGCGAGACAGCTTTTTCCCAGAGCAGCGTCGAGGGTCACAATGATCGAAATCCTTGACAAGTGTTTCGATTGAAGTGGTGTTTTCAATCATGATGTCGGCCTTTACTCACCCACATCGCAACTGGGACTTCTATCGTGACGAGTTTTTCAGCTATAAAGACAGCGTTAGCAAATATGATTGACAGTGAGAGACAAGAACGCACAAGAACTGTCAGTCTCTTCATCTTCACCGTCTGCTTCGTCCACGGCACTCTCTGGCCGTCGGCTATCATCCAGAGGTAGGTTTTGTCCGCGTCCGCGCCCGCCTCTAGAGCCACCTCTGGCAGATGATTTCCCTCGCGTCCTTGGCTTGTCACTTCTTGAAGATGTAGAGGGCAAGGATCCGTTCTTTTTTCCCATGATCGACGTGCAAGTAAGAGATGTGATCGAATCGGATGCTTTCCTCCTAAGTAGCACCTTGGGGTCCACAAACAATCCACTAATGCAAATATTACAGGTATCAATATGCGTACATAAATTATCGAAAATGTGGTGTACACCAGGTAAATCATACTCCGCGTGCCCTCGCAAGCACTGCAGCCACCAGCCCTGACACATCATTCGTCAATACATGCAAATCGACCACCTCTGCCACATCAATATCATCAAAGCCTTCCACCTCGGCAGAGGCGAGTTGGCGCGTGTTAGGCACAAAGACCAGGCTAATGGTGAGCTCGCGTGAAGGGGTCACACGATATGTGAGCACGAGGGAGTTTTCGGAGGGGGAGTGGTGTGAGATAAGAGAGAATAAAGCCCGGTGAAGGTCCAGCGAGGCGGTGAACCTGTCGTACTTTGGTGAGCATTGAGAGGAGGGCGATGATATGGAGGGCTTACCAGTCGTAGAGAGCCACGGCGACCCCGTCGTCGATCTGGACGTCGTCTCTTTTCACCTCCTTCTCCACTTCAGCCCGCTTGATGCGCAGCCTGTCAACCTCCTTCGCGTTCTCCTTGACCGTCTCCTTCACAGTCGCCACGCTGTTGCTGATCTCCTGGATTGTCTCATCGTATTCTTGCATCCGCGCGATCTGCTGGTCGAGCTGCTCCGTCGCTGCAGAGATGGTGAGTCGAGGGGCAGGGTGTGCTTGACGTAATCTACTGAGGGCCAGACGGGCATCAAGAATTTGCTGGGAAAGGGAGGCCTCGGCGGTCAATGCCTTTGCCTTATTGTAATCTCCGCATTTGTGAGCAAGAAGAATGTCATCAAGTTAAATGTATTGCAAACATACCTTGTTCCACGAGAGGGGCAAGCGTTCGTATATCTTCTTGTTTTTGGGTGAGCTTCCCTTTCCCTTCCTTGAGATTCGCTTTCTTCAGCGTATTGTTCGTCCTCAGCTGTTCATTCGTGGCAGCCGTAATGAGAGGTGCGTCGTCGATGTCGCTAACAATGGTTTTGATGTACTTGTCTTTGGCGTTCTGCTCCAGATACTGGAACTTCAGTTTACGGAGGAAGAACTAAATGTGCTTCCAAGTTAGCAATGAACAATGGTAATTGAAATATTGACGCACAATTTGAGCAGCTACATCATTTGCCACGAATTCGGGATCCCGCAATGTCTCATCTGCAGTTTCTTCCTGTCCTTCAAGTTTGTGCGCCTTGAATCGATCACGGTCTGCTACTATTCGAAGTGGTGCATCCTTTAGAGAATTCTGAAAGGCCCGGCTAGCCTCCATATTCGTGTTGAGGTTCTGTTCGATTTCCATAGCAGGCTGCGAGAAGGATGGGGTGGTGAGAGATCGGTTGTTGACAAACGACGCGACGCGATTCACACTGAAAGTCACGTGTATGTAGAGCGTGGGAAGAGAATATGACCTGCAATATTGATTGCAGCTTAGGGGCCAGTCCACCCTCTGCCGCCATGTCTGAAACTTCGTTCGGCGCAGTGGTTCCACTCGTAATGCGGCGAGCCACGCTATCTGACGTGGAAACCATCGCCGCCATAGAGAACAAGATGTTCTATACCGGTGGTGGCCGTGTCAAGTTTCTTGACCTCCAAGTGAAAGTTCGTGCTCTGCTCTTTCAAAGCGGCTAACGGCCTTTGACATACATTATTTAGAACACTACGGAATCCGTGAACTGCGCTGAGCAGATGGTGCTTGTTGTGCTCCAGGGCGACCTTGTCATATCCTATGCGATCTGGGAACGATGGTCAAAGGCGAATGGCTATTGGAAAGGCCAAAAGACAATATACCCGCTCGAGCTAGATCGTGAGCCGGCCCATCTCGACGGATCCGTGATTTTTAGCTGAGTATACACTTGTAGACAAACGAAATCGCTTCGATGAATTCCACAAGCTATCCTTAGTGCCCGACACAGCGACGCTCGCAGATCAATGGCGAGCGCATTCATACGCTTGTCACTCTACCATCAGAGATCACTTCGCGGGCCCGAATGCAGAGTGCTACTACCTCCACCGCCTCGTCACGCATCGCGACTATGGGGCTTTGGGCGCGGGATCCATGCTTGTTCAATGGGGCGTGGACCGTGCCAACATGGAAGGTGTGGTTTATGGATGCGAAAGCACCACGATAGGATTTGGATTTTACAAGCGGTTTGGTATGAACAATGTGGGGGGTGGAGGTGAATGGATTATGCGGTCAACCTTGGCTCCGGCTGTCGTTTTGGAAGATGTGGTCGTTGGGTTGGATTTGGCCCCTACGTTTGTCGTTTCTGAGGTGGCAGTGGCAGACTCGAAGGTCAGACTCATTGAAGTGTGAAGCTGGTAAGCATGATTTGGGTTTGGGTCAAGATCACGATATGGTTATGACGCTACTGCGCAGTTAGTCGAACGACTGCCGGTGGGCACTTTATCCGCATGGCGAGACCTTTTGCCTATGAAGACATAAGATGCACATTTATCTCCCTACGAGGTGATTCAATCTTGTTCCCCAGCGGTGACAAATTTACTAAGGCATATTTCCAAGTCCCTTTGTGTTTGCACTGGTGGCTTCGTGCTCTTACAATCAAGTTGGTTTTATGATGAGCCCCTTACTGTGGTCTGCAGCTTTCAGGAAATGAATTACCATGGGAAGTTGGTGTCGCAAATCAACCATTTGCTTCCTCGCCACGTTCTTCACACCTGAACATCGGCATTCACATGCAAGAGAAAATTTGACATACTCCCAGGGAAAATAAACCCATAATGGCTACACTTGTCTGCGTAAGGTGAGTTGCAGCCCCCCGCATATTCCCCGCTTCCTTTGGAGATCGGAGCATGGCTTCGACACATGAACTGGCACCATCTGTGGTGCCAGCGGTATCTAACACATTCGTATCTCCACGACCGATGGTCCTGGAATATTTCGGGCCATGCTTCCTATCGATTGCGTGCTGATATATTTTTTAATGTGGAACAAGCCGACAGCCAAGTGACGCAGCTAAAGCCTGAATCTGCGCATCTACCAGCCGGGTATGCTCCCTTGTCATGCTTATCGCGAACTATGCTCTAGGCTGTCGTCCTTGGTCTTCTATCGCCGTCCAAGCCGAACATGCAGTGCCCGGTATTTGGTCTTCACAACACTCCGTATGGCCAACGTTTCTTATCATGCGTGGAAGGCTCTTGTGCAGGTGATTATGCACGCGTGGTTACCGCTATCTTGGGGCGTCAGGAGAGTGGCTAAATTCTGCGATCTAGGGCTGCTGAAATACAGTATGATACTTTCTCAGTCTGAGGGTGTTACGCGGATCAAGTCGCGTCATTCGAAGCAGCTCACATTGAATTCCACTCACTGCCTAGATCGCAAACCTTCTGATTATTCGGTGGCAGCATCCATGGTTACCCCTTTCGACGATGCCAGGTGCTTTTCAAGATGTGGCATCGGCATCTTCGGGTTGCCTCGGGTCACTGAGCGCTCAATCGCAAAGCTTGTTCCATCGATTAGATCAAGCAAACTGCCGCAGTATATGCGTGTTACAGCACATCCCAACAGGAGGCACTGTCCTTAATTATAAGTTAGAACCCTTAAAAGTCTGAAAAGGCTACATACTTACTCCCGATTGAGCTCGAGGCCTCAATGCCAGGGCCACGTTTATCAGGGCCGTCGAAGATCAAGACGCCAGTTACTCCCACCAATGTCACAACAGTGGGAGATCAAAAGCATGCATCCTGCATACTTTCGCGGGAAGGCCCACCCAATGATAGTCCGACGTTTAAGATCTCGGGATATTCCTATTCATAATAACCTGCCCGGAGCGTTCCTCAGGGTCGTTGAAGATCAAGACGTCACTTTTTGGCAGCAATGTTGCCTAATGTTGCTGTATGATTGAATTCTTTCGCGGGAAGGTCCCCTTAATGCTAGTCTGACGTTGAAGGTCTCGGGATGTTCCCATCTAATATAGCCTGTACGGATATCCCGAGAGTCGAGTGGAGTTGGATTGGAGTGAGATAATATAGCTTTCCAGACACATGTTTCGTTGCATCAAGGGAATAAGCTATCTTAGCGTTCTAGAGTATACGAGTAACGCTATGATGCCTTGCATGGTGGCCTTTATTCCTTCCTGAACGTGGGGTATCTCTGATGGCATTCCCATATGTGATAGCTGCCTGTCCCGCAGTATCCCGCCCATCATGTACACAAGAAAGCTAAATTATCTGCCATGATTAACTTTGCATCATGAGCTCTGTAAGGTAAACTTGTTAGGGCGCCTGAAGTAGGAAGCGGGATAATGTCGGAAACCAACGGTAGCTGGATGCGACGGATCAGTACCAGGCGAAGTTCGCCGATACTTCTGCAATGACGGCTTTGATATCGAATCAGACCAAAGCAAAGAAAGGAGATCAGGTGTAGAGCAGTGCCGCATTGCTAGTGAATATGCTTGAAGAATGGAAAAGCCGTGTCGGGTTCCAGCTTAAAAGGGTTTGAACCTCCCGACGAAATTGCCGAGAATGGGTAAACCTCACCCGAATGCCAAGCAGCATTGTGTTAGAAACTGCGCTGTAGAGGTAGGAGCGAGACTGCGGGAGATAAAGGACGCACACAACAGCCGGTTGATATCATGAGAGAAAAGAGTGGTCGTGTTATGTTCATCCACACGGGTGCCTGCTTGTAGATAAAGCAAAGAATAATCGAAAGGGTGCACGGAGTTGCCACAATCACACGCAGCCTCCCCAGAATTCCGAGCAACTTGACCAGAGCTTGGCACTGTCAAGCACAATGTAGAGAGAGAGGGGCCTATAGACTATCCGAGATGTGGCGCGCAGAGATATAGATATCGTGTTTTCAGGTGTAAATGTGTGTGCCCCCGTGTTGTTTTGGTACAGGTCCATGTCTATTGTTACTTTTAAGAATGAGTGAAGAAGGTGCAAGGATTCAGGAATAGCCATAACCATACGCCAAGTCCCAAAGATCCAGAGTAGTTTCGGCCGAGAGGCTACAGCACTCTGATCAGCACTGAGCCGCCCCAGGCCGGGTCACTTTTATTGGTGCTAGCCCCACGCCATCGTCGATGCTGCAAAACGCCGCTTACAAAAGGGTGGACGGGGCCGTTTGGAATTCTCAAATGGCTTGAATTGATCTTCACTCAACGTTGTTCGCAGGGGCCGTTACATGGGGTGGGTCTCCTGGTCCCCGTCCATCTTTTAAGATAAAATCGTTTATTTCCTGGTCGCGACCCATCCTATCAGCACGCCGGCTAAACCAACAGACCCCCATGCCCTCAGCATGCTAGACGCTGCGTCCCACCATGGGGCCGATAACCTGGAGGATTGCGCCGGTAGTCGTTCATCAGTCGAGTCCAGTTCCTTCATTTTCTCTGGAGGAATGTCGTCGTCGGAAGCATCTTGAAGAGAAGAGGATTTAAAAGGCTCGGCAGAAGGCGGAAGAACTTCGACCTGCGCAACGCCCCCAAAGAAGTCTGTAATGAGCGCCTTGTTCAGCGGTCGTGAAAAGGAGTCTGATCGGACACCGGCATGCGAGTAGATCTTGTCAAAGTCGTACGAGTTGAACTGCAGATGCGTAAGTTAATGGTGCAGACATAAAGTATCATATATGACACACCAAATCTTGCATGGATGTTTGCGAGGTCTTGTTGATCCCTTCCATGAACTCAAGCACGTAGTGAGTGAAACTGTCAATTACAGCAACGCCGATATCGTTGTCATTTTCGTGCTTCATCCATTATTTGAGTGGCAAGTCCGACAGAGGAGTACTGAGAGGAGGCGCACCGAGTATGAGTTCTCGCCAAGCTCGGACGATCCAGTAGCCAGGATGTTCGGAGAATAGAACTTGGAGTACATAGTGTTGGCTTGGCAAGTGTCAATCATGAAAAGTATCTCATTGTATCTGCAAGCGATCTTGAGTGAGCATGGAGCCGGGGGGCGTGGAAGTTAGCATACTGACCGCTTCTTCTGCCACATCTGCTCGAACGCGTCCGCAATATCAAACGCGCTAATCTCTTCATTATCCTGGAACTTTAGGAATTCATTCCCGCCATGCCCTGTCATGTACACGAAGACATTGGAGCGGTCATCTGTTAAGAGGCGCTTTGACCGTGGGACTGACTCCTCCATACGTCCTAGACATGCAGAGAAGATGTTAAGTTTCGTACATAGCGAAGAGAGAGCAAATGGCGTACCCGTCAACACGCGAATGAAGTTCTCAACAGTGACCTCGTAACCGCGATAGTCCACTTCAATGTTGTCACCATATAGATCCAGATGCCGCCCCGCATTAGCATATACGCTGCCCGCGAATTTGTTCCGAGAGTTACATGCCGCGTCGTCGGCCAGCATGAGGATGATGTTGGAGTCAGGGATGCCCAGGCGCTTCACGGTGCGATACCTGTGCCAATGTCAGGACAAGATTTGTAGCAAGATGGCATAACGAACATTCCGAGAGCATTCGCCATATGCTAAACAAACCAAGGGAATAAGAGCTAGATAGGTGGAGCTGAAGGCAAGAAACTCACTCTGTAGTTAAACCAGTATCGCGAAGCACAGACCAGAACTGCCCAGTTATTGGTGTGCGATGAGGACCCAGCGTTGGCCCCATCGCCCGAGCTCGGCTCTGAGAAGAATTGGCGGACGCGTTCCTCCTCATTCACATCTATCGCGGAGGCCCCGAACGTCCAGCTGGCGATACATAGGAGGAAAGTGGTGAGAGCGCGAAGCAAAAGCATTGCCCATCAGCGCTTAGTAAACGTGTGTGTAGAGTTTAAACGGTTCCTCTGCTCTTACCACCACCGCCGCGGTACAATGCTACCTGGTTTGTCCGTCCACTCGATTCACAAGGGGATATACTAACCATGATGGTACAGGCTTGGTTGCATATGGCGACGACTCCCAAAGCGATTCAGAGGACAAAACCATGTCTAATGCCATGAAAACCGATGTGAGACCCTGCTTCCCTCGACTCTGCTATGGCCATTTCCCTCTTTGTTGGCTATCTTTCTGTTTGGGATAGGATAAATCACTGAAGGCATCCCTTACTGGTCAATCAGAAGGTGAATCTCAACTTTATTTCGTGGTATTGGAATAAAGACTGACCGCGGCTAATACTGCAGCAGGACGACCGAAGAAATCACAAGTGATCATTCGAAGACCACCGCCGATGACAAGCCAACCACGCGCTTATGTATCAAAAGACATCGACGAGGACATGGCTACTATTTCCAATGCCGAGGCTTCTGGCTCATCTACCTCGACCGAAATACCACTTATTCCGGGTCAGGAACCTGCGACAAGCGAGATATTGCAGATAAGGGCTTTCCTGCAACCTCCATCAATTCCAGGAGTAGAAGATTGGGGCATTCCACCGGAGACCACTGAACCGTGTGACCCAGAAATCGAGGTAAAGCTAATTCTGCCTGGAGGTATCTCACCTTCTCATCCAATCCACAGGCGAAACTTGCACAATTTGCAGCCCTCAAACGAGATCCGCAACATCCAAAACATTTCAATGATTCCCTCATGTCAAATCGTTCCTTTAGGAACCCACATTTGTACGCCAAACTTGTCGAATTCGTAGATGTCGACGAGCGCACGACGAATTTCCCCATGGACATTTGGAATCCAGGCGACATGCGGCCGCAGTGGTTTGCTGAAGCAATCGGTACGTCTCATGTGGCCTTGCTGTCACAGATGTTCATGCATAGCCCATTTTTGTTCCACCTTCACGCTTTGGTCCCTTCACTCATTCGACCCCAACCCTAATCCTCCTGGAATATTGTATCACATCTCGTGCGCGAACCAACACTGTCGGCACCAATCTCACTTCCACCACACCACCTCCAAAGCCGAGCGGCAGAAGGCTCAGTCAGAACAGCACATAGCGAGTCAAACTCCGGGCAAGCGCAGTCGGGTCGAGTTTACCAAAGAATCTGCTTCTGCTGGAGGCAGGGAGTCTGGTCGAAAGAATAGACTCGATGATGGCGGGAAGCAGCAATCTTACATGTATGGCGAAGGCTCCAGCAAGGATAGCTATTCCAAGGATCGCAAAAAGACGCGTTGGGGTTAGCGACGAGTGTCGAACGGACCATAATGTTTCTAAAAAAACCGTAGATCTTGCTATTGTTATCTTGCTCTTCTCAGCGCTCATTCTTGAAGTTCATTCTCAATCTATTCTTGCATTTTGCAAACCGGCGTTGATCGCCACCCAATTGCCACCCGCTGTCGGCTACGCGATCAGACAACTGATCGACTTGCTCTAGACTTGCTCATATACTTTGACACTTCACTGTTGACCACAGCATGCTCGCCACTTGCTTCTTTTACATTTCCCTGCTCTCTTCCTAGAACCTCGTACCACTACCAAATACCCATAATCTGGCGTAATCATGTCGTACCAAGACGACCTGGATCCTGCCTCTGTTGGCCCCGAGTTTATCAAAGAAGGCGCAGACTGGCTGGCCATCTTCAACCCCAAAGTGCCCAGGCCAATGGATGTGACTTTGACCCGCAAGTTTGTCCATTCAAAGTGCGTATATCTTCGCGAATGGACTGGCCCAATCAGCTGATAGGGTGTCGCGCTTGAAGGGTTGTCTGCAGCGTCCGGCTCTCTGCTGACGCGTTGGCCCTAGCTGTGGGCTTAGATGGCTCGCTAGTGTATTACGATCTAAGCACTGAACAAAAGTTCACGTATGTAAACACACCTCTGGTCTTCCCGTATGTACCGACGACTGAGTACCATGCAGATTCCAGGTGAACGAGCCAGAGGACGATAAGCGAAACTACGTGCGCGGCGTTGCTTTCAGTCCCGATGGGAAATATCTCGCATCAGGATCAGAGGACCGTCTCGTCAGGGTATGTCAGTCTAGCCCACCCGCTCACTCTATACTTATTTACCTGGAACAGGTATGGGACTTGGAAACCAAATCCCTGCTGCACACTTTACACGGCCACAGAGGACAGGTATACGACCTCGTCTACTCCACCGACGGCAAGTTCCTTCTCTCCGCCTGCGGTGACCGCACTATCCGCGTCTGGGACGTCTCCATCGAATCCGCCGCCGAATCCATCGAAAGCGCGTGTCGCGTCCTCACCGATGGCACACCTGCCAGCTCTGACGTCGCCTTCACTAGTGTCTCTATCTCGCACGACGGGCACTTTGTCGCGGGCGGCTCACTGGACGGAGTCGTGCGCGTGTGGGACCTGTTGGCGATGCCGGAGGACATCGAAGAGTTGCAGGGCGCGAAGCTCGTTGCGCGGCTGAAGGGCCACGAGAAGAGCGTGTATAGTGTGAAATTCGTGAATGGTCTGAGCGCACCGGGCAAGGGAGAGGCACTTGTGACTGGGAGTCTGGATAGGACGCTCAGGCGATGGAATGTAGGGCCGTTCGAGGATGCGGCCGATGTGCGGGATGATACTTGCGTGAAGACGCTCGAGGGACACAGGGTGAGCAATTCACGCATGTACGATTTAATGTCTTCCTAACCAGCGACCAGGACTACATTCTTGCCACCTCGGCTATTCAAGAAGGCTTGCATTTCCGAGTTGCCTCCGCTTCGAGGGACGGCCAAGTCCGTGTGTGGGACCTGAAATCCGGACAGGTCCTCTTCCTCATTCAAGGTCACAAAAATGCCGGTACGCATAAATACGAATTCACTTCGTAGTAGCTCAAGCCTGACAAAAATCACAGTGACATCGCTCGATTTGAGCAAGGATGGCAAACAGCTGGTGACCGGAAGTGGAGATTGTGAAGTCCGCATCTGTTAGTCGCGAATCACGATCACCTTGATACCTTTCTGACAGATTTTTGCACAGGGCGCTATAACATTCATTGAACCGGATTATTGACAGCGGAAGTGTAAACGAGTTGTGGAATGGAATATATACCCACCATTTATATCGGGAAGTTTCCTTATCTCATTTTTAATGGGTTTTTGCTCGAATATCACCTGATCATGCATCTTATTATTAACCACCATGCCTGTCGCACCCCCCCGTTGCTTTGGGTGTTCATCCTTTTACGTGGCGTGCAAAATCATGATCTGCCACGGTGTTATGGTGATTCGTTGCCTCTGGCGCCAGCGAACTTATCCAGTATATCGGTCTCTAGTATAACTGCTTGAGGTCCTCATTCCAATCCCTCCTGTTTGTGCTCGTCGCCTGTCGCACACCTGCTTCACCGCCCAACAAGAATACTGTATCGTTACGATCTGAAGTTCGTCACCTGTCCCAAGGCCTTCTGAACTGAGCCTATTTCGTGTGACTATCACACGAAAATCTAGGCAATGAACATATTCTGTGAAAAAATTTCGCCCGAGCCTCGCCCGAGCCACCAAAAAGCCGCGCAGATTGCCATTTTTGATCTCGTTTTGAACCAGAGGCAAGTTCGTCCAATGTCACAAGCACATGTGAACATGTGAACTAACCAATTTCCTCGGTCACACGAAATCAGGCCGAACCTCAGATCGTAATGATACAGTATTACCTGGAAGGCTCAGCTCTTAGGGGAGGTCTAGACTGACAACACAGAAAAGCCTGCAACATAAGTACGACCAAACACCCCTAAAGCGTATATATTCCGTTGCTGAGGTTACCCCTAAAGTCTTAAGCTCTTGTTTCTGTACCCCTACTTGAACTCCTATCTTTAAAAATCGCCTATCATTATTGCCATGTCAAAGATGATGATCTCCCTCCCCATTGCTACAGAGAGCCTTTACATGCTTGGTTCATTCGCGGTTGGCAGCAGGCGACCAGAGATGTGGCTCGCGCCTCCCAAGGTCGAATCGACGTGTAAGTTGGTCATCTCTGCCCCTATTGCCACTGAGGACATCCCCCTTTTGCTAGAATCGTTTGCGGCCAGCAGCGAGACGTGGCTCGATAGGCCGATCTTCCAAACCAAGCTCCGCCAACGCAAGTCTTTCGGTCTTCGCTGCTTCCAAAATGCTCGCATCGGCAAGAAGGGGAAGGGCTTGGTCGCTACTTGCTCTACCTCACCTCCGCCCGATCGCGTACAGGTTTCGTCGTTCTTGGCGAAGCCCAAAATTGCATACTCCGATGACATTGATGTTTTAAACTCAATTGACAGCCCAGCTTCGTCGACCGACACCCTCGTCACTCCCTATGTGCCCCCAACCCCCCAAAAGCCCGGCTTTGTCGCGACTGTGATCAAGGCTATTCAAGGTGTTATCGACCCTGATAGTCTCATGGCAGATGAGTCGTTCTTCACCGATGGTCTGGATATCGAGATGGACTGAATGATGGTGCGTGTCCCAATTTCTACCTTCCTGAAGGCTGACCGCTTTTATTTGATACAGTGTGTAGGGCCTCAATTTAGGCCAACCATTGACTCAAAGCCAGGCGAGTTGTCGATCTAGCTTCAAAACGCTTTCAGTGAGGCTAACCTTTTCCTCAGTGTCATGTCTTTACATATAAACTCCGGGCGATCACCCAGGGCAGAGGGGCAAGGAACACTCGATCGAAAAGAATGCTTGGCCAGGCATAGTATCCCGGATGTATACCGCAGGTGAGCTATCGGTTCATATCAAACCCCGATATTCTGGGTAAAATTTCTCTAATGTTTGCGCCATTTGCAGGTACCTCAACAGCTTCGAATCATCGATCATCGGCAAAGGCAGAATGCGCGAATGGCTTAAACAGCCATTCAACATTGCTCGAATAATTTCGCGGTGTAGGGTTCCTTGGGGGCGCCTCCATGAGTTAAGCGAATGTTCTACTTGGTTTACACATTCATGAAATTTACCAGTCCATGCAGGCAATCGCTCTTCCAGGCAGGGGGGTATTAAATCGCACCGGAAGAAGACAATTCAAGAAACGATTATGACATGTGAGTTCATTATATTTGAACCATATTTCCTGAGATTGACTTTTCTTCCTTGCCATGCTTTTAGAACTACACCCAGGTCGACCAGGGGGCCAATGGAAAGTTGAAATTTGCGAAGACTACCCGTGCCAACCGGAACAGGCGCGGTCTTATTTATGTCTTAGCAATCCGCTCATGTGAGTTGGCAGGTCTCCTCGTATTTTTTCCCATGTGACTAACTTTGTCCCCCTCCCGGCCATAGGTACATACATTCAAGTCATGAAAACATTGGGGGCAGGAGGGTACGACACAAACAAACCAGCAAGGCCCCACGGACCGCATGGACGACGGAGAGAAAGCAGGACCACCCTTGGCTGTTCGATATGTAGGCTGCGTCTCAGGTTAGTTGTCAGCCCACATCCAAATTTCTTTGAATCCGGATGATTTTATCTTCCTTAATATACTATATACACACAGACAACACTCAGTAGAGGGTGCAAACGGAACATTTCAATACCAACCGGATCGCATAGAAGATGGGCAGCGGTAGCATGCATCACCAAGTATATTTCAATTCTTTCCCGTGAGCTGATATATGCCCTATTGGTTCATCACCCACAGATAATATCACGACATCACATTTTTGGGGCAGGGTACGCAAGAACGATAGAGGTCAAGTATCCGACTTAGAGTTTTCAACATCGGACTCGTCGGGATCATGAGAGGTATTTGGGCGTATGAGGCATGATGCTTGGGTCTCAGACCCTTTTTTAGTAACTAGTATGTACTGTTGGGCTGTCTTCCGAACGTGCCTCTCGCCCGAAACTATCCTGGATTTTGGAACGTGGCGCATGGTTATGACTATTCCGTGCACATTTCTCACTGGTTCTTAGCAGTATCCCTTTTTCAGATTCTCACGGCGCAGCATGCATTTTTTTCTCAGACAACGCTATTCCGACTATTCTTGACATTTCTCACAAGCAGGCACCCTTCTAGATGGACGCTACATTCAGCCCGGCCTTTCATTCCGATACTGACCATGTTATCTAGAGCACCTCGATTTTTGCGGGACTATCTGAACATGAATCGATATCATGATGACCCTGGGATCTGCCTCATAACTGGCACCCTGCTCTGCTGCTCTAACTGTTACATTTCTGCTCTAGCATCCTCGACACTGCTATCGGCCAATTCTCTCAACTGTGCTTTTCTGAGAGACATTTCTGGATCTTTGGGACACCACTATCTACAGATTGATACGATGCGACTTCCCTTCTCTCCCGCCCGCGGACATGTGTGTATACGTGATTCCTACATGGGCAGTCGTGGCGCGGGGCAGAGCGTCATATACCTCATCAATGACTGCCAAATATTTCCACCTATGCATGAGCTGCCGGGACCGGAAGTCTTTACAATTCATATGATTTCTACACATAATGTTCGTTCACTTGGGATAAGCGTGAACTTTTAAGTACAGGACAGAACCACGATTCACATCCCGTCTCTGTCGTTGTGTGGGAACCCGGAATGGATAATTCCTCGCGCCAAAGACTTGGGGAACGTCGCATGCAACCACTTCAATACAATCTCAGCAGCTTCGTACTCGTGATGCTCAGCACCATAACCTGTCTCCAAGCGAACGCTTTCCTTTTTGAGCGATGTGAAATTTGGCCGCTGCAAACACAAGTCCATCTGCTCCAGGTTCAAGAGCTGTATAGTATCCATGTCGGGCCTGTCGCTGATGATTAGAGTAATTGCTTCGATGACGGGTGAGGATATCTGTTTGATGGTGTTGCAAAGTCTGACCGACTCCGCTATGATAATGTCTGCAGGAAGTTGGTGTCGGAATCCGACTGGATTCCAATGGAGTGTGAACGATTTCAGTCTAGGGTTGTGGCTGAGGTTATAAGAAGGTAAGAGATCTACTCGGCCGGTTAGCTTGTCCTCGCGGCGTCGAATGTTGAATTTATGGACAACTAACCATCGGCATCGGTGCGCACATGCCGGATAGTGAGATGCTCTAAAGACGATCCTAATGACTTCAATAGGCTGGGTATGTTTTGGGGGTGGTTGGCGTGATTGCAAAGATCGAGCGTATCGATTAAAAGTGTTGTTGGAGATTCTAGGAGCCAGAGATACAGAAGTTGATACATTTGTGATCCGGGATATGAGATATGAAAAGAGCGCAGTGCGGGAGGGGGAGGAGGGAGATTCTCCAGGATGCCGTCATAAGTGAGAGGTTCGGCGGTAAGGATAACCTGCTCAATAGACAGTGTTTCCAATGTGTCGCTTGCGCTGATTATCTCGATGAGCTGCGTGAATGAGTTTAATTGGATGTACGAAAGGTTGAGATGTTTGAGATGTGTAAAATGCCCCAGGAGTGCGGAGAGATAGTGTGGTTGAGTGAGCGAAGCATCCTCTTGAGGTCTGCTAGGGGCCCCCCGAACCCTTTCACGAGACAAGGTATCTTGTAGTGACACGGATTTAATATTGGGCAGCACCGCCAGAGCCATCACATTAACTTCTGGCAGTTTAGCGACGTGGTCAAGCCTGATTGTAGTCACATGGTGGTTGACGGTGGATAGTGGAGATCTAATAATGTCAACGAATGCAGCGAGCATTTGAGCCTGGTCTCCAAGGCCAAAATCGAGGGATGTAAAATGATGATGTCGACTCCGCTGTACCCATGAGCGAGATACCATGACACAGGCAGATAAACGCCTAAGTATGTCCTTGTAAGTGATATTCACTAATCAGCGGAGAGACGTACCGATTCAGAGGTACAGGTCGATTGGGGAAACGTGCAACACTTTCCGCCTCCGACCTAATTGTGGCGTAGAGCCACCCAAGTCTATCATCGTCGCCTTCGGTGTTTCCAACGACCATTTGATCGATGACATGTTCAGCAATCTCTTGAGGAAAGTGTTCGTGCATTTCCCGCCGTTGAATACTCGAATGGCAAGCCTAGAATCAAGCTCGGATGTTGATCAGGGTATTGTTGTGTGAAGTCAAGAGTCAAGATGGAAGTTGTGACAAAATTGTGACAGAGTTGTGACAAAGTTGTGAGAGGCAGCAGGCTGCGAGTAAGATTTTTACAGCTGTTCCAACCAACCTTGTCCAGGTTGTTTTCTGTTTTTTCCGCAAAGCACCCGCCCTCAGTAGTCTTTGCCTTTCCGCCCCTCAAACATTTACCGAAAAGGCAATGCCTTTTTCAGGAAAGCTCAGGTTAGCTCCACGTTTCGGCTAAGGTGCTGCTAACGTCCCGTTAGGCAAGTCTCAAAGAGGGTTAGTCCAATAGCTCGTCGCGTCCGTTACACGTCCGAGTCTCTCATCTGTGCTCCTCCTCCCTCCTCCACCGTCGCCGTCGACGTCTTGCACCTTCCCCTCGGCCCCGATCACTCCCTCATCAAGATATGACATTCCTATGGCGTGGAACAATGTGCCAGCACATTGTTCTGAATTTCCTGTCCGCTATTGTGAGTTGTATAGTGCTTTTGCTGTCACCCTCCCCCCTCCCTCTTCTCGGCTTGGCTCCCCCCTGCATTATTTATCCTTTCCCTCCCTCACATCCCTTATTGCCTCTCATCTCCCTCCCCACTCTCCCCATTGGCTATGCCTACAAGTCTACCTCCTCCATTCGTCATTTATGCTAGGTACTTAGAATGTTAGTACGACTTTTTGTGTATGTATAATATATCAAATAAATTGGTCTTATTACTACACTATGTGAGACCAAAGTGTGCCAAAAGACACAGCAGAACCCTCTCAATGCCTTTGCAGCCTTGCATCTACCATCGGACACAAGACTTGGCGGATTTCGACGTGCTCAGCCTTAGTTCAGAACCTTGACGTACTTAGAGTCTTGGCGGGTCCAAATCGAGCGGAATATGTCATGTTTCACACTTATTCTGCTTACCGGAAAAGGCATTGCCTTTTCGGTCAATGTTTGAGGGGCGGAAAGTACCCAACTGCCCTCAGTTCACGGTCATTTGTGGGCGCAATTGATGGCACTTTTCCTTTTTTAGAGGCCAGATTTGTCGCACCTTCGTAGTGATGTCCCTCCGCCCAGCCCGTTCCAGGATCGAAATTGAGAGGGTATTCCTTCCATCTGAGAGGTCAAATCAAGCGAATCGGGAAAAAAAATGAAGGAGTTGGATTGCGAAGGATACCTGGTGGCACGAGGGCGGGCGGCGTCAAGAGGGCGGAAGAAACCGAAGCGTGACATAATATTATGTTGTTTTAGCGTCGGGAGCTCTACACTACTCCTCCGAGCCCTGTGCCACCAGTTTTCTTTCACAATCTAACTCCTTCATTTTTTGCCCGATTCACTTGGTTTGACCTCTTGGGTGGGAGGAATATCCTCTCACTTTCGATCCTGGAACGGGCTGGGCAGAGGGACACCACAACGAAGGCACGAGAAATTTAGCCTCTCAAAAAGGAAAAGCGCACAGCCCCGCAATGACCGTGAATTAGGGGCGGGCGCTTTGCGAAAAAAAAGACGAAAACAACGACCTGGACAAGGTTGGTTGGAACAGCTGTAATGTCATACAAATGACCTTAGCAGGATAGCGAGCCAGCGCTCGCGCCTGGTGTAAGCTCCGTGCTCAGATGCGATGGTTTGGAGTATCACAGAAGTTATGTCGAAAGTGCGTTGATTCCACTGGAAGATTCGTTAGCCGCGAATTTAGAATGAGGGTCGGGGCGGTACTACCGCCTTTCGAAATTTCGCGCGTCCGGCAGTCCCGCTCGAGTACATCAACGCGGTCCTCTACCTTGCTTCTGGGTTTCAGCGCCTCGCGCCCGGCATCAGCGACCATTCGCTCTTTTGTTCCCCCAGTCGTCCTCCAGGACATACACATCCGCGCGGGGAATACCGCAGTCGGCTGCGGCCTCCAGCGCGACGGGAAGCACGCCCTGACTAAGTACAATAACCTTGGCACCGGAGTCGCGGATATGATGTGTTAGCTCTGACAGCAGGTATTGACGAGAGTGAGAGGTTGGCTGCTTGTGTCGCCTGCACATAAATACATCACGTCATCATGTAGAATCATACTGCGGATTGCGGTGGTACCGTGCAGGGGATCGCGCGCCCCCCGCATATTCGGCGATAACCAAGAATTAGGAACGTGGTGAGATACTTGCTTCACCTCCACCCACCACAACTAACTAGCCATTCCTTCCTTTCCCCGACTGAGTTCACGAAACATTTTTTGCAGTAAACATTAAATGTATGTCACTATAATACCACTTGTGTTTGAATCGCTTACACAGTGCCTGCACAGTTACAGCCGCTGCAATGGAGGCTTGGGAACGGGGATCACGCCCAGCGTTTCCCGGATTGCTCGACTTTATTCTACTATTCCCGCCCTCCCCGCCCTGGCTTCAATACCGAGCCATCGTAGATGGATCGGATCATCATGAGGGTATGGGCGAATATGCCGACCTCAGGCTCGGGGGGCCGTTTGGATATGACACATGGTTCGGTGTAAAACACAATAAGAGATGCTCAGCCGAAGTGACAATAAGCCATTGGATATGTGCCACCCGAGTTCGGCCGAGTCCCTTTAGTCATGGTTCGGCCGAGAGTGTTTACATCCGTCTAGCATGTTTCGGCCGTGTTCCCAGCTAACACAGCGCCACCGTTGGGTATGTTTCGGCCAGACTGCCAATCAAATTGAGCATGTGCTGGCCGAAATTCAATTTGCTGACCTTGTGTGGTGTGTCATGCTCCAGCCGAGTATTTTTGCAGGTAATTCTCGTGCTCTGGGCTGCAGATATGGGGGTACCCATTAATACCTTCATGCTTCGGCTGGGTTGTTTTGAGTATGTTTAGGCCGAAAATATATCAATTTTGAGCATGATTCAGCTGAATATGTGGGGTAATATGAGCGACCAAAAAGTGAGCATCAGTGATGCTTCAGCCGAAAATGTGCTTTGGAGAATGATTGGGCTAGGGATATAATTACATGTAATGTTGAAGAGTTAGCATTGGTCATGTTTCAGCCGAAAATAGGTTACTATTGAAGATGATTTGGCCAATTGCATAGTGATTATGGGGCATGTTTCGGCCAGAAGGTAATTGCTATTTCCGGCCGGAAAAATCTTGATTATGTAAGCTGCCTGGGCCTGAATCTAAATTTCCCGGCCGGGAAGTCGTAATTCAGCCGGCCACTCGGATGCGCAGCCGTATTCCCGGCCGGGAAATTGTAATTCTGACAACCGCTCGGCTTGGGGCCTGTATCCCGGCCGAAAAACCTCGGCCGGAAAATCTCGGCCGGAAAATCAGGATTCACCATCTTTCTGGCCGGAAAGCTGCAATTGAGGAACCATATTCCTGGCAAGGAAAGTGGCCCTTATGTCAGCCATCCATATCCTGTCCAAGCATATCCCATGGTCTGTGCCATATATTGTTGGTCAGAATGGACAATTTGAAAGATGCTCCGGCAGGGATGATTTTACCATCACCTAGATCGAAATTTTCAGGAGAATCCAGATCCAGTCTCAGAATAATTATCAGACCACAATAGCACACAGAATAAGGGTTTGAAAGGTATCAATCAGATTGACAGAAACACCCCCTGCAGCAAGTTTCCCTCAAAGCAGGGTCTATGCAAGGTTGCATTAGCTGTATGAACTCATAATCGGAAGATGGAACACAAATTGGATGAGCATACAGCCCTCACCACTCGATTTATCCCTATTTTCAGTAGTTTATCAGTAATTTTCATCATTTTACTCTTTGTTTTGCATACCACCAACCAACCGTGTGTGGAAATAATGTAAAGCCGTTAAGTTTAGGTAGAGGACTATTGATAATGAATATGGGATAGAAATCATCAAGATCGGGCAGGTGCTCAGTTGTGGCCACTCGATTTATCCCTGTTTTCAGCACTTTATCAGCAATTTACTCCTTGTTTTGCATACCACCAACCAACCAGTTGTGGAAATGATGTACAAACATTCAATTTAGGTAGAGGACTATCATAAATAAATATGTGGAAGAAATCATGCTGATCGGGCAAGTACTTGGTGTGGTGTAATTGAAGTGGTGGTGGAAAATGCTTCAAGTTGAACACTGTGCGCAGTCCTGAAACTCGGTTGTCCTTGGGTGCATCTTCAATTACACGGTAACCAAGTACTTGCCCGATCAGCATGATTTCTTCCATATATTTATTTATGATAGTCCTCTACCTAAATTGAATGTTTGTACATCATTTCCACAACTGGTTGGTTGGTGGTATGCAAAACAAGGAGTAAATTGCTGATAAAGTGTTGAAAACAGGGATAAATCGAGTGGCCACAACTGAGCACCTGCCCGATCTTGATGATTTCTATCCCATATTCATTATCAATAGTCCTCTACCTAAACTTAACGGCTTTACATTATTTCCACACATGGTTGGTTGGTGGTATGCAAAACAAAGAGTAAAATGATGAAAATTACTGATAAACTACTGAAAATAGGGATAAATCGAGTGGATTCTGTGTGCTATTGTGGTCTGAGAATTATTCTGAGACCGGATCTGGATTCTCCTGAAAATTTCGGTCTAGGTGATGGTAAAATCATCCTTGGCGGAGCATCTTTCAAATTGACCATTTTGACCAATATTGTATGACACTCAGTCTTGGCTGTGTGAATACATTTGGACAGGGCATGGATGGCTGACATAAGGGCCATTTCTTACCCAGGAATATGGTTCTGTACCTGAACGGCTTCCTCAATTGCAGTTTTCCGGCTGGGAATTTAGTTCTATGCCTGGGCAATGGACAAAATCCAGATTTTCCAGCCAAGATTTCCGGCCGAGGTTTTTCGGCCGGGATACAGGCCCCGAGCCGAGCGGCCGACAGAACTACAATTTCCCGGCTGGGAATATGGCTGTGCATCCGAGTGGCCGGCTGAATTACGACTTCCCGGCCGGGAAATTTACATTCAGGCCCAGGCAGCTTACATGATGTAGATTTTTCCGGCCGGAAATGGCAATTGCCTTCTGGCCGAAACATGCCCCATAATCACTATGCAATTGGCCCAATCATCTTCAGTAGTGACATATTTTCGGCTGGAACATGACCAATGCTAAGTATTCAATATTACATGTAATTATATCCCTAGCCCAATCATCCTACAAAGCACTGTATTTTCGGCTGAAGCATCACTGATGCTTACTTTTTGGTCGCTCGTATTACCCCACATATTCAGCCGAATCATGCTCAAAATTGATATATTTTCGGCCCAAACATACTCAAAACATCCCGGCCGAAGCATTATGCGAAGGTATTAATGACCCATATCTGCAGCCCAGAGCACGAGAATTCCCTGCAAAAATACTCGGCCGGAGCATGACACACCACACAAGGTCAGCAAATTGAATTTTGGCCAGCACGTGCTCATTTTGATTGGCAGTCTGGCCGAAACATACCCAACGGTGGCGCTGTGTTAGCTGGGAACACGGCCGAAACATGCTAGACGGATGTAAACACTCTCGGCCGAACCATGACTAAAGGGACTCGGCCGAACTCGGGTGGCACATATCCAATGGCTTATTGTCACTTCGGCTGGACATGTCTTATTGTGTTTTACACTGAACAGGCTGGATATGATGTGCCAAGGAGAAATCCCCTCAGAAGAAGAGCCACTGAACCCAGTTTCAATACCTCCCATACCTCAGGCGGCAAAGTGAACAACAGTAATGGGCCTCAATACCATGGCGATTATACTGGCTCGCCGCAGGTCACCATCAACTTTGCTGCCCCTGTCTCTCAACCCGTTCACCCCGTTGAACTCATTCAATCCGCCCAACCCATTCAACCCTTTGAACCCGTTCGACCCGTTCGACCCAGGTCTCAACCGCGAGGGATGAACACAAGCACTACTCATCCTCCCCATCCGCGTTGTTGTTCCAATGGGCCATCGACACGCGGGCAACATGTTGGCGGGTCATACTACGTACCTGACGGTGTAGAAGATCATCCATATGCATATGAAGCACATGATGGCCGACGGGGGAGAGAAGAGGAGGTAGAGATGAAGCAGGAGGAGGGAGAGCAAACACGCCGCAGGGCTACTCCAACCCAACCTTATGGCTCCCCGGCACACGTCGGTTGGATGCACAGGGTAGAAGAAGCCATATGCTTAGTCGCAATGGTGCGTTTCACGTAGGCATCCCGCTGGCAACCAGGCTGACGCGTCCCCTTAGCAAAACTTGAATGTGTCCAACCCGCCACTGACTCGACCCGGATCCTATAGGGCGCCACCAACCAGACATGCGAATGTCTGGCCCATCCAGAGTCCTACCGCTACTCAGCAACAGCCGTATGAAGGAGGAAACGGCCAGCGCAACAAGGGAGTACGCAGACGGTCGCAGCCGTACATGAGAAGACCTATCCTAGTGCCTCAACGGCAGCTGTTTCAAGCAATCAGACAACAGTGCATAGAGGCCAAAAGGCTGCAGCATCAAGAGAGGCATCTCGCAGCTGCTCGTCGGCAGAACACACAGTCGACGGGACAAGAGCATGTAGAAGAAGAAGAGCGCAAATGGCTGCAGCAGTGCGAGGGGAGGAATTGTATGCAACAACGGCAGCGCGCCGACATGGGCATGCACGCTGACAGGGGTTATGGATGGCGGGGTGATGCTGGCACTGTTGATGAGGATCCCTGGGCAGCATTGGCGGCACTTTCGGGGACTGAGAGTGGTTATGGATGGCGTGGTGAAGGTGGTGATGCTGGCGCTGTTGATGAGGATCCTGGGGCAGCATTGGCGGCATAGAGCACTTTGGAGGACTGAGAGTGGTGGATGGCGTGGCGAGGGTGCTGATGTGAGGATTAATGACATTTTCGGTGATGTATCAGGTTATTATTATTTTGCATAGATATTATTAGAGTGTATTTGCTACGACTTTTATGACATTTACGACATTTACGAAGAATATGACGCCCCACTTGATGTAAAACGAAACTGCACTTCATGCAAAACCAATACCTACTACTTAGCACAGGTGAACATTATGCCCTTTGTATACACCCTGCTGCCTGTCGTGACTGAGCAACGCACGGGCCACCGCGTTGAGAAACTTGTTCGAACTGACGGATTTAGAGCACACACAAAAAATTGCCTATTTGAGAATAGCAATTTCCGTAAGGTTTGATGTTCTAGTCAAGTTCTAGTGTGCCTGCCGTCCTGCCGTCGGCATTGGGACGGCAGCGCACTGAGTGCTGCGCCCGTTGCGCTCTCTACCCCTTTCCCTCCTCCCACTCCCCCGCCGTCGACATTTCGCGCATTTCCCTCACCCCCGATGGCCTCCTTATGAAAACATGCGATCCCTATGGCCTGGAACAACGTGTTAGAATGCTGTTCCTAATTTCCTGTCCGCTATTTTGAGCTGTAGGGTGCTTTGCTGTCACCATTGGCGGCTATGAAATATCAGGTGCACCCATACTTTCCCTCTCTATGCAACAGTGATCATATATCATCCTGCATTCATCTTGCTTCCTCCCCCGTGCCACCCCTGCCCCCTTTCCCCTCCTATTTATGTAGGATAATTAGAATGTGCAGTACGACTTTTTGTGTAAAAATAGATTTAATAAATAGGTTTCACTGCTATTACATGTGACTGAGACAATGCACCTTAAGATATAACATGAAGCTCTCCTCGCCCTCAGGCCTCAGGACAGGACTTGCTGCCGCCAAATCCCAATGCCGACAACAGGACGGCAGGCGCACTAGAACTTGACTAGAACTGTAAGATCTTACGGAAATTACTATTCCCAAAAAGGCAGTTTTTTGTGCGTGCTCTGTGTCCCGAACTGACCGCGAGAACACGAGCAGAGTAGCTCCGTAGCATCTCTCCTCGCGCAAGTGAATAACTTTTGCTTTTCTGAAGCCCCATAATGTAAAACGATGCCGCACTTGATCCAAAAAAAGGACAAAAAACTGTTAGCAAATACACTCTATTATGGTACTGGGTTTCAGAGTGTCCTTGCTCTTTCAATGTTGACTTCAAATTACCAGTCGATGCTTGGTCGACGCTATACAAATATGCAACTCTTGCTATTGACCTGTTCAAAGTTTCGCCTTCGCCCCTGCTGCAAGATCCTCAGCCTTCGCCTGCTCCCTCAGCACCTTTCTCAGAATCTTCCCGCTCTCGCTCTTGGGTATACTGTCCACTATCCGCACGCCGCCACGCAGCTTCTTGTGGTCCGCCACGCGCGACGCGACCCACCCAGCGAGGGCAGCGTGCAGGGTGGGCGCATGGGCATGTGGTTTCGCGACAACTAGCACCCAACCGCAGATTAGCGAGAGCTCGCATAAAGTAGCGAGGAGTGAGGAAACGTACTGTATGCCCGCGGCGCCTCCGTCGCCTGCTCCTTGAGCTCCACGCCAATGACCGCGACATCAGCCACGTCGGGGTGTTTAGACAACAGATCCTCGAGATCTGCAACCAATCATGAGCATGAGCACGCCGAATCCGTACACAGAGAAAGGGGACCCACCAGCAGGCGGAACCTGGAACCCCTTGTACTTGATCAACTCCTTCACCCGATCCACAACAAACATATCCCCATCCTCATCAAACACGCACACATCCCCCGTGCGCATCCAGCGGTCCTGCCCCATCCCCTCCTGGTCGTCCCCAAACGCGTCCCGGTCCGCCGCCGGGTTCCGCCAGTAGCCCTTCATGATCTGCGGGCCGCGCAGCCACAGCTCCCCGCGCCCGTCCCCGCCGTTCTCGACTAGGTCTTTCTCGGAGACGGGCACGAGCCGCGCCTGCAGGTTTGGCACGAGCCCGCCGACCGTGCCCGGCTTCGCGTTCGCCCCCGGCGCGCCGCTCACCACGCACGTCGTCTCGCTCATCCCGTACCCGGAGCGCACGGGGACGCCTGTACGCTCCGCGACGCGCGTGGCGATCTCGAGCGAGAGCGGCGCGGCGCCCGAGCCCCAGCTCCCCACGGAGCGGAGGTTGTACTTGGTGACGAGCGGGTGCTGCGCGAGGAAGAGCGCGATGGGGGGCACGATGTGCGCGCTGGTGATCTGGTGCTTCTCGATTGTGCTCAGCCAGATGATGGGGTCGAATTTTGGGAGGATGTAGGTTATCGCGGAGCAGTATGCTATATATCCAGAGTGTCAGCGTTGGTATTTATGCTTGGAGGGAGGAGACGCACGGGAGAGGAACATGAAGAACATGGCGCCGTAGATATGATACAGGGGCAGGATCGCGAGCCAGCGCTCGCGCCTGGTGTAAGCTCTGGGCTCGGACGCGATGGTTTGGAGTATCACGGAGGTTATGTTGAAGTGCGTCGATTCCACTGCAAGACCAATCAGCCGCAAATCCAGGATAAGAAGACGCGGGTCGGGGCATACCTCCTTTCGCGCGCCCGGTAGTCCCGCTCGAGTAGCACATAAACGCGGTCCTCTGCCGTGCTTCTGCCGGGCTCAGCTTTTTCGGCTCCAGCGCCTCGGGTCCCATCAGCGACCACACGCTCTTCTGTTCCCCCACATAGTCGTCCTCCAGGACATACACATCCGTTCGGGGGATACCGCATTCAGCTGCGGCCTCCAGTGCGATGGGAAGCACGCCCTGACCAACTACAAGGACCTTGGCGCCAGAGTCGCGGATGTGATGCGTGAGCTCTGACACCAGGTAGGACGCGTTGGCGAGAGTGACGCAGAGGTTGGCTGCCTGTGTAGCCTGCACGAAGGCGGGGTACAAGAAGGCATTAGGCGAGAACGCGAGAATTACGTCGTCCTGGCCGAGGGATGTACGGTGCAGCAGGCCGTAAGCAAGGCGCTTTGAGAGGGTTCGCAATTCGCCAAATCTGCAACTCCTGTAAACACGCGTTGGGTAAATAGAAGTGTGGGCTACTCACTGCATCTCCTTGTGTGTGATCCCGTCGACAAAGACGACCTTGTCGTCTCTGGGCGCGTTCGGATTCTCGAAGACCATATGCCATACAGAACACTCCGGGAGCGTGAGGCTGGGGTAGAGGGAGTGATATTCGCGTGCCTTTGCTGCTAAAGCCATCGTGATGCTGCAATAGAGATTCTGGCAGGCTGGTCGCTGTATGAGGGGTTATAAGGATGAGTCCGGCTATTGGTGGGCCGTGGAGGTCGGTCAAAGGTATTTTCTTCCGGTTGTTCCCTTCCCGGCCACCAACCTTGCGTGTTGAGCGGCATCGTCTTGACAGCTGTTGAATTTGGGCATCGAATGTTGAAAGATCTAGTCGTTTGAGTCCCGTCAATGCCGATGTTTGAAGACTGAAGCAAATGGCTGAAGACAAGCTTAAGCGCCCAGGCCTCCGCTCGGGCGGGTATTACTTAATATTGCCGACGAATTATTTGTCGGTCTATTAGTATTAATAGTAATAGTAATACTTGTCCTGCTACGAGGCAGCTGGCCAGACCCACGAGGTGTGGCATTAAGAATTCTCTGTAGACGTCGCCCTAGCTATGCACCCCCTTGTCTACTTCTTACAGCAATATGAGCTAGTTGATAAACACTCTCGCGTTTGGGGTTTCTTGGGTCACCTGCCCGATATGTGCTATCACCGACACAGCACAGCCACTGGCAGCTCCAACCACCCATCTTTGCTCCGTACAACGATCCTGCTGTACCCTCAGCTCCATCCTCTTGTCCCTGAAAAAAATACTAAGCACCTTTCACATTCTGTGATGTCTGCGGGTAATCAAAGATATATCATCCTGCTCAAAAAGATCTCGTTGTGTCTATGGCGGCTCATGAGCAAGATAACAAGATAAAAGTGGTCGGAGGTATGCTGTGCTGTGTCGGGGTTACTGAGCACATATCGGGCAGGTGACCCAAAAAACCCCAAACGCGAGAGACTAGCTCATTGCTGTAACACCAGTACTGTCGCTCCCTGGAGTGGGTATAATTATTATTAAATTAATATTCATCTGTGGTTGCTTGGTGGCCGAGCCTGATACCAAATATGTGCAAACAAAGCCTGGAGGCTGGATGTCGAAGGCTGCCGTTGCTTGAAAATCTTTGCCACTGCCCAGTGCTCGACATTCAACGTAAATGGTCATCAGCATCGGTGTTCTTGCTACCTCCCAGCATCCGGTAGCTCAACTTGCGACGTCCTGCGCTCTGTCGGGTCATCGCTGGGAGCTGTCGAACAACCGTCCTGCCGGGTTTCTCGCACTCGCTTGCTCGCTTCGACATTCTGATGCCGCAGGGATAGCAACACTGAATGCTGTATATGCCCCAACAACGCTACCAGACTTCTATTTTACGCCTCACTCGGTCTTTGCGCACATATGTACAACACGTGTCTTCCTGCATGCTTATGTGGGCCCGCTGGCCAGGCTTCAAATAAGGACAACGCTATTATCCATCTCCACTAAGAACTCCCATGTCTTTCCTTAATCGTTCTCCATCGCTTGAATCTATCGCTAGCTCGGCTTTGTCAACTTCTGACGAAGACTTCAAGCTCGACCCAATGCCCATAGATCCCACGTGTACTACCAGTCCTGTTCAGCATCCGACCGCGCCTGAGCGTTGTTCCAATGAAGGAGTGGCGATTGAGGCGAAAAGGCCAGCCTATTCTGAACATGCCCGCTTCTTTCTGCCTGCAGAGAACATTTTCTTCGTGGTGCGTATCACGCGACCTCGCATAAGACCTGTACTTATGCCTCCCTGAATCTGATATAGGTCACAAACACTCTGTACAGCGTGCCCCGATCCCCATTCGAAAAGCATTCGTCTGCATTTGCGGGGAAAGGTCTGACCAGGGACAATCCCATGGTTCTGGAAGACGTCGCAGCTGCTCACCTCGACAATTTGCTGTCTCTTTTGTATCCATCATAAGTCTGTTTGCCACCTAAGAAGGGCATTTTCTGATCCAAACGCGTGCCCCGCAGTGAATACGGAGTGTACACTGCCACCAGCGTTGAAGAGTGGACTTCAATCCTTCACCTCGCCGTTAGATGGGGCTTCGAATCTATCAAGAACCTTTCCATCGAGCGTCTCTCGCCCATCGCAAGCGACATCGACAAGATCGTCCTCGGCCGCCAGTACGCAATCGACGAATGGCTCGGAGACGCTTACCTCGCCATTTGCTCACGCGAGGAATGTCTGAGCAAGGAAGAGGGCATGCGAATGGAGAAGGAAGACATCATCGAGATAAGTGCAATCCGCCATCAATTCGGGCTGGGTGCACTGTCTAAGGTCGCACTGCCCCTCTCGATCGGCGAGGTGCGCGTGCGCTTTGGTCTCGTGGCTTCTGATCCCATCGTGGCTCCTACGTCGAACTTCACACCATCGGCATTTTTAATTGATACTGCCATTCCACCCGAGCCCGAGAAGCCGTCAGAAAAGGCTGCTTTTGTCCAGAAAGCCGCAGAAGCAGTGGCGCTCGAGAGGGCTGAGAGGGCGAAGGACAGAGAGATGACTGAACGCGCATTGCGCGCATTTCAGGCCGACTCATCTCAAAACCCCCTCTATACCAAGGCAACCAGGACTGAGCAGAACAGGTGGAATAATATGGTATCAATGTTACAGGACCAGTTGAACGATGTGGCATATAATATTCAGGAGGAAGACCGCAAGCAGAAGATGGATGATTTCATAGCCAGCTACAAAGCTGCGAATTCTGAATTACACTAAGTTAGTCTAAATACACATCTATCAATATGAAAATTGTTGATCTATCGCATTGAATATATGCCCATTCGAGCAGGTCGTCGATTGGCCGCGTCGTGACTCGGACCCTTCAACATTCTGACTTTCGAGACTGCTACAATTGCCTGTTTGCCAGCCCACTCCCGGGCACAAGCAAATCATCTCACCCCCCGAATCCCTTGTCTCCCTGCCCCGCCCGCGCCTTTGTCCTTCCCATCGTGGCTCTTGGTGGCACCGTGGTATCGGAAATGAATTTCCAGAGTCCGCCCTAGGTCGGCGTCGAAGACTGGTCTATCACTGTACCGCGAGTGTCACCGTTCACAGAGCTCGAAGCAATACATCCCGTGCACTTCAGTAAAGGGCCTATTGAACCAACCTCGGAGGTTGCACGCAACCTCATCCCTTTGAAGAATATTGATGATACTGGCGTTCCACCAGAGCCAGCTATGCTTGCAATGGCGCAGCTTGACAGGCTGAAAGCTCATTCCACCTGTTGTTAAAAAAAATCTAAACGTTTCCCGTCAGGGCCGTTGTTTGAACTTTAAAAACTGGAGCAAAAAACTGAAGACGGAAGAGCACGAGCGCCCGGCCGCGGAGGGATCTCAGGCCTCGGGCCGGGTATTTCTCACGAGCCATTTGTCGTATTCTCCATAGTCCATTTATCCTCCCACGAAGTGCTCGCTCACTGGGCAGCTGGCCCTTGGGAAAATGTTCGACCGTAGGCTCCGCCTTCCAGTAGAATATTGAATTCATCCACTGGACCTAGGCGAGGCGTGACATGGAGGACATATCGATATTGGAAAGTCCGGCGTGAAAAGTCCGGCGGACTGTTCAGGTGTCCGGCGGCAGAGTTCGGCAAAGCTCGGCAGGGTGGCTGACCGGAACAGGGGTTGGCCCGCTAAGGCAGCTGGTTGATCGCCAGCCGCTCTTGCTATTATCGTCACCATGTCTGCCGTATCGCTGTTGCAGCGCCTTGCTGGTATCGAGTCACTTTCTCACATCCCTCTGACGACGTTCTTGACTCTGATTCACCGCGCATCTGCGTTGAAGCGCGACATCTCGCTGCCGCAAACCCTAGGCACCTCGATTGACTGTGCACCGCCAGTACTCCCGCAGTCCGTCGCGCTTTTCTTGGCTGAATCGGTACAGCTCTCCGAGGAGCTAATACATGAGTTCTGGGGAGTCTTTAAAGATGAAATATGGAAGAATCCAGCTGTAGACGAGAGGGAGCGTATCGAGAGCGAAGCTCTGCAATTGCATGGGCACAAGCGAGGCTATAGTAAGTGGTTATGATCCTCTCGGCGAATCAATGATCTGACGACTGCTCAGCTGGGTGTACCATTTACCCAGACAACTCTTTCTGTATGAATACGCTTTGCCCACGCATGTCAGCTCAGCTACCTTTGAAGAAGGTGGAGCAGCGCTGTGTAGTGGTTTATACTCTGTCCAATGGCGCCCGCGAAGGCTGGGCTGTGCACCTTTACTGCGAACGTACGTATTTGCTTTATTTCTCAATTCACAAGCTTATCTATTGTCTCTAGGCTGCAAGACAAACTATCATAATAATTTCTATGTTCGCAATGGCATGCGGACATACCATCGCGGTGTGCCCGCCCTAATACAGATCGGCGAGCATCAGTTCGCGGAGAGAGGTCTTGTGCGCCTGTGGGCCGACCTCATGCTGACGTCTTGGTATGTATGCCTGCTTGGCCCGTTGTCTCTGCTACTCACGCCGAATTGATCCCTAGGGTCTCTGCCACCAACCACGCACGCACGTATGAACTTTCCCAAGCTCGCTTTCCCAAGCAAACAAATCAGTGGCAGTTCCAGAAGAAGCTCGACAGCGACTTCGTCTGGGACGCATTTGTTCTACTTGCCCTTCTCGAAGATCACGAAGACCGACACACAATCCTGACGGTACCGCATACAGGCCTGCAAAAGGACAGGTTCACGACGCAAATGGCTTCCCGGAATGAACGGATCATCGTCGAGGGGCACCCGGAGATATCTCACTGGTGCGAGAAGTGTATGAGAGTCTTTCATTGCGAGGACGGCCGGATTCTCAAGGTTGAAGCGGTTGTCACTGATGGTCTCACCATCGGGCATCCGTGCTGCTCTGTGGCGCGATGCACTGATCCTCTCGCCAACAATCGCGACCGCTTCTGTGCTAATCACCACATTCTCCACAAGATGTGCGCTGTCGAAGGGTGTGAAGAGCCTGTGCGCGAGGTCACCAAGACTACCGGCGGCAAGGAGTGTACGACGGTTTACAAGACATGCTCAAACCGTGATCATCAGGAAATGGAGCGCCTCCACAAGGAACGGAGTAAGGCCAATTTCCAGCTCACCCAAAAACTGATGAGGCAGAAAGTCACCCACCCGAATGACGCCTTTGCTGAGGCTCGATCGGCTGAGCTAGTGGATCTCGAGGACGCCGAAGAATGGTTCGAGAAAGATGGACTGGACTCTGCTGGTGATGGGCGAGGAATCGAGATGCATAGGGTCAACAACCCCGGTGCGACTGGTGAACTCGACAAGCAGCCTGACACCCCATGCCCAATGCATCCAGAGGATGGAAACCGGAAGCTCAAGGCTCGATTTGGTCGCCGCCGCACTCACAACGAACAAGTGATTGTGCGACCATGTGGCATTATCTGCTCTCGTGCCACCTTCTTCGCCGCTGAAGCAATCTCGAATGTCCTCGTAAGTGCGTTTTTATTCTGGGATTCACGTTCTAAATGTCTCTACTGTTGCAGTTTATGGTCCAGAAGACCTTTTCGGTGCCCAACTCACGGAAACCGGAACATCTTATCTATGACAGCAACTGCAACGCACTACGAGAGGTCGAGGCCCGCGGCGAAGTTTGGTTCAAAGACGTTGGCATGTGTGTCGACGCATTTCACCTACGTACAAAGCACAAGGCCTCAGATCTCTTCTGTCGTGAGCGCTGCGACCCCAAGCATTATCCCGAGCTGATGAATGCAGATGGTTCTTGGTACTTCAATTCCTCGATCGCGGAGCAGACGAACGTTTGGCTGGGAGGCTATCACGCGATTGTGCGTGAAATGCTCCCAGTTAAATATAATTTCTTTCTTGATGAAATGGTTATGCGTCGCAATAGAGCATTAGTAGAGAAGATGGAGCGGGCTCGATCTTGAATATATCTGCTTATTGCAAATCACAATTGCGAGAGGTTACATTTATAAGAATGAACATGATCAAGTCTCTTGCTCCTCATCCTCAGAGCTTTCGACGGATTGGAGCGGCGGGGGCTCATCACTGTCGGTTTGGTATGCTGTCATCGTCTGAACCCAAGCAAACAGCCCCTTCACTCGCAGCAAAGCCCATTCAAAGTAGTTACGGGCCTCAAAGGCATGAAACTAAAGTAGACTGAGTGCTCGTATTGACATTAGGCATAGTAGGACTTACTCGATCAGTCTCAGTCTCGACGGGGTGTGAGATAGTTATTCCATCCCGAACAACAATTTGAACATGATAATTAGCATGCGCGTTGTTTGCAGTTTCCGTGGAGCTGAGTGCAAGGTTGGTCATCGAAGTTGTTGAGCAAGAGGTGATGTGGCGGCGACAAGAGGCAGATGTGCGTCTATATGCAGAAAGACAAATGTGATATTAGGCTACAGGTATTGCACTACGAAACTACAAATTGAGATATGGATACAAAACTAGGTGCAAAGAAGATAGTATGGTAGAAGTCGTGATCATTTGCTCCGTAAGGGAACTTTCTTCGCGAGCTCGGCCCAAGATCCTGCTGGTGTATGACCCGCTGCCACAGCGGCATCGATATCACTTTGATCCAGGTCATCGAGACGCTTAGTAGCATCATAATATGTCGAACGAACAAATGCAGTGCCAGGGAACGCGGCGCAGAATCGTGCCTCTACAGTCTGTAAGTCCTTCTCCCTCCGCATCTTCATCTTGTGCATGGCTCGCAGGCCGTCCGTAACGTCTTTGACGTACCACGTCGAAGGCCACACCGAAGGTTTGGCTGATTGGCTGCGAGAAGATGCTGGCGCTAGAGTAGGTAGAGTAGGGGAGGGCATAAAGGAAGATGAACGAGAGTGTGTGAGGGATGGCGGATCGGGTTTCTCCTTTTTGATGATAGAAGTCGGAGGCAGGTCAAACTCGGAGTCCGAATCGAGAGGCGGCCAGTCATGCTCGTGCTCGACCTTGATGACTGGCTTCTTTGGGTTTGGTGGCCGACGAGACCCTGCTGATGTGCGGTACATTGTCCGAGCACACTTGAAGCTTGTAGACGAGGTTGTTGAACGAAATGGTGGGTCATCGTCATCACTAATCTCGATGATCTCATCATCCGAGCTAGGAGCACGGCGTTTTCGCGAAGTCTTGCACGTCGATTTGCTGGTCTTCAGGGATTTCTTCCTGGTGACGACTACTGCAGGCCTCGGACTGTGCACCACCTCAACTTCCGAATCTGACTCTGTCACACTGCGAAGTTTGCGCTGCCTCTCTTTGGTGCGAAGATAGGCTCGTTCCTTGGAATAGTTGTTGCGAATGTTGGACATTGTTGGAGGGTGGGTGAATAGTCTATACTGTTGATCGAAGTCGGGGCAGGAAACACCACAAGCCCGCGCAAATATATGCTCGCCTGTCTTAAGGTGGAGGATATGCCCGGGTTCAATATTGTACCAGGTACGAGATGGATTGTCGAGGAGCTCGATCTTGCTGCACGAAACACCAGTGCGCTGCTCAATAACCTCTGTTATATCACATGCGGGCCAATCACTAGCATTGATGTTTTGGATATTGTACGCTCGAGCAGGCTGGTTCTATGTAAAGCAAACAAGTAAGCACGAGTTTATGAGCATATGAGCATGACGCACCGATGTATCCCACCAAATGAACTTGATTTGCCTCCCAGCTGAAAGTTCCCGCTCTTTCTGAAGAGCTTTAACTCGCGCTAGCTCAGCTTGCTCAGCAGTGCGCTCAACTATTGCATCTTGAAGCCAGGTTCCGTTGATTTGGCGAGAGACATGCGCGGGAAGTGTTGCTGTTGCCGCCTGGGTTGTTGCGGAGACACTGAGATCGTGTACGCGTCGACGTGCGCGATCGTTACTCGACTCTCCCAAAGTGCTTGACTGCGAAAGCGCTGGCGGAACAGTACTGTTGGTCATATATGCGGTGGAGCTAGAGCCAGCTGCTGCGTTTGTCGAAAATGTGCCGAACGTGGGTGAGCGGTTTTTGTCGTCGTCTGCGTACTGATCCATAGAGACTTCAAATGCCGTCTCCGGATCAAGCTGCTCAGCTCCATCAGCAGCGTCAGATTGTATTGTTGGCGGCAGCGGCAGAACTGTGTTGGCAACAGTTCCAAAGGGAATCGAGATGGGATTGGATTTCACGGGATGCTCTGCGCATGGGCTAGAGGCCAGCTTGCAGTGCGCAGCACACTTGGCGGTATTGCACTTCTTGCTGACCCTACGGCGGCACGGGTCACTGCCCATTATATGCGTGCATGAGAAGTTTGGGGCAGATGTTTGCGTGGGGCCATCTCCAGCGGGAGCAATGGGCGTGCTGGACATTGTGGGCGGGTATGAATTCAATATATAGGGGGGGATGTAGTCGTGACAAAAATGAAATGTGTTGGCACTGCCGTCCAAGTGCTTAGTGCTGCGGCACTGCCTGTGAGGTCAGAATATGTAATTTTAAGGTGGTCTAGAGGGCTCACAAGAGTGTAGGGTTCACCAAAAGACTCTTTGGTGTTGTCTTTGATGTACTTAACAGTGAGCGGAACACCACACTTGCGGCAGACGTGTTTTGATTGGCAAAGAACTGGTGTTTTCTTGAGGTATGTCGCCACAGGTGTTGTATTCGTAACCATATATATAGTGATACAGAGAAAGAAAAGACGTAAAGAGTGGATGGGCGGGGGCGTCGCGAGAGACAAGGTGGGGGAAGAGGGAGACCGCTAATGACGCGCCAGGGATTCTACAACTTCAACATATCGCCCCAAGCCCGCAACACTATTTGGGACTCCGCTTGAAAAGCGATATACTGGAGGGGCTCGCCACAGTGTCCGCCGGACGATCTGAGTGTCCGCCGGACTGTCCGCCGGATTTTTTCTCGCCGGACTTCTCAACCTCGCTACTTTCTCGTGACATGCTACGTACTTCCTTTGGTGCCCGGAGCTCGGCTTTCAGCATTGACATACATCAATTGGTGTTCTTTCTATCTCTCAGTATCTGGTAGCTCAACTTGCGACCTCCTGCGCTCTGGGTCGTCACTGGGGGCTTTCCGATAACAACCCTCTTGCCGAGTTTCTTGCAATCACTTGCTCTCTTCGACCTACTGAGGCTGAGGGCCAACACATTAAATGCTGTACATGTGCCAGTAACGATACCGGACTTCCATTGATGCCTCACTCGGTGTTGACGCACACATGTACAACACGTGTCTTCCTGCATGCTCATGTAGACCCGCATAGACGCTGGCCAGACGTCCAGTAACAACGAAGTTATCATCGATCTCTACCAAGGACTCCCATGTTCTCCCCTTCTCGCTCCCCTTCCCTTGTGTCGATTGCTAGCTCGGGTCTGTCGGCCCCTGACGAAGACTTCAATTTGGACTCGCTGCCATTGGAACGCCCGACCATGTCTGAGCCCGTGAGAGACGCCCGCGACCTTGTGCAGATAACAATGGCACGCGAGGATTGGGAGGAGCTCCAGGCTTTGAAGGAGCGTCTTAATGTACTGGCTTCATCGTGCAGTGCGCCAACTTCAGCAATCGAAAAGCATGCGCGCTTCTTTCTCCCCGCCGAGAACATTTTCTTCTTGGTGCGTATCTCCCTCAGGTCTCGCCCGACAGCATTGCTTAAGCCTCATTGTATCTCGCTGCATAGGTCTCAAACACGCTATACAGCGTGCCTCGCGCTCCGTTCGAAAGGCACTCGTCGGCATTCGGGGGGAAAGGTCTCACCGAGGATGACCCCTTTATCCTGGCAGATGTCGAAGTTGCTCACTTTGACCATTTCTTGTCAATTCTTTACCCTTCGTAAGCCTATCTCCCAAATATCCACAAAGCGCTGCATCTAATCAAGCCAATGTCCTTCAGTGAGTACGGAATGTACACCGCCGCCACTGTTGATGAGTGGACTGCGATTCTGCACATCGCCGTTAGATGGGGCTTTGGTTCTATCCGAACCCTTTCCATCAAGCACCTCGCCCCCATCGCCACCGACGTTGACAAGATCGTCCTCGGTCGCCAGTACGGGATCGACGAATGGCTCGGTGATGCCTATCTCGCTGTATGCATGCGCCACAAGAGCCTCTCCAAAGAGGAGGGGAGGCGAATGAAGGTGGACGACATCATTGAGATCAATGCAATTCGTCAGCTGTTTGGGGCCGGTGTGCAGCCTAGGCAAGCACCACCCCTCTCGATACTCGAGGCGTGCGCAGGCTTTGATATCTTGCAGTTCGTCTCGCCGCCTACTGGCTCTGAGCGCGCGGCTCCTGGGCCTGCATTTGCGAGCGACTCGGACGTCACCCCTCATCTTGCACCGTCGGAACAGCATGTAATATCACCTACCGACTTCGGCGAGGGGCAGAGCGGGCTGGGTCTGGATCCTACTTTGAACCAATCGGACCTGACACCATCGACAACTGGAATTGATACTGCCGTTCCTCCCGAGCCCACGCCATCAGAAGAGGCAGTTTCTGCAGATAATGCTCGAGAAGTAGCCGCGCTCGAGAGGGCTGAGAGGGAAAATGACATAGCGATAACTGAACGCGCATTGACCGCATTTGAGCAAACGGGTCTTGGAGGGGGGTGTCGTGAGCGGGACAGGTTGCGGGGTGTGGTAGGTGTGTTGCGGGCGGAGTTTACGAACACTGTAGACCCCCGTAGGCAGCAGGTGCTTGATTTCATAGCCAGTTACAAAGCCGCAAACACTGTGTTACATTAGTCCACGCCCTCCAGCTTGGGGTTTAAATTTTGAAAAGGAGACTCGAAGCAGATATTAAGCCAAGGGTTACTACGAGATCGTCAAGCAAATGGAAGCACAAGATCTCTAGATACACCACAAGGAGAGAAGAGTAGCAGCAGCACCCCCAAAAGCCGAGGCGGGAAAGATCAGATGGTATTGTAAATCCCTGCAAAGAAACACCGTCAGCCACCGTACAGGACAGGACAGTTGGAAAGGGAAAAGGAATGAGATGCGCACATATTCGAGCTTGCCAGTCCCCGCTGCCCGTAGCGAGCACATTCCCTGTCGGGCTCAGGTCTACTGATATGACCGAGTTCTTGTGGCCCTGGAGCATGCACTGCACGATCGCGGTGCGCGAGTCCCAGAACCGTATACCGCGGTCTTTGGAGCCAGATACCACCCACTGCCCGTCGTGAGACACAGCTGCTGACAGCACAAAGTCCTACACGCGCATACATCAGCTGCCGTACCCGTAAATATGCGGAAGGCAAGGCT